>VSWD01000002.1:17106309-17251424 GCA_033119305.1 Pinctada imbricata
TAACGTGCATTATATCAAAATAAATGCATCAGCCATTGTAATTTATTTCTGCATAAACACACAAAATAAGACACTTATTATATAAATAATACATGTACGTACCTGCTAAAACACAGATTCGGGGAGGAGTATTGCGATTATTAAGCAATAAATCTTTTTTTCTCCCATTTGCCCCCATGTGGATTAGAGTTTGCCCATAGTGATGCGTCATGTAGGGTCACTGTATCCCACATGTACCTCGGGTGACTTTTGACGTTGGCTGTATAGGCCGTATTCATATTGTGACGTCGTTGTTATCCATTGTGACATCATGATTTTTACACCTAAAGCGGCGACCTCTCAACAAAAACATCGTTTTAAAACTCTTTTTTTAACATTCTAATTCCTAATTAACCAATTAAGGCTAAGGACTACAGTTTATTCTTTTAGAATAAACCATTTTCAAGGGCACTGAAAACGAATATTCCTTTATTTTTCGAATTCCATAAAGTTGACGATTTCATGATTTCATGGAATTTTAAGAAAGGCCCCTAGAAATTTTGTCATGTGGGATGAGAAAAGCCCATCCTCGAGGTCTGGTTTCTGGTCAGGGAACTCGGTAAGCCTCATTCCCTGACCAGAAACCAGACCTCTCGGGTGGGCTTTTCTCATCCCACATGACAGCATATGGTTGATAGTTATAATCTTAAATGAACATGTAATGATGACATGTAAATCTTGTCTGGCTGTTTGGCTATTGTCAGCTGTATCCTTTGGCAATAACTTTTGAATGGCAACTTATATTGCTTTGACATGTGTGTTCCTTGTGACAAAACCTTTCTTTTGGTATCATGACCTTGACCCTTTGACCTTCTTAGCCTTTGTGCTGATTTCAGGAAAGATGGTATTTCTATGCCATTTTCTCTGCTGCTGCACAGGGCATTTTATTTATTGAAGAACATTCTTTTACTAAAGAGAAATACTTCCTTTTCAGGTTTTTGGAACCAGAAACATTTAGAATTGATTGGTGTTCATGCTGACTACAACATCCATGATCCTTTAACTCTCATCAGATCTAATTTGATTAAATTCATCGGCAATGATTATGGTCTGTTTGATGAGCGATGCTGTAGGTGCACAATGTTATCAACTACTGCAGCATGTGTGACAGATCTCATGGAAATGATCGACTTAAATGCTGATAGAATACAGCAATTGTCCACATATGATGTTAAAGCATTAGATAAAGAAGTAAGACTATGGACAGAGAAATGCCTCAGAAATGCCAAGTCTGATGAAGAGAGAGATATTATACTGAGGTTAGTGCATTTCTTAATCACTGCAGGGCAGAACGCCAAGCAATTGTTATTGATCGTTTTGTACTTCAGCCCATGGTCTTTGAGTTGACTCCAAATTGGATAATTCAAGACTCATCACTCTCTTGGGTATTGTTATCATTTGGAGAATCACTCAGTATAGATACCTCATAATGTCCTTTGTTTATAACATTGTAGAAAATAGGTTTTGATATGTGAACCAGTCATATGCAGTTTTTAGCCCACCTGAGCAAAGCTCAAATGAACTATTGTCATAGTGTGGAATCTGTCCATCCTCTGTCCCTTCCTCCCTCCCTCCGTAGTCGGTCTCTTAACTTTTAACATTTCAACTTCTTCTCTAGAATGGCTGAAGGGATTTCGATGAAACTTGGTAGGTTATGAAATACTAATGGTCCCCTACAATTGTTGTTGTTTTTTGTCCAGATCCCTAAACAGGTGGTGCCACCACAGGCAAAAGTAGGTCACAGGGTTACCCTCCAATGACAAATTTCTTCAGAACTGAAGCATTATTGACAAACCGAAAGCATCTGAATGATCTAGCGAGATGTCTTAAGAAGTATTGTTATTTGTTTCCACTTTGAAGTCCACAAAAGTAGTTCACAGGGAGTACCTTTAATTGCCCTGGTAAAGTACAAATATTATGATAAATTCATTGTCAGTACATGTTATAAGCGTGCATGGGTATCAGGTGAGCCTTGTGCCCCCTGGGGCTCTTGTTGCACTATTTCTCTTAATAACTCAGTTAAAGCATATTTGCTGCATATTTGTTACATTTAAGTATTTTAATGCTTAGACATTGATTTTGAGTGAAAGTTTTATTTTTATTTTTAGTGCTACTGGTCAAAGAGCAGTCAAATTTATGCGATACCTGGTTATTTTATGCTTTTATTAATTATTTTATAGGACTTATGATTAGAATATATAAATCATATTCACAGTAGGATTTCCAGCGTTCTCAGGTGAGCCTCTTGTTTCATGTGAGCAGTATAGGCCCACTTGGGCTTCTTGTTTGTTTTAGGATTGGACTCAGTGGTAATCGTTTTGCAACCCAGTTGGCTTTCATAGTGAGTGATTCACAAGACGGAAACAATTTGCCATTGGAAGGAATGTATCAACGACTTGTAGAGGAATTTCTTGGTATTTTCGGACTCAAGGCGTTGTAAGTGAAATAAGCCCCAGCTTTTATTATACCCTCCGCAACTGAAGTTTGGCGGGGGAAAATATAGGAAACACCCTGTCTGTCCGTCTGTCCATCCGTCCGGTTAAGGTATCCGTTGTACAATAGAGTCATTTTACATAGCGTTTTAATCATCTTAAAAATCAAAGGGGAAAAACTCTTGTACAACTTTGTCATTTTGCATGTGTTATATAGAGAAAATAGACAATTTAAATGCTTCACCAGTTATTCCCCTTTATTTTTCTGACCCCAAAAATATCATTTTTGAGCAGTGGGCATTATAACCTTTAAGAAAATATATAGTTTATACAGTGAAACCTGTCTAAACCGATACCTGTCTAATCCGATAAACTGTCTATTCCGATAGATTTTTTTGGTCCCAAAGAATTTTCTATCTTTTCCTATATAAAATAACCTGTGTAAACCGAACAATGCCTACTTCGAATACCGATATACATTTTTGGTCCCAGTGAGATTTTATTCAGGTATTTTACACTGTCTAAACCGATATATTAAAACAACACCTACCTTGACCAACCCATGTTTTGGTTAATTATCACCCCAAGCTGATCAATTAAAACTTATAATAGCTCAATGGGCTCCACTTCTCTTATTAGTAACCTGCCCAAGCCAAGGCCAGTGTCTTAATTGTTTGTATTATGATGAGATTAATTTGTATGTAAACTTATCATCAAGTACACATATGAAAATTCCAAAGCCAATTCCATTTGACTTAACGAGGCCCTGGACAAAACGTGTGCACATCGTTTCGCGCATTCCCGTAACCGGTTCAATCTTTTATCTCTACATCGCACCTAACGCACTGTCATACTATGACGTCACAATCAAATGACGCGACAAAGCATTTAACGCCGCGCTAAAAATCAATAGGCTAGTAATCTGTGTATGTTCGTAATAAACGGAGATTAATGCAAAGGATGGTTAGATGATGAGATCGTCAGTCTAGGATGGACTCAAGGTTTTTAAAATTATCATTATTTGGTGCACCTCCTCTCACTAAATAGTTATTCTATAACGGGGGCCTTTAGAAAAAACGAGAAACAAATAGAAAAATAAATAGAACTTCATCGATCAAAACAATTTTTAATTCATTAATTTTGTAAAAAGCAAAAACAAAAAAACAAAAAAAAAAACAAACAAACAAACAAACAAACAAAAAAAAACCAACAACAACAACATGTACTTTCCTGATACAATGTACACATATTTTTTTTGCATCATAAATCATCGTATCATAATCCCAATGCTTTGGGGGAGGGGGTTGCTAGCTAGTCATATGCACGGCACGGAAGCACGTGTTTTCTCATCATTATTTTTTTTTTTTTTTTTTTTTGTTCAGAAATGGCTTGATGTTCCTTTTCGTCTCATCGGGAGAATTATCAGCCAAATTGCAGCAAGTAAATCGTCTCACCTTGCTCGCAAATTTCATAATCAACAACGCTGACGATTCTTCATTTTACTTTAATTTCTTTTCTTTTTTTTTTTTTTTTTTTTTGGCTCTCATGAGGTCGTATGGCATTGTTAAACTAGAAAATTTTGCGAGGGACCTGCATCGAGTAGAACATATTCAATTATTAAAGTTTTATATTGAATTATTTAAAGTATATTTTAAATATATCCTCGTAATACGTATGAAGGTAACCAAATGTATTTTACATAGATTTATGTCATTTTCTTTTTTTTTCAGGGGAAAAAAGGGGGAAGTACTCAGATTAAAGTCGCTACATGATTTTTTTTTCCTCAAGGTTTCACGAGCAATTTATAAATATAATATATTAAATAAAGTACATTAATTCATTGAAACGAGGCGCTCCGGTCCTGCAATCAGAAAAAGTATCTGTATAAATATATAGTATGCATTTTATTTTCAGGGTTTCATTCTCTGAAATTGAGCCGGAGCGAAAATTCACATTTACTTATAAGTTTTAGAAGTTTCCGAGATATATACATTTTCCGATTCTTCATTTGTAGGGGTTAATTTCAGTATAGATACATGAGCAAATTTTGAAGGGGGCGCAAAGGGTGCACGCCCCCCCCCCCCCCCCCCCCCCCCCCCCCCCCCCTCTGAAGTCGTCGAAGTAAGGTATTTTGGGGGCTTAACCTTTATGTGTATACTCATTTTCAGGCTGTTTTGAGTCGAATGTCGGAAAATTTTCGCTGGTTTGCTGCCGCTCGCCACCTAACTCAATTTAGATTAACTTCACACCATTTGCTAAGCATGACCATTTCATGCTAAAATAGCCAGAATTATAAAGTGATACTACGCCCTCCATACCTTTACTTTACTGTGACTATTTGGACGGTCTTTTCTGACATATGTACTAAGATTTTAGTCAACAAACATGTACTCTTGCAGCAAAGGGGATGCCATTTGGGTTGTGTAACCCAACCCTCTCTAAAACAATTTTAGAAAGTTCGCTGGTTCGCTTCGCTCGCCAGATATATTCAGTAATACATAGTTTCAACGTTTTTGTATGAATTATACATTTTCCATTCTGGTGGTCAAAAGAACCCAAAACATGACTTCGTCCTGGACCCACTGGGGGAGGAAGGAAGCGGTCCCCAGACCCTTTGCCTTTTTTATATTCATGACGCCCCCCTAAACCCAAATCTTGTATCCGCCCCTGAGATAACTCTTACCAATATATATAGTATGACAGGAACAAACCCTATAACTATATGAGCACATTCGTTCTTTATTCAAAATTAAGGGAAGATATGTTAAAAAAATGATTTTGAGATGTTCCCCGAAGCTCACACAAAACGGCTGGATATCAAACTTGAAAAAACTTGATATACTAGTATTCTGTCTTATGTTTCTCTTTATAATATATAAGAATATGCCATCAAATTCTCTGTTTCAGTTTTTTTTTAAATTTCACTTTATATCTGCGAGTACAAGTTATGTGTAAAATTGCAAAAATATGCTTTTAAATGGTCCCTTACATATTTGGCAATATCATTTGGCTGTCTTTTTCTGGATAGATATATGCTAACGAATATGATATGCCATAAACAATAAATACACTACCGGCATCGCGTGTTTTTACCCTGTCAAATCATCCCCGCAATCTTTTTTGACCCAGGGTTTTAAATCCCCGCGGTCATGGATTAACAATGGAGTTGACTCAACGCGGACATCGATCCTGGCAATTCACCGCAACGATCGCCGGGATACGCGGTGGCGATCGCCGCAGTTCTCAGCGGCAATTAATAACTTGTTATTTACCTGTAACAGTACTATAACCATTCTTTTATATTTTACTTATTCTTTTAAAGTTTACGTCCTTTATTTTTATGTATTGTTATCATTGGTGACATAAAAATGTCCTTTAAAAGCGTTACGTTGTACATACGAAAAGAGAACCGTGTGACTGAATAATATAACTAGTAATAATGTCCAGCTGTGTTTATCTAAGGATTAGAGAACAATGGGCAGTCTACGGGAGCGGTACGGTCAAGCAAAAATGGGTTTAAAGTCTCCGTCTTTCGACTTTTAGAGATACGTCGACTGGAGCCGAGGCTTTACGACATTTTTAGCTCTACTGGTCTCAGACCAGTCGAGCTTATGCGATCACCCTTCGTCCGGCGTCCGTCCGTCTGTCCGTCTGTCCGTCTGTCCGTCTGTCTGTCTGTCCGTCTGTCCGTAAACAATTCTTGTCCGGACAACTCCTCTGAAACTGTCAGGGATAGAAACTTAATTCTTTTTGTATTTTACTTGGTCTATGGTCTAGTTGTGCACCTGACATTTAGTTTCAGTCCCTGACTCCCAGGGTCTTAGAAAATGGGCGTGGTCATTAAATTCTATGTAATTTTGTCCGGACAGCTCTTCTATCACTATAAATGATAGAGACATAATTCTTTTTGCAATATGATGGGTCTGTAGTCTAGTTGTGCACCTGATATTTTGTTTGAGCCAATGACCCCCAGGGTCTTAGAAAAGGGTGTGGCCATTTCCATATAATCTTATGCTTACAGCGCTGACACTATAAATAATGGAGACTAAATTCTTTATGCAATATGATGGGTCTGTAATCTCGTTGTTCACCTGATATTTTGTTTGAGTCTCTGACCCCAAGGGTCTTAGAAAATGGGTGTGGTTGTTTTCTCTCTATTAAACTACATGTGATCTCATGATAGCTAATTTCCCAGAATTTATGGATAATAATTAATTGATTTACTCCAAAATATTATCGGTTTGCAGTTTAGATGTCATTACAGTATTTTACTTGAGTCCCTGTTCCCTAGGATTCTGGAAAATGGGTATATGGCTATTTTCTCTTACCCTATCTACATGCATTTAGAGTATATAAGTGACAGAAACTATAAATAAACAAAGATATTGCCATTTTACAATATTATCATAGATGAGTCTGTAATTTAGTTTTTCTCATATTTTATTTAGGACCTGACCCAGGATTTTATCTTCAATTCTATAGAAACGCTAGGGGATACTTTCGGAATTTCCTCTGATCAATCAATCAACATGAAAATCTTTTCTATAGTGTTTATACAGTGCAAGAAAGATATCAAATAGTCAAAATGCATGTATTTCTCACTTTTTTTTTATTTGTTTAACATGTTTAAGGTGTAAGATTTTTGGGGAGAGTAGTGAGAATTTTTGTTGCAAGAGTAGAATGTCGTAAGTGATCACAGACTTGAGCTGTGCTTTCTGTTAAATGGGAACACCAGAATCACAAAGATTGGTCATTTTGTCAAATAAAATAGCAATAATGCATCCTTCACATTGCCAAATGAAAGGAATATTGTGCTTGTGTAAGTTTTTTTTTGGGGGGGGGGGGGAGAGGGGGGAGGTAACTAGAATGTCCTAAGTGATCACAGACTGTTAAATGGGAACACCAGAATCACAAAGATTGATCATTTTATCAAATAAAATAACAATAATGCATCCTTCACATTGCCAAATGAAAGGAATATTGTGCTTGTGTAAGTTTTTTTTTTTTGGGGGGGGGGGGGGAGAGGGGGGAGGTAACTCTTACATCTTTCTTTCTTCTTATAAATTCCTCCACTGCTTGGAGTACCACCCCCAATGGGATGTAAACTGTGTGGTTTGATAAAATTTTCATAATGTTTACATTAAAGCAAGTGACACATGTTTTAATAGAAGATAATATAACAAGAGATGCCTTATAGGCATATCTACTATGTGTTAATCAAATTTAAAAAAAAATAAAATAAAATACTAAAAAAATTCATTTGTAAAAGCCAACTCATACAAAAATATTTCAACCCAGGAAAACTTCTACCAAAATCTTCCTTTATTGCCATTTTACAATATTATCATAGATGAGTCTGAAATTTAGTTTTTCTCATATTTTATTTGGGACCTGACCCAGGATTTTATCTTCAATTCTATAGAAACACTAGGGGATAGTTTCGGAATTTCCTCTGATCAATCAATCAACTTGAAAATCTTTTCTATTATGTTTATACAGTGCAAGAAAGATAACAAACAATCAAAATGCATGATTTCTTACTTATTTTTTAATTGTTTAAGGTGTAAGATTTTTGGAGAGAGTAGTGAGACTTTTTGTTGCAAGAGTAGAATGTCCTAAGTGATCACAGACTTGAGCTGTGCTTTCTGATACATGGAAACACCAGAATCACAAAGATTGATCATTTTATCAAATAAAATAGCAATAATGCATCCTTCACATCGCCAAATGAAAGGTGCTTGTGTAAGTTTTATTTTGCAAAATTCCAAATTTAGTATTAATTATAGAAGTTAAATTTGTAACAGGAGAGGGAGAGATGTGACTGGACCGGGAATCGAACCCGAGATCTTCTGCTATCAGGGCAGACGCTCTTACCAACTGAGCTATCTGGGCACGATGCCCGTTCCTGCCACACTCCTCTCCACCAATTTTTTAGGTTTCCATGCACTGGAAACCTCACACAAAACTCCACTTCACCTTGAGTCATTTAGTTTGGTGCCAATTCTGTAACAGGAGAGGAAAAGATGTGACCGGACCGTGAATCGAACCCGAGACCTTCTGCTATCTGGGCAGACGCTGTTACCAACTGAGCTATCTGGGTACGATACCTGTTCCTGCCATAAATTACTGGTAATAAACTTATGTTTCAGGCCTTTTTGTCAATTGGACCTCGAGTCATTTTGTCCTTTTAAAATTTGACCAATCAAAAACATCATTTCAACCGCATGCAGATTTAAAAAAATTTATGGGACACCCTTATTCTGAACTGGGATATATGGTAAAAATGTTTTCTATAGAGGATCAAATATTTCATACCGGTATGTAAAAATATTTTGTATTATATTTTAATAATTAGCTTCTGTCTACATTAATACCACATTCACCCTAAAAGTTCATGTTCTTTGTTCAATATTCTATTTACATTGTTTTACATTTACTAAAAAAATAGCCTAAAACCTTTTTAGGTTTTAGAACAAAATGGCCAATACTTTTTTCACTCGGTGGGCCACATGTCCTATTATATTTAATTTCAATCTGAAACTGTCTGATTACTTGATCTAAGTATTTTCACTGGTCAGTACAGAGGACTCCTGTTAATCTGATAGTCAATTTGTCGGAAGATCATTATCAGATTAACAGGAGTATCAGATTATCAGGAGTTTGAAATTCCATAGAAATACAATAAAATAATCCTCTTAATTGTACTAGAATGTATCTCAGGCTTTATCATATGCATAAATTGAATGATATAAATACTTTCAGGCCATTTTGAATAGTTTTAAAGTGTAAAATACCAATTTCAAGGATTTTGATATGATAATCCATTGAAAATGACATGAATATCATAGGGAAAATATCATAGTTGTCGGAAAATCCTATCAGATTAAGAGGAGTTCATAAGATTTTTGATAATTTCTATCAGATTAAGAGGAGTATATTTACTTTGATTATATAGGAAATGGTTTTGTGTTTTGAAATCATATCAGATTAAGAGGAGTATCTGATTATCAGGTATCAGATTAAATGGAGTCCTCTGTATAAGGAAGAAGGAAATATCTCTATAGAGTATCCTATGCAATACTATTTCAGCTCAAATGAGAGGTTATTTATGCCTTTAGTCTTAATTTTATCAAAGGGCATATAGTGGTAGGTCTGTCTGTTCATCTGTTTGTCCATCCATCCGACTGTCAGTATATCATTCCATTCAACTAAATTCTGATGAAAGGGTATAAGATAATAGAGCTGTCATATATTGCATGTCTATGTACCTTGAGAAGGCTCATCTTTTGGAGCCAAATTTTAACCTTTGACCCCATCACTGACCTTTGACCCACATTTTTTGAAAAATAAAAACATCTGTTATTTTAGTTTTGATACATATGGTATGTTATATATACACGTTTTTAGTAATTCTCTCACATTCTAGAGAAATCTAAAGTCTAAGGCACGGTCCATTTGATATTCTTGGGGGAGGGGGGGGGGGAGACTCCGTTTTTTTCGAAAAAAAAAATTTTGCTCTGAATTTTGATGAAAAAAAATTAATTAGAAATTGATGGATATGCATTGGCTTGTGGTTGTTGGTTCTCATAAAAAAAAACTTGATATACATTTATCCCGCCTCTGGCAAATTTCTTGCAATCTGATTGGTCGAGAAGAACCAAATATTATGTTGTTTTATTTTACTAACAGGATATTATTTTGATATCCTGCTTCTACTAAGACGCTTTATGCTCTTGACGTCACCAAAATGCTTTAGCATATGTTGACGTAACATACACAAACCAAAAGTGATTCAGCGGGATAAATTCGTTATACAGTGTTTTACAGGGGGGATACAGAAATATATTGGGTCGATGAAAAAAGTACTTGTATTAGACAAGGTGAAGCCGAGCATTCATTCTCTTGAGTGTATATGTGCAAATCAACCAGGAGAGCTTCAGTCTCATCAGAGACTTCTGGTTTTATATCATTACTGTTCAAGTCCAAAGCACTGGAGACCGTTTTTTTGTAGATTCTTCCGTTTGAGATTACTAGTTAGCGGTGTTTTATGTTCGCTAGTTCGTATGTTAAAATGTCGAAAAACGTCCATCTCCCAATTAGTCAAATATAGCCTTGATAGCCTTACTTAGTAATTTATTGTTTATTTCGTTGTTTTGTTTGCGCAAGTGATGCGATGTATAGTAAAACGTTATCCAAACAAACCAATTATAAATATATACGAAATTACGAAGGTGGTAATTAGGTGTGAAACGATTTCAATAGATAATTCACAATGTCCTGCAAAGTTTACAATTATAGAAGATTTTTTATAGATAACGTGTATCTAGAAGTTAAACTCCCATTTCACAATGCATATATATCTTTTCATAGAAAAAAGCTCCGTTTTTATGCGCCAGGGACGCAGGACTCAGAGGTAGATTAATCACCTGCGGCCGTCCGGGAGAAGGGGGGGGGTAATTTTCCTATAAAATGGTAGAATAAATTTTCTATTTTCTAGCCTGTCCATACAGAGGTAGACGATGTTTGTGTGGATCGAAATAATCTGGGTGTCTTCCTGTCTCTTCGACTTCCGTAAAAAAAGATATGTAAACACTATTTTATTTCTTTCTCAAGAAAAAAAGAATTATATCGTACGTAAACATTATATACAGGAAGGAAACCTTATTAAACTTTGAGCGTAATTTTATTTTCTTTCTGTCACAATATGTCTAATTTTCTTCGGACTAAAAAAATCTAGACATTATTATAGATAAGATTTGAATTGAGTTGTTTTTGGTCACTCAGTCTTATTTTTAGATTTTAATCATATATATAATTCATTTTATGTATTTTTTAAAAAATCTCAATTTCATGCAGTTAGTTTAAATTCAATTCTTCGGAAAAAATCCAGGTACATACTATGTAAAATTTATTTATTATCTACGGCTTAGTCATGTTGGTACAATGTTTGCTTATTATTTTCTTACTTGAAGTAAATAATTATCATAAAATGGCATATATTCTGGAAAAGTCGCTTACGTAGATATTTCCATGTACATGTGACCACAAAAAACCTCCTTAGTTCTGCTTGAGTGACGACTTGTCGCGTGTACAAATGTACGTAGCTGTCAATATTGATTAGGGAAGGGTTATATATATGGGCGTGCCTATATGTCTGGTCTTACAAGGTGTGAAGACATCGCCTCTCCCCATACAGGGGATGATTGTTATACAGGTAGAAGCGCAGGATAACTGAAAAGGTGTGAACAACTTGTGAGGCATCGTTTGTTGATTTAGTTTTGGTTTGGCGTTCACCGGTTTACTTTTGGAATTCAGTGCGAAAAAAAGGGGGGGGGGTATTGTATTACATCTGTTTTATTATTAGGCTATCCTCATTTTTTTGCTTTTCTTTGTTTTTTTTTTTTTTACTTTGTTTACATGATTCATCTTTGTCTGGATACACGTCCTTCATCAATCGATATCTTTCTTCTTCTTTTTTGCGGACTTTTTTGACCAGAACAAGGAGCACACACTTTTTTGTTTTCATTCCTTTTTTTTTGTAAATTGCATTATCGTATGGTCTTCAATTGGTTTTCTCTGTGAATCGTGAATTGAATTATTGCTAAGGAGCGATACTTTTACAATCAATGGGCAGATCTAACTCACGGGGGAGGGGGGGGGGCTAATGAAAATCAGCTTTACTATAATGGCAAATTCCAGGAGGTGGGGACTGGATCCTGACCTCCTATCTCTAGATCCGCGTGTTGACATACAATTCAAAGCTATACCCGTTTAAAGACGGGTGCTTATAAAGCGATTAAAAAAGGTAAAAACCCCATTGAATTAAAAAAAGAGAATTTAAAAAAAAGGGGGGAAGGGGAGTGGCGCGTTAATGCAGTCGCATTTGACAGGTAGGGAGGGTCTTCCATCTGGTTCAGGTCTGGCAGTGGGGATTACTAATTGACGTGTTTTCACACCTTATCGGCGTATCATCTACCTTCAATCGCCGTTTGATTTACCGTTCTGGAAATCTGAAGGGGGTTGGGGGGTTAGAATGCGACTTTGTGAAAAAAAAATGAAATGTGACTTAGTAAAAAAAAAAAAAAGAATATCAAGAAATAAATCTTACCAGCCCGAAGTGCTGGCGTAAAATTCTGTATTTTATTTTAATACGCAGCGACTGAAGAATATACATGTATGTTATTGCAGAAATATTAGATGCCGCAAATGCATGTTCACGTTGCTCCCTCTTGCTATTTCTAAAATTTTACAGTAAAAAGCGAGGGGAAAGGGAGGGTTATATAATTCCAAACTCCCCGGTCGAGCTCCCTTGTACATATCTATATGTCCATATCACAACTCACTCTTCAAATTTGATTACTTCAACTTGTACCCATTGACTGACCACTTAAAATGACATGATAATTTTACGGACGAACGCATACACAAGTACCTTAAAGAAGATAAGATACGTAAGTGGACGTTGGAAATTTAAATCTCAGGCGCAGAACGAGGATAAAAAAGAATGTCGGAGAAAAATCAATATTGTATCATAATAGAAAAGAACCATTATGGTGAGCGGATCCACACTATTACGTCCTCGGGGTCAGACGAGTACCCATGACAGTGTAGAGATCGCCGCTCTAATGGCTTTGTTTGTCCAGCAATATACCTGTCACCTGTATAATTAGCACTAATTAATTTGTTTGGAAATTTGATTGTCTGGTCACTACAGACGGCGTAATGCTTAACGTGATACACAACTGGGGATTTTGCATTTCAGCTGGAGTAATCTTTCATATAGCATTTATTTTATCAACGCTAGTTTGATATGTTTTTAATAATTAGAAGTGAACAAGGACCGACGATTCATTGCATCTTTCACATGCCTATTGACATAATTTGATCATGCTTCAAGTTCAATTTTAATGTGAATAGATTCCGCTTCATCTGGACGCCAGAAGATGTAAATTTTCATTATTTTGACCTGCTTATCCGATATAAAAAAAGAGTCGGGATGAAAATAAGGTAGATCCACAGGAGCTCGATGCCAACAACCCTCAATGACACCCGCCCCTTCACTTCTCTCTATAGTCAATATATATAAGGAAAGTAGAGGCGGATATTCTTGTGGATCGTTGTCCTAATGTTTAAACCATCATTTTATTTATACATGTCATGCTTAAAAACAAGTTTCTATTCATCCGTAAGAAATAGCACCTGGTCAGGTAACACCTGGACAGGTAATTGTCAGCGCAGCAATCAACCGCAAAGCCACCGCAACTCCCGGCGATCTTGGCACCGCGATGAAGTGATTTGCGGGGGTCAGCGGCGATGCTGAGGTGGAATTCCACCTTAAATAAGCCAGCCGCGATAGGTGGGCTCAGTAAAAAAACGCTTTGCCGTATGTGTATACGAGCACGTTCATACTTTATGAGGCCTTCTTTCATAATAAAGGGCAATTATGCTAAAAAATATGATTTTGAGATGTTCCCTGAAGCTCAACCAAGCGGTCAAAGTTGTACAGAACTTGATATATTCTGGCTTATGTTTCACTTTTCAATGTATGAACATGTCATCAAATTCTCTATTTCAGTTTTTTTTATAATTTCAATTGTACTGATAAAGACAGAGTACAAGTTATGTGTAAAATTGCAAAATATGCTTTGAGATCACCCCTGATATATTTTCAGGATTGAATTTTGTTGTCTTTTTCTAGAGAAATATATACTAACAAACATTATATGCCGTAAACAAGAACTATAAGGACATATTCATCCTTTACGATGTCTTTATTTAAAAAAAGGGCAAATATGCTAAAAATTTGATTTTGAGATGTTCCCTGAAGCTCAACCAAGCGGTCAAAGTTGTACAGAACTTGATATATTCTAGCTTATGTTTCACTTTTCAATGTATGAACATGTCATCAAATTCTCTATTTCAGTTTTTTTATAATTTCAATTGTACTGATAAAGACAGAGTACAAGTTATGTGTAAAATTGCAAAATATGCTTTGAGATCACCCCTGATATATTTTCAGGATTGAATTTTGTTGTCTTTTTCTAGAGAAATATATACTAACAAATATTATATGCCGTAAACAAGAACTTTAAGGACATATTCATCCTTTATGATGTCTTTATTTCAAAATATAAGGCAAATATGTAAAAATATGATTTTGAGATGTTCCCTGAAGCTCACACAGGCGGTCAAACTTCCACAGAACCTGATATATTTTGTCTTATGTTTCTCTTTTCAACATATGATAATCCTATCAAATTCTCTATTTCAGTTTTTTTATAAATTGCAATTATAATGCAAAAAATCTTGTTTTTCTATGAAATCATATGGAGAAAACAAGGAAATTTTTGAGATGGTCCCCCCGAAAAACTAAGCGGTGAAATTGATTCATTTTTCACCAAACTCTTGTATATAAGTAAATGACATTATGATATGAATTTAATCAAAATCTCTATTTCTGTTTTTGAGTTATCTTATTGTCCAGGGCCTCGTTAAAATCTTTTACATGGAGTAAACATTAAATGTAACTTGTTATAACAGAGAGTAGAATTTTCATGAGAAATAAGAGTTTTAAAAGTTCATGGTAAACATGAAAGCGTTACTAGCTGTTTAACAGTTTTATAATGATTTTTTTATTAGGAATATAAGGATAATTTGAAGAAATTATCAGATAGCCTTGATTCTATTAAACCTGTGTAATTCGATAACCTGTCTATACCGATATTTATGCCCCCCTTCGAAGAAGAGGGGACATATAGGTTTGCCGCTGTCGGTCGGTCTGTCGGTCTGTCGGTCTGTCGGTCGGTCTGTCGGTCGGTCCGCAACATCAGTTTCCGTTCAATATCTCTGGAATGGATTCACATATTGAAATGAAATTTGGTATACAGACACATCAAACAAAAATCTAGGTCAAGTTCATATTTGGGTCCGATCAAAAAAATTTTGACAGAGTTATGCCCCTTGCATTTCGAAAAATACCAAAATTTCAAGGTTTCCGTTCAATATCTCTTGAATGGAGTTACATATTGAAATGAAATTTTGTATACAGACACATCAAACGAAAATCTAGGTCAAGTTCATATTTGGGTCCGATCAAAAAAATTTTGACAGAGTTATGCCCCTTGCATTTCGAAAAATACCAAAATTTCAGGGTTTCCGTTCAATATCTCTGGAATGGATTCACATATTGAAATGAAATTTTGTATACAGACACATCAAACATAAATCTAGGTCAAGTTCATATTTGGGTCCGATCAAAAAAATTTTGACAGAGTTATGCCCCTTGCATTTTGAAAAATACCAAAATTTCAGGGTTTCCGTTCAATATCTCTTGAATGGAGTTACATATTGAAATGAAATTTTGTATACAGACACATCAAACAAGAATCTAGGTCAAGTTCATATTTGGGTCCGATCAAACAAAATTTGACAGAGTTATGCCCCTTGCATTTCGAAAAATACCAAAATTTCAAGGTTTCCGTTCAATATCTCTTGAATGGAGTTACATATTGAAATGAAATTTTGTATGCAGACACATGAAATGAAAATCTAGGCCAAGTTCATATTTGGGTCCGATCAAAAAAATTTTGACAGAGTTATGCCCCTTGCATTTCGAAAAATACCAAAATTTCAGGGTTTCCGTTCAATATCTCTGGAATGGATTCACATATTGAAATGAAATTTTGTATACAGACACATCAAACAAAAATCTAGGTCAAGTTCATATTTGGGTCCGATCAAAAAAATTTTGACAGAGTTATGCCCCTTGCATTTTGAAAAATACCAAAATTTCAGGGTTTCCGTTCAATATCTCTTGAATGGAGTTACATATTGAAATGAAATTTTGTATACAGACACATCAAACAAAAATCTAGGTCAAGTTCATATTTGGGTCCGATCAAACAAAATTTGACAGAGTTATGCCCCTTGCATTTCGAAAAATACCAAAATTTCAAGGTTTCCGTTCAATATCTCTTGAATGGAGTTACATATTGAAATGAAATTTTGTATGCAGACACATGAAATGAAAATCTAGGCCAAGTGTATATTTGGGTCCGATCAACAAAATTTTGACAGAGTTATGCCCCTTGCACTTCGAAGAAAACCAAAATTTCAGGGTTTCGGTTCAATATCTCTTGAGTGGAGTTACATATTGAAATGAAATTTTGTATACAGACACATCAAATGAAAATCCAGGCCAAGTTCGTATTAAGGTCCGATCAAAAAAATTTTGACAGAGTTATGCCCCTTGCATTTCGAAAAATACCAAAATTTAAGGGTTTCTGTTCAATATCTCTTGATTGGATTCACATATTGAAATGAAATTTTGTATACAGACACATCAAATGAAAATCTTGGCCAAGTGTATAATTGGGTCCCATCAACAAAATTTTGACAGAGTTATGCCCCTTGCACTTCGAAAAATACCAAAATTTCAGGGTTTCCGTTCAATATCTCTTGAATGGAGTTACATATTGAAATGAAATTTTGTATACAGACACATCAAATGAAAATCCAGGTCAAGTTCGTATTAAGGTCCGATCGAAAAAAATTTGACAGAGTTATGCCCCTTGCACTTCGAAAAATACCAAAATTTCAGGGTTTCTGTTCAATATCTCTTGTGTGGAGTTACATATTGAAATGAAATTTTGTATACAGACACATCAAATTAAAATCTAGGTCAAGTTTGTATTAAGGTCCGATCGAAAAAATTTTGACAGAGTTATGCTCCTTGCACTTAGAAAAATACCAAAATTGCAGGGTTTCTGTTCAATATCTCTTGAATGGAGTTACATATAGAAATGAAATTTTGTATACAGACACATCAAATGAAAATCTTGGTCAAGTTCATATTTAGGTCCGATCAAAAAAATTTTGACAGAGTTATGCCCCTTGCACTTCGAAAAATACCAAAATTTCAGGGTTTCCGTTCAATATCTCTTGAGTGGAGTTACATATAGAAATGAAATTTTGTATACGGATACATCAAATGACAATCTAGGTCAAGTTTTTATTTGGGTCCAATCAACAAAATTTTGACAGAGTAATGCCCCTTGCACTTCGAAAAATACCAAAATTTCAGGGTTTCCGTTCAATATCTCTTGAGTGGAGTTACATAAAGAAATGAAATTTTGTTAACAGACACATCAAATGAAAATCTAGGTCAAGTTCATATTTAGGTCGGATCAAGAAAATTTTGACAGAGTTATGCCCCTTGCACTTCGAAAAATACCAAAATTTCAGGGTTTCCGTTCAATATCTCTTGAGTGGAGTTAAATATTGAAATGAAATTTTGTTTTCAGACACATCAAATAAAAATCTAGGTCAAGTTCATATTTGGGTTCAATCAAAAATTTTTATGCCCCCCCTTTGAAGAAGAGGGGACATATTGCTTTGCCGCTGTCTGACTTTCTGTCTGTCGGTCTGTCGGTCCGTCGGTCGGTCCACGACATCAGTTTCATTACACTGTTACTTTATACCCCCATAGGTTGTATCAATGCAAGTATAAAGTTGTGACGGACTTTAATCACAGAAGGGGTAGGGGGGCATTAATGTTTTACAAACATGACTTTTAACTTGTTTTTCTTGGTCCGAGTCAATATCGGTTTAGACAGGTTTCACTATAGTACCTTGCCAGGCATCGAAAAATGCCCTATTGTACATCGGATACCTTAAGAAGTTCTTAAAGCAGATAACTCTTTAAGTATAAGTGATAGGGCTTTCACATTTCATAAATGCATTCACCGTGATAAATACTACATTTTGATACTGCTACATTTGACCTAGTGACCTTGACCTTGACCTTTGACCTTATAGTTATATTTTGGCTAAGAAGTTCTTAAAGCATATATTTTTTTCACATAAAAGTGATAGGGCTTTCTTATTTCATACATACATTCACCATAATAAGTACTACAATTTGATACCAAGACATTTGACCTAGTGACCTTGACTTTGAACTTCGACCTTGTAGTAATATTTTGGTTTAGAAGTTCTTAAAGCAAATATCTCTTCAAGTTTAAGTGTTAATGCTATAATGATATTCATACATGCATTCATCAAAACAAGCATTACTCCATGGTATTTGACCTTGTGGCCTTGACCTTGACCTTTGACCTACTTTTAAACTATAAGTGATAGGGCTTTGATATTTCACATATTTATTCCTCATGACTAAAGCTTTCATTAAATACCATGACTTTTGACCTAGTGACCTTGACCGTTGACCTACTATTGACTTTAATTGACCTATGTTTAAACTAAGGGGTAAGGCTTTGATTTTTCACATATATATTCCTCATGATGAGAGCTTTCATTTGAGATCATGACTTTTGATCTAGTGACCTTGATCTTGACCTTTGACCTACTTTTTAATTATAAAAGACAGGACTTTGGTATTACATGTATAGATTCCTCTTGATGAGAGCTTTCATTTGACATCATCACTTTTGACCTAGTGACCTTGATCTTGACCTTTGACCTACTTTTGAACTAAAAGGGATAGGGCTTTGATATTTCACATATAGATTCCTCATGACCAGAGCTTTCATTTGATACCATGACTTTTGACCTTGTGACCTTGACCTACTATAAAACTAAAGGGGATAGGGCTTTGATATTTCACATGTAGATTCCTCACGATCAGAGCTTTTATTTGATACCATGGTTTTTGACCTAGTGACCTTGACCTTTGACCTACTTTTTAACTGTAAGGGATATGGCTATGATGTTTAACATATAGATTCCTATGTTAAAAATGAATCCAATTAGAGAAAAACGTCTCATGAGGGTATAATTTGTCACTTTAGGGCAGTTCTAGTTTCTACAGCTTGAAATATTATGACATCATAGTATTATGTAAACATTTGCAAGAACCCTTGTATTCAAAAGATGGATTTTATCTAGTTAACTGTACATTGTCATATTTTGCACTTGATAAAGGCCAAGTGGCTGTAAATTTGTGTATTTGGGCGTTCTGTATTTTTAAATGCCTGCATTAAAAATGTGGGCGTATTATGCTAACCGCTGTTGTCTGTCTGTCTGTCTGTCTGGCTGTCAGTCCATCTGTCTCTTTCTGTCTGTCATCAACTTATCCAGGCTTCTCCTCATAAACTACTGGGGCTACAAAACTTTTGATATTATGTGATAGTGTATTGCTCGTGGTTGGGTGCCTTGGTTAAAAACTAGGATCTGACCCCTGGGGTGGGAAAAATGGGCATGTCCAGGCTACTCCTCCTAAACTATTGGGGCTACACAACTTTTGATGATATTATGTGATAGTGTTTGACTTGTAAGTGTGCACCTGGGTTTCAAAATTAGGATCTGACCCCTGGGGTGGGGAAAAATGGGCAGGGTAAAAAAATATTGTCCAGGCTTCTCCATTTTTAATCCTGTCATTTTTAAGATACTTCCTTTGAAGAAGTCTCTTACTGTTACCGTAACTGCTTCAATTGAGATACCACCGCTTTGCAACCTACCTCAAAATATAGTGCTTTTTCTAATTTTAGAATTTGCTGTCTGACACATGCAAAATGCAAGAACAAGGATATTGTCCTTCTTGAAAAAAAAAATCAATTTCATATAAAGTAAATGCATCACAAAAAATCAACGATAAATTTCTTGTCTTCACTGCACGTTGGTGGCGTAATAATATATCACTTTTGATAAGAGTAACTTATAGAGTTGTCTTCCTTATATAAAGACGAAACGATGAGAAACCAAAGTAGAAACAAACCACGATCTTGTTGAAAGAAATAGGAAATTCTGATAATTGAAATGAGAATTTTTGGAAATTACCAGCAATAATAAACTTAAAGTTATCCTGGAACTACAAGTACATGCAACCACTCTTTTATCAAATATATGGTAGACTGTCAGTAATTTAGACATGCATGCATGGTCTTTTTAGTTTCTTAATAGAACCAAACGGGTTAATTAATTAAAGACACTGATCCAGGTTTAAGTCATGAGAAAAAATTGTTATTTAAAGTATACCACTTCTAGTAAATATAAACAATTTGTGCTGTTTGTAGAACACATTGAGCCATAGAAATGAATAATTTATTAATATTATTCAGCTTTGAATCCTATGTAAAAAAAATCATCATCATTTAAATACCTAAACAATAAAATTATTCAACATTTATCTGCTGACTGTAATTTTGAAAAGAAGTATCTCTGAGACATGACCTTCAGTCCTTTGATTTAGAACATGAGTCAATAGATTGAAGGTCAAAGTCATTGTTACAAGAAATAGACTTTAAATATTTATTTCTGATGATTAATCAGCAACCCTTCCACTTACTCAAACCAAATGTTGATATATAACTACTGCACATTCAAGAATGGAAGTCAAATCTTAATTATAGGGTCAAAAGTTAAGGCCAGTTTTCCTTTCACTGATTTGTTGCTGTAAGAGTCAAACTATTACAGCGGAGGCATATGTTTTACAAACACGATTTGTCTAGTTAAGTTCATGTCTACATAAAGCTTTGGCAGGATCTCCTCTAAGTTGTCTCAATTGTGGTTCACAGACGTACCTTGCTATTTTCAGTGGTACACCTAGCATAAGATCATCATGCTTGAAGGTGAAAAATGATGATGTAACATCAACACCAGACTTAATGATATTCACATCAATTGACGATTTCCCTACACAAAGAGTACTGGTCGTTTGTGAGGTAAGAGCCTATGGTTGAAAGGCAATTTTCTGTTATGATCACAGCATTATGGACTCAGAATAAGTGTTTTGAATCTGATGGAAAAATCAGAAATTGATTAATCGGATAAGCCTTTTTACCTCAATGTGAGCTATTTTCATACCACTTTGTCCAGCATCCGTCAGACTGTTGTCTGTCCGTCTGTCGTATGTACGTCAACTTTTTACATTTTCAACTTCTTCTCTGAAACTGCTCTCAGGTTTTTGATGAAACTTGGTAGGCATGAAGCGAAGCTCAAGTGAGCTATTGTCATAGCCCGCCATCCGTCGTCTGTCCGTCATCCATCCAGCGAAAACTTTTGACATTTTTGACATCTCCTCTGCAACCACTGCAAAGAATTTCACAAAACCTTACAGGAAGTAAGAATTCAAGGTCCTCTACCAAGTTTGTGTTTTTCGTAATATGGCCACTGAGGGCTATGATTGGCTGACACATTATCAACATCTCCTCTGCAACCGCTACATGGAAATTAAAAAAAAAAACATACAGGAAGCAAGTACTCAAGGTCCTCTACCAAGTTTGTGTTTTTCGTGCTGATTGGTCAACAAATATGGCAGCTGAGGGCTCTGATTGGCTGACACATTTTTGACATCTCCTCTACAACCGCTGCACAGAATTTCATAAAACCTTACAGGAAGCAAGTTCTCAAGGTCCTCTAACAAGTTTGTGTTTTTCATGCCAATTGGTCAACAAATATGGCCGCTGAGGGCTATGATTGGCTGACACATTATCAACATCTCCTCTGCAAATGTTGCACAGAATTTCATGAAACCTTACAGGAAGCTAGAACTCAAGGTCATCTACCATGTTTGTTTTTTTTTTCGTGCCGATTGTTAAACAAATATGGCCCCCGAGGGCTCTGATTGGCTGACACATTTTCCACATCTCCTCTGCAACTGTTGCACAGAATTTCATGAAACCTTACAGGAAGCAAGAACTCAAGGTCCTCTATCATGTTTGTGTTTTTCATGCCGATCATTTAACAAATATGGCCGCTGAGGGCTCTGATTGGCTGTCACATTTTCGACATCACCTCTTAGATAGTTGTAGATAGTTCCTTAGGTGAGCATGCATTTTAGATACACAATTCATGAATCGAATCGAAAAAAAAAAAAAAAAAAAACCAGCCAAATGAACACTGAATACTGATTCCATTCCAATAGTTAAATAAGTGAATTGTTTGAATATGGTTTGCAATTGCATTAATGAAACTTCATGTAATTAACATATATTTTGATATAGGTCCATGAGCAAAGTCCTATGCGTACAAGAAGCAAGGAAAGACTTAACAAAGATAAACAAAGAATCAAACAACATATTTCCAGCAACTTGATTGGACAGCATGCTGGGGAGTTACTTTCATATTTATCCAGATCTGCTTTTGGCGATAAGGGACTCTTTGGCATAATGATACAAGGAACTAAGGTATACAAGTTCAAAAGGGCATGCTATAAAAGTGATGTAACTATTTATAGATCTAGACATTATATTTGTGTTGAATCCCTCTAAGAAACCCATCACTTTATCATCATATTCCCCTTTAAAATATTTCTATCAAAATGATGAATATAAGACTCTTTCATGTTCTTCTATAAAAGATACATCGGTTCCACCCGAGGGGTCTCGAAAACATGTAAAACCTGAGGGTTGCCGAGGGTTTTGCAAAATTTTGAGACCCTGAGGGTTGAAGCGATGTATCTTTCGTAGAAGAACATGAAAGAGTATTTTTCTCTCATATCTAATGGTCAAAAACAAAACTGAAAAAAGGGACGAAATTTGAAAAATGTCAAGTTGATCTATTCGCAGAAATTTTGCAATATTCGAATTCAGCGCCTACGAAAATGGTTTATTCTACAAGAATAAACTACGAATATTAGGCTTTTCAAAATAAAACGAAAGAGTGCATTGAAAAAGGTCTTAAAATCGATGTTTTATTGCGACGTCGCAGCTAGCATGTTTGTTTTGCGGCTGAAATCATGGCGTCACAATAGTGTAAACAATCGAAACAATAGCGTCATGTGATACAACTGTAACGTGATATGTTATACAGATGTAGCTCACTTAACTGTCTTTCATGGTCCTACTCTGTAACACATACGGGGGTATGAGAGAAGAAAATATGCGACATGTTGTATATTTACTGATGGATTCAAGTCCCTGTGGTTTTTCCTTTGATTATTTTACTAGATCACTTTCCGCACTGGCCACTCTAGAAGGAAAGGGGGTGGTTTGGATAGATGATGTTTCATTATCAGTGTATGACAAATTGTTCCCTTCATGTTATGCTTAAATGATCATGTTAGAAACATATGGTTTTCAATTTTTGTGTCGCCTGCGAAACATAGCGGCACATGGGGATTACTTTGTCCGGCGTCCGTCTGTCTGTCCCTCTGTTACACTTTTAGGTTCTCACACTTTCATATACAAGAGATCCTTATGTGCCCATATGTAGGCGACACATGCATTCCTTGGAATACTGCCACTCTTTTAATATGTTTCAAGAACTAAAAAGACCAAACTTGTGCAGAGGTATTGTATTATGAGTACTTGTTGATAATATTAGAATTCTTCTATAAAATGTAGGTCATACACTATGTTTTATGCTTTCAAAAAACTTAAGAATATATCTTTGAATCGAATGATAACATATATGACTGAGCTCGCTACAGCCAGCAGAGCATGGACTTTATTACGCACTTCATCTTTTTATATCCATTTACATATTCAGCTGTGTTGCTTGGGTCCCTGTGTTTTACGGTCTTGTTTGTGTGTGGTCATCTAAAAGTTAGGACGTTGTTTTACACCATAATTGTGGATTTGTGCATTCTTCGAAACCTCTGGGGAATTGGAATAGTGGGAGGGTTGTGCGCACATAATCCAGGATAACCACACCGTCTGCTTCTTATGTGGCAGATGGTCGTCCTAAGTCAGCACCAGTTGCCATTGGTCTCGTTGGTTTATGTGTGGTCTTTTATGTTCAATGTTTTATGGTGTTCCTTGTCCCTTTTGGGTCTCCTTCTGTGGGTGTCTGTTCTGTGTTTTTTGCAGTGGTTGTTTTGGGGTTTTGCTGTGGGTGCTGCAAAAGAGTGTTGTAGGAGATCCCCTCCTTTCTTTGAAGTAATACTGAAGTTAGTTAAGCTTTGTTATCTTTTATTACTTCATGTGTATGTTTTCAGATATGTTTTGCCGCTATGGAGCCAGACAGTGGATTTCTGCAGCAATTAGAAAGAAGAACCAGTGGTGCAAAAAACGCAAGGGTACACATAAGTGAAGAATTGAACATGTTAAATCGGGCACATCGCAAAAAGCTTGTCAGACCATTGATGGAATTACTTTCAATGCAAAGTGGAATGAACATAGTAGGAGAAAGTGAATAATAAAGCTAGTCCATGAATGAAGTTAAAGGGGAAATTATGTTGAAATTGCTATGACTATCCTTTCACTAGTGACCAGATCACTTGATAAATCTATAATGTCATCAGATGTCACAAAATTGCTTATTGAAACATACTCTTTGAGATAAATATCATGCTATTTCTTTCTGAATTGTGAAGAAAGGGTTAAAAATATCTTCTTTTTTTTTGTGTGTCACCTCGAAGCATAGCAACACTTAGGGATCACTTTGTCCGGCGTCTGTCTGTCCGTTTGTAACAGGCCAGAACTCATCAGCTGTAAGTGTAGGGAAGTTGATATTTCACACATGTATACCTTATGACATGACCATCCTGCAAATACCAAAATTTTTGACCTGGTAACTTTGACCTACTTTTGAAAAAAAAGTAAAATTGGCCATAGTTTTTGAATGGTAGGTGATAGAACGCTCATATTTCTCATGTGTATCCCTTGTGACAAGACCTTTATGCTGATACCAAAATCATGACCTTGTGACCTTGACCTATGACTTTGACCTACTTTTTCAAAAATTTTAAAATTTGGACATAATGTTAAGGTAGGTGATCGAACCTTCATATTTCTCATGTGTATTCCTTGTGACAAGACCTTCATGCTGAAAACAAAAGTTTTGCCCTGGTGACCTTGACCTTGGACTTTGACCTAGATACTTTTGAAAAAAAATTTAAAATTGGACATAATTTTTGAATGGTAGGTGATAAGACTCTCATATTTCTCATGTATTCCTTGTGACAAGACCTTCATGCTGATACCAAAACTTTTATGCCCCCGTAATTTAAGATTTGGGGGCATATAGTTTTTGGCCTGTACGTCTTCTTGTCTGTCTGTCTGTCTGTTTGTCTGAAAAACTTTAATAATGGGCATAACTTTTGAATGGATAGTTATATTCTAAGGTTAAAGTTTTTCAAAAGCCATGAATTTTGAATGGTAGGTGATAGATCGGACTCTCATATTTCTTAGTGTATTCCTTTGTGACAAGACTGCTGAAACCAACATTATGACCTGGTGACCTTGACCTATGACTTTGACCTACTTTTCAAAAACCTTTTTATGCCCCTGGAATCAAAGATTCGGGGACATATAGTTTTTGGCCTGTCCGTCTGTTTGTCCGTTTGTCCGAAAAACTTTAACATTGGTCATAACTCTTGAATGGAAGGTGATAGAGCTTTCATATTTCATATGTGTATTTCCTTGTGACAAGACCTTTCCATTGATACCAAAATTTTTGACCTTGTGACCTTGACTTTTGACCTACTTTTCAAAAACTTTATCACTGGGCAAAACTTTTGAATAGTAATTGATAAGGCTTTGATATTTCACATGAGTATTCCTTGTGACAAGACCTTTCCATTGATACCAAAACTGTCAACCTTGACCTTTCACATACTTAACAGAAAATGAAGTTTATACTAACAAAGATGCCACCGGGGGCATTCGTGTTTCACAAACACAGGCTTTATTTCTGAATGGTAGGTGATAGGACTCTCATATTTATTCTTGTGACAAGACCTTCATGCTTTGTGATCTTGACCTTCTGCTTTAAAAAAATATTCGATATTGGGCATAATGTTTTGCAGGCGACACATGCATTCCTTGGAATGCTGCCACTAGTTTTGGTGTATTTATATTGAAAAATTTGTGTGAATCCTATTTATAGTTCAAATCTTTGAAACGCTTACACAAGATTTTATAAGGATACATGCCCTTGTAAAAAGGTCTTTCAATAGAGATGAAGGCCATTTTGGGACTAAAACTAGCTTTTTCATGTAAGTTATTGAAAATTTGGCAAAAGTATTTCATATGTACCAAATGTTTTGAAATTTTACACAGAGGAAGATCTCCTAGAGGATGTTAAGATAATTTCTGGCTAAATATAGCATTCTTTGATGTAAAATTTTTGAATTTGGTCTCATTTT
This sequence comes from Pinctada imbricata, assembly GCA_033119305.1. Classification (NCBI taxonomy): domain Eukaryota; kingdom Metazoa; phylum Mollusca; class Bivalvia; order Pterioida; family Pteriidae; genus Pinctada; species Pinctada imbricata. The sequence continues at coordinate 17,132,827 of VSWD01000002.1, forward strand.
TCATAAATCGATTTTCATTCATTGAACGCAACTTTGACATAACATGCACTTGGTGCTATTCTTGCATTCAGTTTTTATCATGCATTTAATGTTGAATAAAAATAAAAATGTAAGAAATCAAACTGAAAATGTTAAGTTCATATATAAGAGTATTGTAAACAAGAGCTGCTAGCTGTCCTTGTGTACACATGTGTATGATAGTAATACCACGTGAAAGGGGCTCACCTGGACGGCTGCAGTAAACAAAAATCTCGAACCCCCGACATCTCGGACCCCAGAAAACTCGGTCTGTTCCAAGGCAGCTCTGACCCTTTTATCAGATATCTCAGACCCTTGTATCAGACATCATCGGACCCTGTGTTAGGACAATCTATAAGAGCATACAATGAAAACTTTAAAACTAGGTGTAGCTGACAAGTCAACCCCTTTTAAAATTCCATGAGAAAAAAAAATGATAAAACCAGCCGAGATGTCTGTACATTGCAAGTCAGATATATGTATAAATTTTCAATCAAATCTATATTATTTAATTCCGAGAAAAAAAAGGAACGAGAGGTCTGTACATTGAAAGTCAGAGTAATCAAATCTCTGTTATCTAATTTGTACATCCAAAAAAAAAAAAAAAAAAACGGGCCGTGATGTCTGTACATTTAAAGTCAGAGATATATGTTTAAACTCATTTTTAAACTCACCTGAGCGACTTGATCTTAAAATCCAAGATGGCTGCCACAGACTCTGATTGGCTGACACATTTTCGACATCGCTGCACGGAATTTCACCAAACCTTACAGGAAGCAAATACTCCATCTCCTTTACCTAGTTTGTGTTTTTCGACCCAATTCTAAATCCAAGATGGCTGCTACTTGCTCTGATTGGCTGGCACATTTTCAACATGTTCTATGAAGCTGCTGCACAGAATCACCCCAAATCTTACAGGAAGCAAGTACTCAATGTCCTCTACCAAGTACATATTTATTTTTGGACCTGATTGGAAATTCAAGATTGCTGCCCTTGGCTCTAATTTATCCTGTCAGGTTAGCAATGTGGCCCCTTTGGGCCTCTTGTTTAAATCATTTATCATATACTCCCCCTCCCCAGGACTTCATGAAGAGATGTAGGATTAAACATTCCACTTGTAGGGGACTCATATCGCTCAGCAATGAAAAGCTTGTTTATCTGGTAGTTGAATTTTCACATCATTGTCTATATACCCTACTTGATATACTCAGACTTGCAGGGATTGTCAAACATGATTCTACCAGCATTCACTGAGGGTCAAAATCGACCAGCATTCACTGAGGGTCAGAAGCATCAAACATTAAACAGTCAAGATATCTGTTCCTAAACAGTGTAGTTGGTTGTTGGAAACACTTTGGCAAGCTGAAGGTAGTTTACAAAGCAACCATTTGATTTTAATGGGGGGGGGGGGGCAGGAAGACTTTGCAAAAAAAATTTCCGGATCGAAATTTTAGGGAAAAAAATTTTCCGGCCCAATTGGGCCGGCGGAAAAAAATTTCCGGATCATGAAATTGCCCCTCCCCCCTCTCTTCCAACCTTTCCACTGCCAAATAAACACTTTTTTGTGTATCATAAACAAAGTATAAAAAAAATGGAACAAACTTTACGCAGTTTGGAGTTGAATAAATAAAATTCAAAAGTCATTAGCACCATATAGCCTGTCTCTGTTGAGTATCATTTTAGTAAACAGATTATAGGCACCATATGCCATTCAAGAAATTAAAATGAAGTGATCTGCTGGCAAGAGATGAACTCATTGTGTGTTTGATGTTTAATATGGCTGAAAAATCACGCTGAATTATTTAAACTTAAGAGCAATTTTCAACATTGGAAAATTATAAAAAAAAATAATAATAATAATCCGGCCCGAAGCGCGGGCGAAAAAAATTTTCCGGCTCTTAAAAGGGCCGAAAAAAAATTTTCCGGCCGGCAAAAGTCTTCCTGCCCCCCCCCCCTCCCCCCATAAAAATAAAATGGTTGCTCCCTTATGTGCTGCAAGTACTCCCTTTAGTTTGTTGTGAAAAAATAGGTTAGTGAAAAAAAAGAAAGTATAGTGTACGTGCAGGGATGTATGCAAATAAGATTCTATTTATCATATGTGAAAAAATAAAACAATTCCAGTTCTTATATGTGTTTGTTCCTTCACAAGCTGAATGAATGTTTATATCTTGATATGGTATATAAACATAATTTTGCTGAATATGTTGTATAACTGGTATATCATTGTTACACATGCTAATATTAGTGCTGTAACGGTTAATCGATTTAACGGTAAAGTCGGTTAACCATGGTCATTTCCTTTATTATATCCTTGTTTTTTGTGTAACACAATGAATGCTTGTTCTTGTGAAAATATACAACCATTGATATGCCTCTTTATCTAGCGGACTCTTGCTAATCTGAAAGGACTCAGAAGGCAGACTTTCATGGACCGAAGAGAGTTTCTCATAGTTAAATGATTTAATACCCCCCGCCAACGAAGTTGAGGGGGGTTGTACTGGTTTCACCATATCTGTCCTTCCGTCCATCTGTCTATCTGTCTGTGGAAAGTGTTTTCCGCACAATAATTCCTTTTCCTTTCAACATGCAAAAATGATACGTCAACACATGTTGACAATGACACAAAGAAGACCTGTATTGAGTTTGGGGTCCAAAGGTCAAGGTCAAATTTGGATGTGGAATTTTTCCGCACAGTAACTCCAGTTCCTTTTGACATACAATGATGATACTTAAAACATGTGTTGACTATGACCAATGGATGGCCTCTATTGGTTAAGGGGTCAAAAAGTCAAAGTTAAAGGTCAAATTTGGACAGAAAACTTTGTTTTTGTTCCCGCACGATAAGTCTTTTTCCTTTTGACATAATAAACAGTTTTCACACGTGTTGACCATGACACAAGGAGGTCCAGTATATATTTTTGGGGTTCAAAGGTCAATGTCAAACTCAAATTTCATATTTTTTTGCTTTTTCTGCACAATAACCTTATTTTTTTATGCCCCTTTAATCAAAGATTCAGGGACATATAGTTCTGTCTGTTTATCCGCAAAAACTTTAACCTTGGCCATAACTTTTGAATGGTAATTGACAGGGCTTTCATATTTCACATGTGTATTTCTTGTGACAAGACCTTTCCATGGATACCACAATTTCTAACCTTGTGACCTTGACCTTGGATTTTGATTACTTTTAAAAACTTTATCCTTTGGCATAACTTTTGATGGGTAAGTGATTGGGCTTTCATATTTCACATTTGTACTCCTTGTGACAAGACGTTTCCATGGATACCACAATTTTTTACCTTGTGACCTTGACCTTTGAGTTTGACCTACGTTTGAAAAACTTTATCCTTGAGCATAACTTTTGAGTAATAAGTGATAGGGCTTTCATATTCCACATGTGAATTCCTTGTGACAAGATCTGTCCATGGATACCAAAATTTTTGACCTTGTGACCTTGACCTTGGAGTTTGACCTACTTTTCAAAAACTTTAACCTTGTCCATAACTTTAAATGGCAAGTGATACGGTTTTCATATTCCATCACAAGACCTTTCAATTTACGCCGTAACATTTGACCTAGTGACCTTGACCTTGGACTTTGACCTAGTTAAGATTTTGGTTAAAGTTTCTGGTTAAAGCAAAATCTATGGAACTGTATTCAGTAGAAACCTTATAATATACATTTTGGTTGCCCATTTCAAGACATTTCAATTTATGCCGTAACATTTGACCTAGTGACCTTGACCTTGAACTTTGACTTAGTTAAAGATTTTGGTTTAAGCAAAATCTAAGGAACTATATGCAGTAGAAACTTTATATTATACATGTAGGTTGCCCATGGCGAGACCTTTAATTTTTGCCGTAACATTTGACCTTGACATTGAAGTATATTGTTCCTTATGGCCTGAAGGTTTCTCATCACCTTGACCTAAGGTCATGTGACTAAGGTCAAGGTCACTAAGTACATTTTAGATAAAATTGTACATAGACTCCTGTCCGGGCTATATCTCTTGAACCTTTTGCCAAATCCCTTTTATATTTTAGTATGTTCTTCTTATGACTCGAAGGTTTCACATCACCTTGACCTTAATTGTAATTGTTGTAATGGTCTCTTAAATGGTTGGTTGACTTTAATCCTGATAAAACAGAGGTAATGATTTTTTCCAAGAAGAGAGCTCCGTCTCAGCACCCATTACTTTTCTTGAATGATACATGTCTCACTGAAGTTCCTTCACACCGACACCTCGGCCTAACGTTTTCATCAGATCTATCCTGGGACGCACATATCCATAATGCCATTGGAAAAGTAATCCCAAAACTATATATTATGCGTAAACTGAAAATTCCGATTAGATAGGTTCTCTTTACAACAAATATATTTAGAACTCCTTCATTCGACCTGTCCTCGAATATGCTGATATTGTTTGGGACTCTTTACCTTTACGTCCATATACGAAGACTTGAAAATATAAATCTTGAGGCAGCTAGAATTGTTACAGGAGCTACTAAACTTGTAAGCCATCAAAATCTGTATCTTGACACAAAATGGGACTCTCTTGACGATAGACGATGTAAACACCGAATGATTCTTTTTCACAAAATTGTTCACGGTTGAACCATAGGCGCTCGTGGCAAAGATATTTTTTTGGGCCGCCATCTTATTCTCGACTCAGGGGATACACATCGTTTCTTTTTACACTTACACATCACTTACCTTTATAAATCGGACATTAGCAACCCTCTTTAATCAAAATACAGCTAAGAAAATAACAATTTCCCAGCACAACACGCATTAATCAAGAAATCAACAGTTTCTTTGAATATCGATCGGTAGGCATTCTCTTGTAACGGAAGTTTACCGATGCGAAACGAAGACAATGCAGAAGACTTCCGGAAGTATAAGGAAAAGTCTAGAAATACACCGAAAAATTCCGCGAAATTCAAATATGATTATGATACTACTAAACGTGGCAAATATTCGATATGGAAAGACCTTTTCAGAAGGAGAATTTTCAGCTTCTTTCTTCTGCATGTCTTAGTTTCGCATCTGTAAACTTCCGTTACAAGAGAGTGCCTACCGATCGATATTCAAAGAAACTGTTGATTTCTTGATTAATGCGTGTTGTGCTGGGAAATTGTTATTTTTCTTAGCTGTATTTTGATTAAAGAGGGTTGCTAATGTCCGATTTATAAAGGTAAGTGATGTGTAAGTGCAAAAAGAAACGATGTGTATCCCCTGAGTCGAGAACAAGATGGCGGCCCAACTTGCGCGCCTTTCTTCTTTCTCCTTTCTTCTGTCTATCGGCACTATGATGTAAACATAGAAACAGCTGACCGGGAAACCACCGTAGGTTAAAGCACAGGCAGAAAAAAATATCTTTGCCACGAGCGCCTATGGGCTGAACGCCATCATATATATATTTACGCGAGTTACTTCCCCCCAACATCATCAGATACACAATTATTCGACGCGCAACAGATCTGATTTTGAGCAATTTCATGCTAGAACAAACTCATATAGGAATTCTTATTTCCCTGATACAGTAAAGAAATGGAACAATCTACCTCAGAATGTACGTGAAGACAATTCTGTTTCAAACCTGAAATTATACGTCTTCAAAGACAACAAACAACATCCTTACTTCAACACTGGTACTCGTGAAGGTCAAATCTTACATTCCAGGTTACGCATGAATTGTAGCTCGTTAAATTCCACTCTTTTCCACAAAAATATCTCCGACTCTCCCTTTTGTTCGTGTGGATCTATCGAGACAGCTCGTCATTATCTTCTTCACTGCTCGAATTTTGCCAATATCCGTACTAGAACCCTTAATCAATTATCGCAGACTTATGACTTTAAAACATTACTATATGGCGATCCCTCTTTAAGGTGATATCACACGTTTCGTGTTATACAACATTTATTTTCAGAGGAAAAGCATAATTCTGATTTCCTAATTTAATTCAGATGTAAGGGACAATATTAGGAGGTCACCATCCAAAATTTTGAGATTTTGAAATTGATAAGACTTTTTAGCCATCCATTGATTGTAATGTAAATGCTCATTTTTTGGCTATATTATTTTTTCAGCCCAAGATTTTCAAATGAAACTTTACATACGATTCCCTCAACATATTGTGCAAATCTTATAGAAAGAAATCATTCAATGACCACGTCATATGTTGCAAAATCTGACTGAATGTGTAAATTATCATGTAAAAAATTAAAAGTGCAATTCGAGTTATCTTTCTTTACTATGTGATCAAAGACAAAAGCATCCGAATTTATATAATCATCTTTTTGAAATATCACAGCAGTGTTCCTTCACTCACAAAGATGTCAATATGTAAATAAATAGAGCCGAATACAGATTTTGTGAGATACATGTAACACGACAGTATGTGCACATGTGTAATGATATTACATGTACCATATGAGTAACTATATTATAAGTTTCTCTACATGCATTCAAACACTTTACTGACACCTCACTTATTTCTGAATAGATACGACATATGTATGTAGGTAAAAAAGTATTAACAAAATTTTCAAATACATTTGTAAGTTCAATTTCAGCAAATAAATTGACTAATGTTGGTCACTCTAGGCTTACCATTACTTTGCAAAGAAAAAAAAAACCATTTGTAGTTATATACGAGTAACAATCTATTTTTTATTCCAGCGCTCAGGGAGCAAGAACTCTACCTCTGAGCTATTGGGTCGACTTGTAGATTGAGTGGTTATAACAAAGCCAGAACATCAAGACATTTTAAGTTACGAAAATCGGAAATCTTCAGCGTGGAGATTTCTTTAAAATTCTCGTCTAAGGGAGGCTTCTGAAACGCGTGTGATATCTCGTTAACTCACGATGAAAATACTCTCATTTTTGAAACTGTACAAGAATACATTCTAGAAAGTAAACGTTTTGATTTATAATTTAATTGACGTTTATAAAGTTTATTAAATTTCACTTTTGTTCATACAGTGCGTAACAATTGATTTAGTATGTTCTGATCTCATTTATTGTGACTGATCTATCATACATGTGTATTTGATATGATATTTGAATATGTATACTTTGTTTTTTGTATATCGTTTCAAATTCATTGACACTCTACTGAAACTCTTTTTAATAAATGATCCTCTCTTATTTCTTTTTCCACCCTACTATCTATCTATTTCCTTGATTTGCTAATGTTTAATGACCAACATGATGCAAGTTCAAAAGAGGAAGGAGAAGAGTAATAAATAAGCTTTGCAGCTTCATCTCCATCCTTATATTTCATGATTGTAATAGTATTGTTACCTCGATATGTATATAGAAATAAATATTGTTTAAACTAAAAGCTAAGATGAATAAGTACATTTTAAATGAAATTGTACATGCTTTCCTGTCCGGGCTATATCTCTTGAACCGTTTGCCGGATCACTTTCATATTTTAGTATGTTGTTGCTTATGACCTGAAAGTTTCACATCACCTTGACCCAAGGTCATGTGACTAAGGTCAAGGTCCTTTAGTACATTTTAAATAAAACTGTATATAGATTCCTGTCCGGGCTATACCTCGTGAACTTTTATATTTATGTCTCCCCCCAACGGGGAGGAGACATATTGGTTTTGCATTCGTATTCCGTCCGTCCGTCTGTCACATATCGTGTCCGGGCTATATCTCCTGAACCGTTCGCCCGATCACTTTTTGTCCCCCGCTTTCGCGAAAGCGCGGGGACATTAAAACCGGTTCGTCCGTCCGTCCGTCTGTCCGTCTGTCCGTCAGTCACAAAAACTTTAACCTTGTGCATAACTTTTGAATGGTAAGTGATAGGGCTTTGATATTTCACATGTGTATTCCTTGTGACAAGACCTTTCCATGGATACCAAAATTTTTGACCTTGTGACCTTGACCTTGGACTTTGACCTACTTATTAAAAAATTTAACCTTGACCATAAATTTTGAATGGAAAGTGATAGGGCTTTGATATTTCACATGTGTATTCCTTGTGACAAGACCTTTCCATGGATACCAAAATTTTTGACCTTGTGACCTTGACCTTGGACTTTGACCTACTTATTAAAAACTTTAACCTTGACCATAACTTTTGAATGGAAAGTGATAGGGCTTTGATATTTCACATGTGTATTCCTTGTGACAAGACCTTTCCATGGATACCAAAATTTTTGACCTTGTGACCTTGACCTTGGACTTTGACCTACTTATTAAAAACTTTAACATTGACCATTACTTTTGAATGGTAAGTGATAGGGCTTTGATATTTCATATGTGTATTCCTTGTGACAAGACCTTTGCATGGATACCAAAATTTTTGACCTTGACCTTTGAGTTCGACCTACTTTTCAAAAAACTATAACCTTGTCCATAACTTTTTAATGGAAAATGATAGGGCTTTCACATTTCACATGTGTATTCCTTGTGATGAGACCTTTCTGTTGGTAATAACATTCTGACCTTATGACCTTGTCCATGGAGGTTGACCCACATTCAAAAACTTCAACCTCGACCATAAGTTTTTGATGGTAATTTAAATCATAGGTCTTAAATATTTCACATGTGCATACCTTTTCATAAGCCCTGTCCCTTGGAAACAAAACACAAGTTTGGACCTTTCGACCTTTTCTTGGAGTTAATCTTTCATATTTAGAATGTTGATAATATATGAGATATATTATTAAAACTTAAGAATGGGGGGATGTCTGTAAGCATTCATATAAAGACAAACACCCAAAAGCAGGGGACCACAATTCCTTGAATTTGATTTTTTAGGTTCATATATTTTAGTATGTTGTTGCTTATGACCTGAAGGTTTCACATCACCTTGACACAAGGTCATGTGACCAAGGTCAAGGTCACTTAGTGCATTTTTAATAAAATTATGCATACATTCCTATCCGAGCTAGATCTCTTGAACCATTTGCCGGATCACTTTCATCTTTTAGTATGTTGTTGCTTATGACCTGAAGGTTTCACATGACGTTGACTTAAGGTCGTGTGACCAAGGTCAAGGTCACTTAATGCATTTTAATGAAATTATGCATACATTCCTATCTGTGCTAGATCTCTTGAACCATTTGCCGGATCACTTTCATATTTTGATATGTTGTTGCTTATGACCTGAAGGTTTCACATGACCTTGACCCAAGGTCATGTGACCAAGGTCAAGGTCACTTAGTGCATTTTTAATGAAATTATGCATACATTCCTGTCTGGGCTAGATCTCTTGAACCGTTTGCCGGATCACTTTCATATTTTAGTATGTTGTTGCTTATGACCTGAAGATTTCACATGACCTTGACCCAAGGTCATGTGACCAATATCAAGGTCACGTAGTACATTTTTAATAAAATTGTACATGCATTCCTGTCCGGGCTATATCTCTTGAACCGTTTGCCGGATCACTTTCAAATTTTAGTATTTTGTTGCTTATGACCCGACGGTTTTACCCAAGGTCATGTGACGAAGGTCAAGGTCAATTTGTGCATTTTTAAAGAAATTATGAATACATTCCTTAATATAAATTTACAAGTTTAATTATTCACAATATATATATATTTCAAATGATTACAACTTACAATACAATGTCCGGATCAAAGTGTCCGTTACGGTCCACAAAGTCTATCGAATGTATGGTTTCCGGTAATCACAAACGTTCTCGAAAGATCGGTGTCCAAACGTTGTTAAATGGATTAAAGTCTCAACAAATAGAGTATCCCAGTATATCAGAATAGATGAATGAATCGTGTCTACGAATGTGTACGAATGCCCCCTCAACACAGTTCCTCGGAGGTATTTATACTTAATACCAGAATTTACCAGAAGCTTCTAGAACAATGACTCATTACACATGATTAACAATAGAGTAAATTCTAGAAATCACAGTCATGTGATGATAATGATGTAACAAAGAACATACTGGAATATTCTCTAATGAAATAAACATGACATAGTAAAATCTAGAAAGAATTATTTTGAAATCATTAAATAACATGACTACGTACATGTGTACCTACACATAAAGTAAAACTAAAATAATACATGACCCACAACACCTAAAGGTTTCACATCACGATGACCCTATGTCATGTGACCAAGGTCAAAGTCAATTAGTATATTTTAAATGAAATTGTATGTGTTACGTGTATTATGTCCAGGCTTAATCTTTTGAACCCTGATTTTATCACTTTCATATTTTAGTATGATGACGCTGATGACCCAAAGGTTTCACACCACCTTGATCCAAGGTCATATGACAAAGGTAAGGTCAAGTATTACAGTTTTTAATGAAATAGTAAATGCTACTGAGTCTGGACTATATCTCTGGAATCAAATACTGGATCACTCTGATACTTAAGTATGCTATTGCTCAGGATTGGAGGGTTTCTTATCATCTTGACCCAAGGTCATGTGCCAAAGGTCAAGATTATTTATTTTTTTTTATGAAATTGTACGTACTAATCTTGTCTGGGATATATCATCTTAACCCTTCTTACAATTGTTTTCATATTTTAGTATGTTGTTTCTCAGGACTAAATGATCCTTATCACATTGTCACAAGATCACATGATTTAGGTCACTTCTTACTTTAGTAATGAAATTGTATATGCTATTCATGTCCAGGCTGAATTTGTCTATGCTTATCATGTGTAGGCTATATGTTTTGACAAATAAAAAAACAAACACGCAAATACACAAATTTTCGGCCCCTTGGCCTTTATCAAGTGTAAAAAACGATGATTTATAACAATTCTAAGTAAAATCCATCCTTGCTTCTCTGGCGTTCATTGCAAATGTTTCTGTTAGTCTATGACGTCATAAGTTGTCGCAGATTTGTCGTTTAACCGGAGAATATAAACTTTTTGAAAATGTGATACGAGGATAAAAAGAAGATTTAATGGATTATGTTTAATCTACAGACAAGCCTTATGAACGTAAGTACGATTTTTATATTAATAACCAGCTTTTCTGGTTGAAATTGCAAATCTACGTGTACCTGTTTGCTTTTACTCCAAGCTGTCTAGAGAAGTTTACTCACGACAGCATTATTTATTTATTTATTGAGGAAGAGCTAACATATTTTAATTCAAGTACAAGAAATATATAAAGAAAGTTGATCTGAAATATGGAATATAATGAGAGTTGATCTGAAAAGAAGGGAGGAGATCTCCGACAAGACCCCGTTGCAGCATCAACAGTAAAACACCAAAACACCCGATGCAAAAACACAAAAGACGAGTACAGCATGAGACGGAAAAGAGACACACGACATGTAAACATCAAACACAAAAGACTACACATAAACCGACGAGACCAATGGATAACCGGTGCCGACTTTGGACGGCCATCTGAAAGAATCCATGTTATATTTTTGACACACCTGTACTCATAATCATAGATCCAGATTTCGATCTTTTTCAATCCGATTAAAATCGTACCATGCATAGTTTGCGTAGAATGAACAATTTAAAGTCATCTCCATCTTTAACAATTGTGAAACGTATAATTATAATTTACAAAAACGGTATAGTTAAAATAATAGAATGAGGGACAAATGAACTTTACCGGTACGTAGTAAACTGCACGTGATTGCCCTATATAAGGCAGGCAGGCGCAAGCGTGCCGACTTTTGAAAAACGGCAACGGAGAGCAAAAATTAGGTCATTTTTGAATTACTTGTGAAAAAGTAGGTTAATAACTATTGTTATTAACTGGAAATGATACCAATTTGCCGACAAACTCGTAGACTTTCTACAATCGACCCTGAAAGAAATGGCTGACGTTGCTAACTTGGAGTGTCACGTGATGATTTAAACGGTTTTGATTGGCGTGACGTCAAAAAATGTAAGCAAAGTCAGCTGTGCAGCATGTATGTCGAGTTTAAGACCGGATTTGATACAAGTGTCCCAGTTACATGAATGGGAATAAAAAAATAAACAAATGTGGATCATAGTCTTTAACACTGATTCTCAGGAATAAGTTGCAAATGGAAGATAGAACAAGACGAAAAATTATTTTTGGAGTTAAGTATATCTGTTGTGCTCATATAATTGATACAATATAACTGGTATTATATTCCCCCTCACTTTGTTCGTCCGAATATAAATCAATTAAATGATACATATAAGAAATAACAAAAACACAATATATGGAATTCCCGCTCGCTAGATTATATAGTGAGCGCATATATTCTGCATACCCTCAATAATGTTACATCATACATCATGAAAAGTTTTTCATACAAATCAATATTTTGACACAAGCACAAATCATAGACCACGACACTAAGTCAAAATCATTATAGAAATTAATTAAATGATTTTATTTAAAACACACCCCCTCTCCCCGAAAAATTGACATGTATAAATCTGCCTATATAACCCACTGACCACGTTACATCTACTAGCAAGCGAGCCTAGAGTGCCGCACTACCTCGTGCTATCTTAGTATATACTTGACCGTCACGTGACTAGCCTCATTATAATGATAATCGAACACTCTCCAAACATTACCCATATAATTATAATTATATTCTCCCTCACTTTGTTCGTCCGAATATAAATCAATTAAATGATACATATAAGAAATAACAAAAACACAATATATGGAATTCCCGCTCGCTAGATTATATAGAGTAAACAAAGAGGACTAGAATTTTATTACTAAAACTAGATATTCAGCTTTTTAGTTACACTAAGCTGATTAGATGTGTTTCCACGCCTATATACATCAGTTTTACTACCCTCAATATGTACAGACATATGTAATTCATGAAAAGAAATATTTTTCACTTTGAGTTTTGAAATTTCACTGAAACGTAAAAACCTGAAAACCCCAACAAAAACATAGAACAAATTCTAACATGAGATAAGTTATTCTTATTTGCATCTTGGCCATATTTGTCTATTATCTTTTTCAATATTTCCGGGGTGATCGGCTCCTTTTTATTAATGGGCTTACTGAGAATACTCTTCCCTCCTTCCATAAGTAGGTGTAAAATTTTGGAATCGCACGGGTTCGCACACAAACTTTTATCATGATGCTACTTTATACTATAGAAATTGGTAGATAACACTGATTCTGACACTGATTTCTGCACAAGGCTACTAAGATATACGGCCACAGTACTCACAGATGCGGGCATAGATGAAACGCTGAAGGAACTACACCAATGCTGAAACTTTTTGAAATAGGCGTCATACACTCTGTTGGAGTTGTCGCTCTTGCCTTTTTTGATAATCCGAGGGATATCCGATGCTGCGGATGAAAGTCTGCCATCTCTCAATCGTAACTGTTGAATTTCCGTCCATACTTGACTGGAAACCTAAAGTTATATAAAACCGAATTAATTAAAATAAACTTTTTTTTTAATCTCACATTACAAATTCGACAAATTCCTTCTTACCACATTATGCATTTTAAAATTATGCTAAACACATGGTGCTTTTGAAATCAATGATTTTTTCTGAGAATGTTCTATGTAATCTCTTCAATACGCACATGGTGCCTTTATTAAAACTTATTCTTCATTTTGCACATGGTGCCTTTATTGAATACATAATGCACATGGTGCCATTGAAATTAAGCGCATTCATCTATAACCAACAACATTTCTCATTCTCTAAAACTAATCATAACGAAAATCTAACTTTAAAACTAGTACATTGCTTGGGAATACATCTGAAGCAAAAATACTGCTCTTATCAGAATCAGCTTTGTAAAAATTCTTTGGTCTCTCAGATTCTATCAAATCTCTGACAAAATATCTGAAATTTTTGTATCTTCTCTCCCAAATCATTGGCCAAAATAAGGCGGATTCCCACCTAGGGACAATCAAAACCCCAAATACTTTGCAAATGCGTAAATGAGAAACCGTTCTACATATCAGGTTGGGTGGGGGGACTAACCAACAATTTCTCCATCCCAATTTTGGGATAAAGCGTCCACACCTGAGGTAAAAGGACTGTAATACTTTGAGAAAAATTTGGAGACTTTCTTATTTTTGCAATCTGCAAAAAATATCACACGAAAATTCGCCCCATTTTTTATTCAAAAACGTAAATACTTCATCTCTGACCTCCCAATCGTCAAAATCAAATATTTTGCTCAATTCGTCTGCGTATGCATTCAAATCTCTCGGTATCCATGCTAATTCTAATCTAATAGAGTGTGCCACACAGAAACCCAACACTTCTAAAACTAGCTGATGCAGCTCAATTTTCGTACTCCCTTTACAAGCTATGCGTACAACATTCTGATTGTCCGTGTATATTTTGACAAGTTTTCTCGACAAATCTGAACCTAAGCCTTTCAAAACCAAACATAATGTTTTTAGTTCCCTCCATGTCGAACTTTTATTCTTTTCATCATCTTTCCACATATAATGTACAATTTTGGTATTTCTCTCCAAAGTAAAGCCTGCAGCGGCATATGAACTAGCATCAGAAAACATATTTTTTTTCTGGAATTTCGCTTATTGGCGTTAACTTCACGTTCGGCAAACTATGAAGACTTTTAAGCCAAAATTCTAACTCCTGTCTACATTCAGATGGTAAATCTAAGTTCAGATCCCAACCTTTTCTATTACACAAAGCGACACTTAAATTTCTGGTCATCATTTGACAAAATGTACCCAAAGCAGGTTTCAACGAAATAATCTTTTCAACAAAAGAAGCTACCTTTCGTGCGGTCACGTGACCTATATTGTGTAAAATATCCCTTAGGACCGACTGTACACTAAGAAACTTTTCAGGCGGAACTTCGATTTTACCTTCCTGTAAATTCCATAAAAATCCTAACCAAACAATCATATCTTTCGGTTCAAATGAGTTAAAGAAGATCCTGACGATAATCTCAACAACACTCACAATAGAGCACCAAATGGAGCATGACGGACCCCTAGCAAGCTAGAGGTGGGACCAGGTGCCCGGGAGGAGTAAGCATCCCCTGTTGGCTAGCCGCACCCGCCGTCGATGTTCACGCACGAAAATGAAAATATATTAAATACATGCACTGTCTTCGGTTCTGTCTATATAGAAAGTGCTATGGCGACAATGTCAGGGAACAATATTCAAAACACTTACTGTCAAACCCCTCGCGGGGAACTTTTTTACGAGCTCCACACGGCAAAGGGCATAAGTGTGACACAAATGAGTTAAAGAAGATCCTGACGATAATCTCAACAACACTCACAATAGAGCACCAAATGGAGCATGACGGACCCCTAGCAAGCTAGAGGTGGGACCAGGTGCCCGGGAGGAGTAAGCATCCCCTGTTGGCTAGCCGCACCCGCCGTCGATGTTCACGCACGAAAATGAAAATATATTAAATACATGCACTGTCTTCGGTTCTGTCTATATAGAAAGTGCTATGGCGACAATGTCAGGGAACAATATTCAAAACACTTACTGTCAAACCCCTCGCGGGGAACTTTTTTTACGAGCTCCACACGGCAAAGGGCATAAGTGTGACACAAATGAGTTAAAGAAGATCCTGACGATAATCTCAACAACACTCACAATAGAGCACCAAATGGAGCATGACGGACCCCTAGCAAGCTAGAGGTGGGACCAGGTGCCCGGGAGGAGTAAGCATCCCCTGTTGGCTAGCCGCACCCGCCGTCGATGTTCACGCACGAAAATGAAAATATATTAAATACATGCACTGTCTTCGGTTCTGTCTATATAGAAAGTGCTATGGCGACAATGTCAGGGAACAATATTCAAAACACTTACTGTCAAACCCCTCGCGGGGAACTTTTTTACGAGCTCCACACGGCAAAGGGCATAAGTGTGACACAAATGAGTTAAAGAAGATCCTGACGATAATCTCAACAACACTCACAATAGAGCACCAAATGGAGCATGACGGACCCCTAGCAAGCTAGAGGTGGGACCAGGTGCCCGGGAGGAGTAAGCATCCCCTGTTGGCTAGCCGCACCCGCCGTCGATGTTCACGCACGAAAATGAAAATATATTAAATACATGCACTGTCTTCGGTTCTGTCTATATAGAAAGTGCTATGGCGACAATGTCAGGGAACAATATTCAAAACACTTACTGTCAAACCCCTCGCGGGGAACTTTTTTACGAGCTCCACACGGCAAAGGGCATAAGTGTGACACAAATGAGTTAAAGAAGATCCTGACGATAATCTCAACAACACTCACAATAGAGCACCAAATGGAGCATGACGGACCCCTAGCAAGCTAGAGGTGGGACCAGGTGCCCGGGAGGAGTAAGCATCCCCTGTTGGCTAGCCGCACCCGCCGTCGATGTTCACGCACGAAAATGAAAATATATTAAATACATGCACTGTCTTCGGTTCTGTCTATATAGAAAGTGCTATGGCGACAATGTCAGGGAACAATATTCAAAACACTTACTGTCAAACACGATTTCTCAAAATTTACTTGAAAACCAGAAAGACTAAGGGGTTTTTGCACAAATTCTGACAATTCTCTGCAAGTTTGATAATCTGAGCAAACCCATCCGTCATCTAAGTAAACAATGATTGGTACTCCCCTTGACCTCCAATACCTCACAAGCACCCTAACGACCTTGGTAAAAATATGACCTGCCGACGATAATCAAAAAGGTAAGACTGAAAACTGAAAATACCGTAACTTTCCTTCAAATTCCCAGCTAAATCCAAGGTATTTTTGACTGTTTGGATGAATATCTATATGGTGATACCCAGACTTTCAATCGAATTTGATCATAAACAACCCTTTCTTTGCGTATGTTAAAGCCTCTTTAATTCCTTCAAACTTAATCTTTTGCTTTTGAACAAAGCGGTAAACATGTCTCAAATCGAGGACAAGTCGTTTTTTACCAGAACTATTTACAGACACTGTAAGGGGATTGACAACGTACGGAACGCTAACTTCGTTTATACAACCTGCAGAAAGAAGTTCATTAATTGCAGTACATACAAAATCTGGATAATTCAAAGATGATCTATTGTTTTTCAAAATAACTGCTGGAGGAAATTGAGCAAAAGGTATCACATAACCAAATTTGATGGTAGATAAAATGGAATTGTTTGCTTTTAATTCATTTTGCCAAAATTCTACATTTTGTCGTAACTTGGACTTTACAGACACATTTTTCTGAGACTTTTCATAATCAAAAGAATCTTCATCATGATCAAAATCATACTCAACTTCACTACTGCTTATTTGTGGAAGCTGGAGTGGAACTGGACAGTACGGGGATGGGTTGGGCCTTAGTGAATGGGCAGTCACGCATGAGGTGGCCTGTCTGCCTGCAGTAGTAGCAACTACGGTCTCTGGGGAACTGGAATCCTGCCATGACTCCAAACCTCGGATCAAACTGCCTCCCTTGATTATAGATTGGCTTTGTGGAACTCTGGGAGTTGTAAACGTGTTGCTAAAGCCACGAAAAAAGTCGTTTGCGGAAAATGAGCCGCCTCTACGTCTATTATCATACGGTCTAGTGCGGAAAGAACGTTTGCGTGCAGCACGCCCAACAGCATAGCGAAGCTTAACAGCATCCTCATTGTTGTCAGCCAACGGGTCGTCCAAATACTCGTGCATCGTGTCCCAACCATATCTATCAGCATTTTCAGAATCTTATTTCTTTGTTGAAGTGCGGACTTCTGTTCACCAAGAGTAGATAAGGCTTTTTCAAAGTTACCGCCTCGAATAAAGTTCTCAATATCTGATAACTTTGAAATTCTTTCTTGATTGAAAGAAAACTGAATTTTATGCCCCTCGTGCTTGAATTCGAAAGCTACAGGCTCAATCACGTGCGAAACAGTACCTGCATTGTCCTTTGTGAATTTCTCCGAAATGGCGCTCACAATAGTCTCCTTTTGACGTTCTAACGCTTTATTTAAAGATGTATTGAACAAAGAAACAGCATCCTCGTTTGTTAGCCCATCGTCGTAGAGTGCTCTATCGTCAGCGTGGTCAGTATCCATAGATTTTTCGACGGTCGCCATTTACATGTATAAATCTGCCTATATAACCCACTGACCACGTTACATCTACTAGCGAGCGAGCCTAGAGTGCTGCACTACCTCGTGCTATCTTAGTATATACTTGACTGTCACGTGACTAGCCTCATTATAATGACAATCGAACACTCTCCAAACATTACCCATATAATTATAACTATATCGAAAAAAGGTAACAGTAACACCACTCTAGAATTTATATGAGAACATTACTTTATAATACAGGGTATTATTCATCTAATTTTCAACATGATCTCTACGTAACAGTTTTGTTTACGCTTTTTTTCCATTAGCGTTGACTAGATCCGAATAAATTCAATTTATATTTTCAGATATAGGTCATATATGTATTTTGTAAACTCGGCTCGGCGTCTACTTTGTTGTTTGTTTGATTTTACTACTTGATAAACAATCATTACTTTGAAACAAATTTTATGGCCTGAAACAGCGTTATCTTCTCTTTTACCCTAAATAAATATTTTAAGGACAAAAGCTTTCTTTATGACTTTTTTGTTTAGCAAGCATATCAATGAAAATATATGAAAAATTTAATAAAGTATCCTAGTATAACAATTCGCAAAATGACATGTACAGTTGGTAAACGTAACGTAAGTATCAATTATTACAACAGCTTCTTAATTTTAGAAATACTTTCAACTTTTGAGTTCGTTTGTCAACTCTGTCTGCACTTGACAGTGCCGGTGACGATGAAACACAAAAATAGCATATTATGCTCATAATCAATATTTTACTCAATGGTGAAAACTGTTACGTATATATCATTTTATTTAAGAAATGACTGTAATAATTTTTCTGTCTATCGATGTATAGACAAAAACCGATGCACAAACAAAATATAATCCGCTTCGCGGACTATATGGACAGAAAAATTATTACAGTCATTTCTTATAATTTAATTAAATCACTATTTAATTGTCTAGTTTATTTTGCAATAGACGTCATTTTAGCATAGTTGATTTCCTCGAGTTCAAAACTGGCGACGCCATATTTGAGCATGCCTAACGTAGCGGCGGTCGCCGTTAGTGACGTCATAATAGTCGACTTTGTCTATACAGCTATAGATAAAATTTCGCACCGTACGTTTGTATAGGCGTTATACAGACACTACGGAAATAATTAAATTATTCGCTATTATCATATTTGCTGGTCGAAAACATCTCTTCTTAATTTCGTACATGATTCGTTAATGCAAAAAATGTCTTTTATTCTCCTATATGGCATTTCTAGAGGATCATTGGTACTTTACACATTTCAAGCCTAATCAAAGGGGTAGGGCCACGAGACCCCTAGTAGGTTACCACATCTATTGTAGGTTATCACAGTATAATCACATTCCAAAAGACAGTTATTCTATAAATAAATTTCATGAGGAATACTTTAATATCTCTCATGAAAATACACGAATGTTAACCGCTTTTCACGACAAGAATGATATCACCTAACAATGTTCCATTTAACTGTTATGACGTCATGAAGTGACGTCATTTTGACGTTATTGATGAAATACATGACGAAAATTGCTGGGAATTTTGTATTTTGTCGTAGAATTCAAAATGGCCGCATTCGTTAACTGAGATGAAACGTTTATGACAAAAGGATATAATGATTATCTTTCGCATATAAATTTTCGATCATAGTTAATGCATGCGGCCATTGCTAATTTAATAGAAATATTGAGTTTTTGTATCAATTTCACGAATATGACCTATTTTGGTGTTTTCAAAGGGCTAAAAGGTGTTGATAAAAGCAATGTTTACAAAAAGTATATTCGTGATTCAGTAGAGAACTTTTCAAAATGTCAAATAACAGTTAAAATTTCTATGAAGTACAATGTTCAAAATTTATCAAAATTAGGGCCAATATCGGGCTTCGTGGCCCTACCCCTTTAAGCAAGAGAAGTCGAAATAGTGTGAAATTAACGTCTGATGCCGTATGTATAATGACAAATATGGATAATGACCATATCCCTGTATACAGCACAAAATCGATAATTCAGAAAATCAGAAACCGAAGGCATACAAAATCAGGACAAAACAGGAACCAAAGCAAACAAACAAAACCTCCACCACATGAAAAGAAGCGAGCTCCCGATATGGGAGTGAGATCAGGTGCCCAGGAAGAGTAAGCACCTCCTGCTCAACACCCGCCGCTTCAATTCGGTAGAACTGTCACATCCGGTAACTTCCATTTCGGAAGACATAGAGTACAATCTTGGGTTGGATGGTTCAAATGGTCTATGACAGAATGTCACCCACCATTCTGGAGAGTGGGACATCATAGTGTATGACGAGTTCCCTGTATCGACCGTAGAACTTCCTCAGTGACGATGTTAGTCGGTCACAAACACATCCCTGACTGAGAAGCCCATTTGAAAGACGCCTAGCTCTCAGAACAAAATCCGTATACTTCGTACCCGCTCTGGCATAGCGTATCAACTGAGATATGAACACGCCACAAGCAGGCGACGAAGGGACGCTGCTACCCCGAAAAGGAAAGCCTGCAATGCCGAAACCGAAGTCGTCACGTCTGTCATAGAGTGAGGCGCCCACGCGACCACCAGTGCCGCAGGACAACACTATGTCCAAATAGGACGTCGAACCACCTGTCCCTGTAGCCTCTCCGACTTCAAGCTCTGAAGGACTGATTCCGCCCAGGCAATCCGCGAACTTCGGACCACCGACGGACAACACACCGCCCATGCATCCACAAGCGAAGCCGAAGTCAGAAGCCAAGTATCTTTTCCCTTCAGAGACCAAAGACCGAATGAACTCAGCCTCGCACGAGCAAAGGAAAATGCCGGCAAGGAGTGGGGCACAACCGGCCCCCACCGGAACTCCGACAACCCGCCGAAAGACCCTTCCCCCAAACACCACAAAAACGCTGTCGATCAAAAAGTTTAACATCTGAATAATATCTGTTTCAGTGTACTTATTTTCAGAATCGGACCTTTCTTTTACAAAGCAGGCCCCGTCATAGTTCACAACAATAAATTTGTATTTGCGATTACCGTTCCCACTTGCAAACGCACTACTTACAACCTTTGCGAGTCCTTCTTTCAATTTAGAATGTGGAATTGTAGTGCAAAGTGTCGAAAAATCAAAGGCCCCGATCGAATGAACCCCACCAAAATGAGTGGACCCCAGATACCCCAAAAGCTCCCTCGAACCCTCCAAAATCCACATCCGGCCGACACCACCGCGAGAATACACTGTCGAACAACACCCCTGAAGCCCAGATTTGATTTCAGACAAAACCTCGGTGAGCAAGACCGACACAGACCTGGCAGAACACCCTGAGGAACCAGCGATGAAACGTTGCTTGTACGGGTTCTCATGCATTTCAGGCATGCAGTACAAGTATGGCAAATCCAAATCTAAATTGTTAGCTTGGAAGCCAAAGGAAGAAAGAGCCGACTTGCGGCCATCCATTATCCCAGAGGCAGAAAGGTTTGTTGGGGTGCAAGTGGGATCTCCAGGTGTCGAATCCAAACCCAACTCTCCAACTAGACCTTCGAAATAGAACTCCCTGCAAGCAAATGTGCAACCACTTGAGGCCCCGTCCGCTGGTGCGATGACACAATGTTCCTGGAGGCAGGCAAGCCCCGCGACAACATCCGGGTCCCCAAACATAGACTCGAATCCGGTGCCCACAGCCGACCCCAATCGGCCAACTCCAGACAAAAGTAACCCTCCGATGGACCCTATCCATTCGGAAAGTGTAGCTAGATATTACAAAATCTAAAACTCATTTGAACCAAAATCTTCGACTCGTTCTCTCTCACAGTCATCACGTTTTGTCCACGGTGGCTTGAAACGTGGCCTCCGTGGCCGCCGGGAACATAGTGTAAACGGGGGATAAGACTCGTTCTCTCTATCTCTCTTTATGGCATTTCTAAATATTCTCTGTCTATTGACTAATGTAAAAAGCATCTAAAATAAATGAAAGCGCATAAGAACTGATCGATACATACGTAACGTGCGTTACAATCAACTATCCAGGATTTGGTAAGATATTTGATAGCTATCTTCAACTACGTTTAAAATCATGCATCTACGGATTTGTCTGTCAAATTCTACTTTATTTTCATCATGACATTTATGAACTCTGTTAGCTACATTTCAATTTTCAAAAAATATCATGTTTAAAAAAAAACATTAGTTGTAATTCAGTTATAGATATATCTATATTTCAAATGAATTATGGAAATTAAAAAAGAAATGGCGCTGTATCAATTATGCAGTCTGTAAAATTATATATACCTTCGAAAAAAGAGACAAATTGTTGTTCTATTGAATGCAACTCGACTGAAACTTGAGCTGAGCCAAGTTGGATACATACGTACCGGCATGTTACGTAGGTATCACGATGTTTTATCATATTTTGTGTTTACTTACTAATGTGAGTATGTATACATTATGTTTACCTTTACAGGTATGAATATGTATTATAGGATGACATACTATTCGATGAAATATCGTATAGAAATAGACATAAGCCAGCTCCCTTTTAGAGCACAATCTACAAAACAGCCATTGAATCAGTACAACAGCTAAGGTCTTTGAATCTTCCCTGCAATCAGCTTCTAAGGTCATAATCCAATGTGTACTAACAAATGATACCCATAATTGGGTATGACGAACATTAAATCATTAAATCTATGACATTCGCGTTATGTATGTATCCGTTACGTAGGTATTATTCCAGTATTTGATCAAGCAGTATATAAGAATTGACTTTTCAATTTTGACACTTTATTGGAGTATGAGGTTTGGTTTGTCGCATCACAAATTGTGTAAAACCGCGTAGCGTAGCGAAGAATCAGGGACATATAGGTTTTGTCCAGTCTGTTTGTTAGTCTATTTGTCTGCAAAAACTTTAATCATCTTGGTTATAACATTTGAATGGTAAGGGATAGGGCTTCCATATTTCACTCGACATTTTTTAGTCAAAGCCATGCATGAAAGGATGACTTCTTTAACTTTATTCTTGCATTTTCACTACGCTAACATCAGTATAATTCCACTTGCACTTTGATAAACGAAATTAATGTCTCACTGTTAAGGATAGCACATTATTTGAAAGATTTATCAATTTCTTTTATTATTATTTTCAGAATTGTAAACTGGATGAACTTTCTACTTGGAAATAAAGGATCCCATATATACCACGGCAATATGTACACTTGTAACACGTGCAGCAAGAACTATAAAACAAAACACGGCTTCATGATTCATCAGTGCTTAATCTGTAAACAATGTGGACATAAATTCACAAGAATGGAAAAATTCAAACAACATACCTGCCAGTTGGGAAAAGATGAATTTGTATGTCAAAAATGTAAGAAGAAATACAAAAGCTTGGTTTATTTGAAGAATCACCGTTGCTGTTATTGTGACATTTGTGAAATGACCTTCAGCTCTTGTCAGAAGCACAGGAACCACAAGTGCAAAGAAGTTAAGCAACAAACGAAGGAAGAAGTTAGATTAGATGAAGATGTTCATGTGCTTGCATCATCCCCAATAAATTATACTTTTTCGCCACTGACAGCAGTCATTAAAAGGAATCTTTGTAAAGATCTTCTTTTACCATTAGATCAAATCATAGAAGAAAATAATCAAGAATGTCCTGTATATCCACCTTCACACACACACACACACGAAATTGTCGGGGATGGAAATTGTTTCTATCGAGCTGTGTCATTCTGCATATCTGGTACTGAGGATCACCACTTTTCTGTTCGTCAGAAACTCTACCAACACATGTGCAAAATAGAGAACAGACTTACTGCTATCACTGACAGTTATATTAATCTTCATCAGTACCTTAATACAGTCAAAGGGAATGGAGTTTGGGCTACTTACACAGAGATTTTTGTCATGGCACATTTTTTGAAAACAAACATTTATGTGTACACAAAACCTGGGGACATGTGGGAGTGGACCATGATCACTGGGAGATTTATAGACTAGACGTTACAGGTACTTGATCAGTATTTATTATTATCATAAAGATCTGAACCATTATGAAGTTGCTAGGGGTCCGTCGATGCTTAATTTTGTGCTCTATTGTGAGTGCTGTTGAGATTATCGTCAGGAACTTCTTTAACTCATTGGTGTCTCGAAGATTGATAATTTCATACCAAAACAAGCAAAGGGGAGTGGAAATTCAGAGAAGAAGGAGGATAGTTGTTTCATCACAAATCATCTGCCGAAAAGTTATCTTCAGAATCAGAAATTCTGTCAGACTATGAAAGACAAATTAAAAGATGACAAAAAAAGATCTAATCTCAGCACAAACAAGGAGGCAGAGGAGTAAGGATGCTGAGAGAAAAAGGATTAAAAGGTCAAATTCAGCTTTAAGGGAAAGAGAAATTAAAAAGAGGAGGAAATCAGCTAAAACTTATGAACATGATCAAGTGAGAAAAGCTTTGAAGAGAAAAAAATGATTTATGGAGAAAACAGGAAAACCAGAAAAGGAGAGAATCAGCTGCAACTCATGTACATGCCTGCGTCAGAAAAAGTGAACAAAGAAAAAATGAAGATGCCCGAGAAGATTATAATAGACAGAGGAGAGAATCCGAAGCTACTCATGCACATGATCGCATCAGAAAAGGTGAAAAAAGGAAAATTGAAGATATTCGGGGAAAAAAATCAGAAAAAAACGAGAATCTGAAGCTATTCATGCACAGGATCGTGTACGGAAAAGTGAACAAAGAAAACATGAAGATGTCCGAGATTATAATAGACAGCGGAGAGAATCTGAAGCTATTCATGGACATGATCGTATCAGAAAAAGTGAAAAAAGGAAAATTGAAGATATTCGGGAAAAAGAAAATCAGAAAAAACGAGAATCTGAAGCTATTCATGCACAGGATCGTTTAAAGATGCAGTGTCCCTGAAAATAAATTTTTATTGAAAATGTAAGTTTTACTCCAAACGGTCTAGATAGAGGAAAAAATGAGCCAGAAAAAAATTTATTTGAAAATATGCAGTAACCACTCTAATATTGTCGATTTTGTAATAATTAAATCTCCGTATACCTCTATAGTAAAACCTCAATACATTGTAGGTGGCGCTAGTGGAATGAATTAGAACTGCGCACCCCAAATTCAAAATGACGTTTTTAAAGGCCTATAACTGCGAAAGTATGCGTCAGATTGACCTGAAAATTTGAATTTGTACAAATGAGAATGTATACTTTCATATTAAAAGAAAGATTTTGCATTACAAAATTTTGTAAAATTAATTAATTTTCAGGGACGCCGTCCCTTTAAGAAAAAGTGAAACAAGAAAAAATTAAGATGTTCGGGAAAAAGAAAATCTGAAAAAACGAGAATCTGAAGCTATTCATGCACATGATCGCTTAGAATTAACGATGTCCGAAAAGAAGAAAACAGAAAAAAGAGTGAATCTGTTACAGCTCATGAAAATGACTGCTTGAGAAAAAAGATGAAAAGAAAAGATGCATCATTTAGAGATGAAGAGAACAGTAGAAGGAAAGAATTGTCATCATCTTGCAACCAATCAGTTGAAGAACTTATCACCAATTTTTATTCAATGGTGTCTGATGGACCAGTCTATGTATGTTCATGTTGTAACCAAGGTTTTTACAGAGTAAGTGTAAAATTGGCAGTACCTTTCTCATTCTTTGGCATATAACAAATTGTAGTCAAAGCCACGGTTTCATTTGGGAGCCTATCTGAAATTTGCTCCCTTAGATCTCTCACTGATGTAGCTACACTCAAATGACTGACAAACCAAAGCATCCTGTCATCAACTGCTTTCAATTCATACTCATCGATATACTTTTCAACCTCCTCAAAAAATTTCTCAAAACATTTCTTTTTTTCACCATCATGATGACGGGTTCACATGTCATAAACTAGATCTGAATTTTGAGAATCCAATAAAACTTATAGTCGCTCTTTTACAGCCTTTTCTATCCCAGTACCTGGTACAAAAGAATCACCCGTAAGACGAAGGTACATTTCATGTATAACAGACGGTTTAGCCTTAGAAACCAGACTGAATCGATCTCGACAATCACGACACATTGCTCTTGTATGAAAGACGGGGATATTTCTCTCAATTTCATGAATGACCTTGTTTGCTTGTTGCAGGTCAAGCATTTTTTTAGCATTTCCATATAACATGGAGGCTTTCGTGTTGGCCACCAATACTATAAGCATAGATAGTTACAAAAAGGATATTCAATGTCTTGGATGTAGGGATATCTCCTTTGCCTATCACTTGGCTCAAAGTCATTTATGCGAATAGGAGAATATGTATATGTACATCATTTAGGGCTTGCTCAAGCTTCATGTACTATTCACAAATGCTAGACCCTCTAAATGACCCTGGTACTTGCCGAAGGCACGGTGAAATCCCATCATTTGGTTGAAGGACAGGATGCGGAAGGTTGTGAAGTGTAAGCATGCGCTTGTTTTGAGCTCCTAAAATATTCCTGATAGTTTGAAATATCTGACGCCAACTGCAATGAGATAAAGAAGATCCTGACAACAATCTCAACAGCACGCACAATAGAGCACCAAATTTAGCACCGACAGACCCCTAGCAAGCCAGAGGTGGGACCAGGTGCCCGGGAGGAGTAAGCATCCCCTGTTTGGCTAGCCGTACCCGCCGTCGATGTTCACGCACGAATATGAAAACGATATCTACAACACATGCACTGTCTAAGGTTATGTCTATATAGAAAGTGCTACATGTATGGAGACCATGGCAGGGAATACACATTAAAATATCGCAGGGTTTGACAGTGTAAGTAAACCCCTCTGTTTTAGGTCCGTAAGTGTAAGTAAACCCCTCTGTTTTAGGTCCGTAAGTGTAAGTAAACCCCTCTGTTTTAGGTCCGTTAGTGAAAGTAAACCCCTCTGTTTTAGTTCGGATACTCTTGGAAGAGACATGTAGGGAAATGGTAATATTTCAAATAAATTTTGGGTCAGCTCTACCAAGTTTGACATTTCCATTAGCTTCGCTTTGTGCTTATATTTCGTCGGGTCATTGTTATCCTGTGTCAAATCATGCTTGTTGTACAAAACATCAAATGAAGGAGGCAAAGAAATATATCGCTCCTTTAAAGTAGCGAGTTGGGGAAATATGTAATATAAACAGTCACAAAAAGCATTCACTACTGTACGTCCTACAGTTTTCTCTTCTCCATTTAGGAATCCTATCGATTTGGTCTGAAAAAATTCTCAATAAAGTCATTTTTCAACCTCCATTCACTTCTGGTTACAGGATCCTGTCCAAATTAGGGTACCTAAGAGCCTTTGCTGCAATTTCCTATGACCTTCAATAAGCTGACTAAACACATTTACATTGGTCCTGACCTTCTCAACAGTATTCTTGACCTTGAAATATACTTTAGAACAATTAAACAAAGCTTCATAAACTAAGAAGGTCAAGCCAACTTCTATTTATGAAGCTCCCTCAGAACCTTTTAAAAACATGATGATTACGAGTCTTTTATATATATATATATCATTCTGTTAAACCTTGCACCAGTAACAACCCTCTCACTTGCTTCACATATGCATTCGAATAGGGAGGAAAATGTTTGAACTTCTTTAACTTTCAACGCATACCAGTCTAGGACAGTATCCTTATCAATATTCACTTTAACAGCACAGACAGTGCCCCCAGAACCACCCTGACAACTCATTTAGGAAATGCCCCTCACCAAACACTAACGAAAAAGGGTAGAAATGTAGTAAAGAATTCACTTGCTACCTTTTGTTGCAAAGAAAATGACAGAGAATAGATGGAGAAAACGGACAAATTCGAAGTCTGGAAAATCGATCGATTATGTTTTTTTCGTGGCAAATGCTGAAAACCTACGCGGACGCTAAACAGAAATAAAACTTGGAATGGCCTTATAAAACAGTACACATTTATTCAAGAATTGATTTTAAGGAGGGTTTGAACACCAAGATGGCGGCGGCACAATTTGCTTTCTCGCTTCCTAGGAAAAGTACAGTCTTAACTCCCTTAAAACATTTGATACTTTGATTCATATACGCATTGGAGTATTATGATGAAGTTTGAATAATTTCCGGCGTCATTTGAAGAAATTATGGCGATTTTCCAAATTTAGGACTTTGGGAGTTTTATCCATGAGCAAACCACGACGTCATTTTGACGTAATCGGGAAAAAATGGCGTCACAAACCTTCGCATTCAAAATGCAATAAAAACATTATTAATCAACCTATTGCATTGAAACTTAGCATGTATGAAATAGAAAATTAAAGCTTCATTACAGTGTATTCGTTGACAAGTTTACGTTACTGGAAAGCGGATGTCACTTCATTGAAAATAGACGAATTTCGAAGAAAAGATTGGAAAATATAAAGCCTTGTAATATTTTAATCCTAAATTCAATTTTTCCCATTTTATCATGAAATCATCTCTGGACATTCTTGATAATTTTGATAGTTTTTGACAAAGATTCATCCACAGGATTCCTAATAATTAACTAGCAACTACATTAAATTGGCCCGAAATTGCAATTTTTTAGCGACAGTGTCATCTTTTATTCAAGTATCCTGCCTATGTTTAAAACACAATTCATTTTATCTGTCCATACGTAAGTGCAATATATTTATGGTTATTTCGGAATTTAAATCAAAATTAATTTCCAATAGGTTTACGAGAACTGGAATGACACTTTCATTATTATGACGTCATCAAGAAATTCACGAAAACGTCAACTAATGCATATTTTAAAGTCTCGTAGAAAATTTTCCTGTGGATAGAATCAAATGTAAGTTTGTATAGTCAAGGACAGACAAGATATATATAATTTCAGAATTTTTTAGAAAAATTGAATTTGGCGTCCAAGTGTTCAATACCTCCTTAAGTAATTGTTTACATTGTTGACTCAAAAATAGTTAGACACTGCATTTTATAACATATTTATGTGGTAAACGTCTTCAAATTTAATAGCATCATTTAACATCAGATCAATTTGCAGCATGGACCAGATATACACGTTTCGGGTACTTAACCGTTGTCAATGATCCTTGAACTAAACAATGTAATATGGCAAAAGAGTGCGAAAATAATTATGTCCAATGATACACGGAAAACGTAGCAGGAGGGTTGAGATATGATGCTACAGGTCCCACTTTATCGTACATTAGTTGTGACAGTACTTATTAACGTTATACATGTACTTGTAAAGGTATAAGCTTTTCACACTCGGCAGCTGAGTATTGAGGTGAGAATTATCTATTTTCGCCAAAACCTGTTCGAAAGCATAAAAACTGCCAATGTTTACAGTGTCAACGTATTTTTCTGAAACCACGCCCCCAATTATGAACAGAGAGTCTCGCAGATACGAAAACAACATATGGCACCTAAATCGAAGCTGAATCGAAGCGGATAGAATTTATTTTCCTTCAGAATAGCTGCTAAAGGGGTCAAATACATGTAAGTAAAAATGCAGTGCCGAACACTGAATTATTGATAACAAAAGCATGTCATAGCCACCAGTCTGTCTGACAAAGTGCCGAACCGTGCCGTTCAAATCTTGAGATTTCAATTTCCATTTTATGACATGTTCTGCGTCGTGGCCAAAAAATAGAACAAAAGTATATGAAATGAAAATGAAATTGATGATACTAACTCTTTTGCAATATATACCAACAAAATTTTAAAAGCCATCAAGACAATATCTGCCAAACAATATAGTTTTTTTAGAACAAAATAAATCTTAAACTATTGAAATACAACAGTATGATTTAATGATAAAGAAAGGTGGCAGACAAAGACAGCAAAATCCTCCCTTGATCTTATGGAAAGGAATTTGTCCCAAATCGCATTTCAAATATATTCAAGTTATTGATGAAGAAACAAATATATTGGAAAAAGAATTTTTTGAATCTTTATGGCAAAACAAAAAGATTTATAGCTAAAACATACATGTACAAACTCATAGGTTCCTATACCTTTCATAGCAAAACCAGAAAAAGAACAATAGCTATGACCCATGAAAATGCTCATATGACAAAGCAAACATGAAATTTACATCAACATGAATACAAGCTCAAAAATGTAATTATTAAGGGAACTGCAAATTATCTGACCAAAAAAAACCACAGAATCAACTTAAATTATTCTGAAACCAGTAAGTCTGGCCTTCCCAAATTCAAACAACGTACTTACTATAAAGCAGATAGACGTGTTCGACAGCCAGTGACAGGTGGCCCACATTTCCAATTAGCAACAAAGGGGCCAATTACAGTTCATACTATCATAGACCACATGTAACAAAAAATTACATCAATTACAATGAAAATAAATCATGGATCTTCCATGTTGTTCATGAAAACAGTTCCAAAAAGAAATCTATAGTTGTAAAATATGTTCAAAAAAAATCTTAATTGTTAAAAAACAATGTAAATATATGCATGCATGTATATAAGGTACAGAACGAGTATCATAATAAAATATAAGATTCTGTATGCAACAACCTTGTAACAAGAATATTGCCTTTTGAAGCAATGTCTGTAAATAAGCTTCTTTTTGACAAATCTTCAATATCATCCTGACGAAATTTGGTCTATAATTGAAAAAAACTACAAACCAAAATCATCCACATTTACAAATTTCTACCATTATCCTCCAAAGCAGAATCCTCCTGGTCATCTCCAAAATTCT
The DNA here is from genome assembly GCA_033119305.1 of Pinctada imbricata. NCBI lineage: Eukaryota > Metazoa > Mollusca > Bivalvia > Pterioida > Pteriidae > Pinctada > Pinctada imbricata. The sequence goes on from VSWD01000002.1 coordinate 17,163,532, forward strand.
CGCCATCAATGTCATCCTCATCATCCCCAGCCACAACCTCACTGTAAAAAGGCAATAATGAGACTAAATCCACTTGGCAACAAAGATGTGTAAGGCGATAATAAAATTTAACTACATTACCAAAAGTTAACATTTCAAATTACACCAAATTAATAAAAGCTAAAACATCCACAACAAAAAACTGCTCAAATTTTACCATTTACTTACATGAATGACACACAACCATCCTTTTTGTATCCATGCACCATCTTCTTCCCAGAGAAAGAAACTGACAGATATACAACCAATAATTGTTCCAAAGATATTTGCAAAAGTTCTTCATCAACGTAGATAGAGCTATTGTCTCTGAAAAAGAAAGATTTAATAGGAATAAGAATATCATACAAATATGGACATAACCTAAACACTACAAACACGGATCTTGATTTAAAAAAAATTAACACCTGTAACCATATGGCCTCTCCCCCACAATAATTATGCAAATTGAGTATTTTGATCTTTAATCAATTTCCATTTATTTTGTTTATGGGATATTTCAAATCGTCTAGGAGAAGATAACTCTAATTTCAAACGTTAACTTTACGATCACATGCTAAATTGATGTAATAGAAATGATTGTCATTCCCGCCAGTGTGTAACCCTATGTCTGTCAATACGAGGTGTTCTTGGGTCACTTGACAGCAATAGAAGCTATAGTGGTTCGCCTGTCACCGGTCTGGGTGCAGTAGACGAAATGGCGAGGATTTGTTCTAAGTTTAGGCAACTTTGTTTATACGTCTGAATTCCAATTTAGTCATGAATTTTGATGGCGATTTCCACCTGATTGTGAAATATCCCAGGCTCCTAATATATACTGTGCGCATGATTTTGTATGTTAGATTCAAAAGAACGATTCTCATACTGTTATAACCAACATGTAACTTTCGTATGTTAATAAACGGTAAAACTTTACCAGGACTTTTTATATCAAGTTTTGAAAATGACTTAAGGTAAAATTCATCCACGTACTTCACAATTTGTAGTATCTGGGAGGCTAACAATATTAGATTTGGTGCCGTGACGCTAAATGATACGAATCATGGGGATATACGTGATTTATTGCCTTGAATGCAGAGGATGGACTTGTACGCGAAACCAGGATTAAACTTCAGACAAGTGATGAACATTACACTGAAATTATGTATACTTCAGGTAGGACACATTTACTTTTCTCGTGCGTATCCTCATTTTGATTGACCATGTAATTTTATCGTTTTTGAAGTTTTGATCTTAACAATTGGGTTAATTGATTAAGACTTTTTCTACGCATTTTCAAGTAAATATGACTAACGTTGACGACAAAGTGACGATTCACATGACGGGAATTAGCCAGGATTCCGGTTCAGGTAGTTCTGAGTGTTTTGGTTCGTCTCAGGATAAAAGTTGTAGTACCTTTGGATTTGGTAGAATTCCGGAAAATGGTGAAGATGCTTTCAAATGGATTGCAAATTAAGTTAAGGGTCTTCAGAGTGCAATTTCTGTACCGTTACTTCAAGTAGTTAAACCGTTTGAAGGTGATTCTTCACAATTTAAACAGTGGGTAAAAGATATTGAAAAGTATGCGCAAATGGCTCGACTTGATAACACGGACATACCGAGAATAGTTTTAATGACCTGTACTGGTACAGTTGGAGATTTTGTGAAACGTTATTTAGACGAAATTGAGTCAAAGGGCGGAGCCCCTGATTGGCCAAATCTCTAAATGTTGATGAAAAAGCGTTATGCTGAAATTACGGATAATCAGCGAGCTATGACTGAGCTCCGTAATATTAGATAAAGGTCAGAGGAAAGTGTACAATTGTATTCTGAACGTTTGCTAAGGTTAGCGGAAGACGCATACACTGCTCCTTTTGATGAGAGAGAATTCAAGTTAGTTCAGAAACAATTAGTTGATATCTTTTGTGACGGATTGTGTTACGATTACTTGAGAATGAAAGTCATGAGATGTGATCCAAAAAGTACGAGGAAGCGGTAGAAATTGCAATGAAAGAGCAAAATTTACGGAAGCGATTTAATCGCAGATCAAATAAAAAGAATGAACTACAAATTGATGACACAAATTCAGATTTAGTAGGGAATCAAAATTTACGATCAAACTACGACGAGAATAATCTAGACAGTCAATTAACCATGCGCGTAAATAAATGTCAAAATACCGGCGAGAATCAAAGCACGCGTATCCCATTAGTGACCCTGAATCAAGATACGGCAGTTGGAAAATTATGTTACAAATGTCATTCTAAAGGACACACAGTTGGGGAATGTCCATTGCGTGAAAATAATCAAAACATTAAAACAACCATCGATTACTCAGACCCAGAAACAGACGAAAACGAAGAACCCCCTCTTAAACGTAAATGCTCCCTAAATAAACATGAAAACGAATCATCCCCAGATAAAGTCCCTTTAAAGAGTTCAAGAAAGGTATCATTTCAAATGCAAGGTCAGTATCCGCCAAACATTAAGACCACAGAGTGCTGGAATTGTCACATGAAAGGTCACTTTAAACGAAATTGCCCAAACCGTCGAAATCCGGATAGATATAGGGCCCTGAACTACTCAAATACAAGGTCCCAATGGCGCTCAAGCAGTGTGCGGAACCCGGGAAACTTAAGAGCTCTCTTCAAAAGGAAGCCGTTGGAGAGAGCAGAAATTTTTCGAAGATAAAAAGAAATTTGGACAGTAAGAAACCCGTTTCCGAATTAAACATAGCTGGAAACCCAAGCTCTTGTATCATTAAGATTGGCAACTCGAGATATCGATCTTTGGTAGATACGGGCGCTGAAGTTTCCCTTATGAGTAGAAACATTTTTGAACGATTATCACAAAAACCAAAATTAAGGCGTGTGATCAAGAGTTTAAGAGCAGCGAACGATGCGCCGATCAACGTTTTAGGACGAACAACTTTGACATTTTCGATAAACGGATTAAGATTGTCTCAAAATATCTACGTTGTAGAGACGCTTACCAAAAATTTTATCTTAGGACGAGATTGGTTGAAGGAATACGGAGTGCGCCTTTACTTTGACTTAGGAATGCTAAAAGTAGGGAAAACATACGTGAAGCTCGACGAGGACACTCATATTTGCTCGATTTTAAGATTAGCTAAAAAGACAACGATCGAACCGCAGACCGCCACTATATGTCATGTTAAGTTACAGAAAGGCTTCCGACTATCAAACTCAAGACTTCTTGAGGTCACGAACCTTGACCTCGGTTGTATCTTAGATGAACCTGGCCTGTCACTCAAGGAATCAGTGAATACTGTCAAGTCTTCCTTCAAGGTACCTGTCTTAATTCTAAATGAGACGAATAAGTGCTACCGTCTAAGGAGAGGAAGCGTAGTAGGGAGGGCTAGAACTTTGACCACTCAAGATATTTCGGCCTTAGACGATGAAGAACCAATTGAGGTTGATGAGCCAAAGACTGAAATTACATCAGATTTCGAGGAATTGCATGTACCCGAAGGAAGGCACCAAGAAATCATCAAGTTACTGAAGAAAAACAAAGATCTTATTGCCAAGAAAGACTCAGATCTTGGTGGAACAAAGACAGTGCAGATGAAAATAGATACCGGAAGTCATCATCCGATCAAGAATAGACCATACCGGACACCTTTGAACAAAAGAAAAGTGATAGATGAGGCTATAGATGAGATGTTAGACGCAAAGGTCATTCGAAGGTCACAATCTCCTTGGTCATTTCCTTTAGTTGTAGCAAAGAAAAAGGATGGCAGTGACAGGATGTGTGTCGACTTTAGAACTCTGAACAAGATCGTGAAACCGATTTCTTTTCCTCTTCCTTTGATTGACGACATCTTATCTCTGATAGGAAACGCAAAATATTTTACTACCTTAGACTTAAGACATGGATACTGGCAAGTAACTTTGGGTGAAAGAAGCAAGGAGAAGACAGCCTTCGCGTGTCATCGAGGACTTTTTGAATTTAATAGAATGCCGTTCGGATTGAGTAATGCTCCAGCTGTCTTTCAAGAACTTATGAATATCGTCTTACAAGGATGTGAGGGATTTGCAATGGCATACTTAGATGACATCTTAATCTTTACAAAGGACGACCCTAAGGAACACATAAGAAACATACAGGAAGTATTCAATAGATTAAGACAACACAATCTTAAGCTCAAACTCAAGAAATGCGCTTTCTTCAAGCAGGAAACAGAATACTTATGCTTCGTAATCAACAAAGACATAGGCATAGCTCCAGATCAAAAGAAAGTAGAAGCGGTCAAAAACTTGCCGGCCCCCAAGAATGTAAGACAAATTCGAGGATTCATAGGTATGTGCAGTTACTTCAGGAGATTTGTACCAAATTTCTCGAAGATGGCAGAGCCACTTATCAACTTGACGAAGAAATATGCCAGATTCAAATGGACAGAGGAATGTCAACATGCTTTTGATTATCTGAAGGAAAGTCTTACAGTAGTACCACTCCTTGCATACCCAGATACAAACAAACCGTATGTCTTATACACAGACGCTAGTGACAACTGTATTGGTGCGTGTCTTACTCAAGAAACCGACGAAGGAGACGAGAAACCTATTTACTTCCTGTCACACAAACTTAGTCATACTCAGACAAAGTGGTCGACAATAGAGAAAGAGGCTTGCGATTCACTACGCACTTCAGAAGTTGGATCATTACTTACATGGAGCTCAGTTTACGATAAACACAGATCATAAGCCTTTGATGTATCCCTAACGAAAAAGTACTATAGTATACTATAGTATACTATAGTTTACTATAGTATACTTTACTACACAAAACTTTACTATACTATACTATACAAAACTTTACTATACTACACAAAACTTTACTATACTACACTATACTACACAAAACTTTACTATACTACACAAAACTTTACTATACTACACGAAACTTTACTATACTACACGAAACTTTACTATACTACATGAAACTTTACTATACTACACAAAACTTTACTATACTACACAAAACTTTACTACACAAAACTTTACTACACTATACTACACAAAACTTTACTACACAAAACTTTACTACACTATACTACATGAAACTTTACTATACTACACGAAACTCTACTATACTGCACGAAACTCTACTATATTATACGAAACTTTATGAAACTTAACTATACTACACAAAACTTTATGAAACTTAATTACACTACGGGAAACTTTATAACATAAAATGTAACGGCATGGACAATCAGGATGTTTTTTTTATAATGCCTTGTTCACATGAATGCACATTAGATTTTCGTACATTTGCACTGATAGTCATATATAGTTATAACAGAAATAAAGCTTACGCTCACGCAGCAAGATACGCCCTTTGGGATTCTTTTCACACCACCAAAATATCTAAGTCCCATAACTCCATAAGGACAAATTGGATGAACCTGAAAATCGAAAGGCGACTTCCTCTTCAAAGTCTTATCACAATGAACAAATATCATGAAAATCTGTTGACGCATATTCAAGTTATTGTGTTCCATGTACCTACATTTTGCCCTTAGCTTAACATGTATGTGCATATAACCCCCCCCTCCCATTACACATAATATCTCGGTTATGTAACCAAAAAATTTAAGAACCCGTTATATATGTGAAAGAACATCCTTTATACTTGAAGTATACCAAATTTCAAAACATTTCTACCAGAAATAGATTTTTTAAGAATTTTGAACTATTTTAGTATATTTTCATTGTATTTAAAATATCTAAGTCCCATAACTCTGTAACGACAAATCGGATGAACCTGAAAATCGAAAGGCAGCTTCTTCTTCAAAGTCTGATCACAATGTAGAAATATCCTGTAAATCTGTTGACGCATATTCAAGTTATTGCGTTCCATGCGCCTATATTTTGCCCCTTAGCTTAACATGTATGTGCATATAACCCCCCCCCCCCTCCCATTACACATAATATCTCGGTTATGTAACCAAAAAATTAAAAACCCGTTACATATGTCAAAGAGAATCCTTTCTACCTTAAGTATACAAAATTTCAAAACATTTCGACCAGAAATAGATTTTTGAAATAATTTTTAACTATTTTAGTATATTTTCACTGTATTTTAAAATATCTAAGTCCCATAACTCTGTAACAACATATCAGATGAACCTGAAAATCGAAAGGCGGCTTCCTCTCCACAGTCTAATCATAATGTATGAATATCATGAAAATCTCTTGACGCATATTGAAGTTATTGCGTTCCATGCGCCTATGTTTTGCCCTTGGCATAACATGTTTGTGCATATAACCCCCCCCCCCTTCCCATTACACACAATATCTCGGTTATGCGACAAAAAAATTAAAAACCCGTTACATATATCAAAGAACATCCTTTCTACTTGAAGTATACAAAATTTCAAAACATTCCGACCAAAAATAGATTTTTAAATAATTTTTAACTATTTTAGTATATTTTCACTGTATTTTAAAAATCTAAGTCCCATAACTCTGTAACGACAAATCGGATGAACATGTAAATCGAAAGGCGGCTTCCTCTCCACAGTCCAATCATAATGTATGAATTTCATGAAAATCCGTTGACGCATATTCAAGTTATTGTGTTCCATAGGCGGACGGACAGACGGACGGACAGACGGAGGGACTTCGCCATACCATAATACGACCCGTCAACTGACGAGCGTATAAAAAGTAGAATTTATGCCCAATTATTGTATTTCTAATAAGTTTCGTCTAGGCTTTTAGAATTTTCAGAAAGGCTGATACAAAGCTTGGCATTTCATCATTACGAGATAAAAATGATGTCATAGTACAACGTTACTTAAGTCAAGAGGTACTGTGCAATGCACATTAAATAAGATAGCGTATTTGGCTTCGTATTCTATGATTTGAGGTCCAAGGGTTTTTAATAATATCAAAGTATGGTATATACTGTAGAATCATTATATATCATATATGCATGTGCCAGATTTAATGCAAAATTGTTTCGCTTTGCATTCGCTCGACAAAATCTAATGTGTAGTTGATCTGCACAAAACTTCACAGAAATGTGTCTTAAAGCTGTACCATCATTCCAAATCTACAGTGTATGGGGGATTATTACATGATCAATATTTTTTATTACACAACTTCTTTGTAGTACATTTTTTAATGTGCATAGTGTCTGAAATTAGACAATGATCATTGAACTGATGCAAGCCCCTCCCCCCCCCCCAAGTTTCTGAGAATAAATTACTTTCAAACAAATATGCTTAAGTTTCTAAGATTGAATATGAATTCAGTAAGTGGAATACATTTGAATTATGTAACACAAATGATAGGTAGGCTTTGTTTACATCATGGTATATCACAATAGTGAATAACAGTCAGAGGCAATTCGAGTTACAAAACGTTAACATTACCACGAGAATATCTTAAACGAAGCTATCTCCCATCAATCATATTCCATATCAAATTCTTGTAAAATATGATTGTGAGTACTCAGTTTACCTTGCTTTTTTCTCACTTTTGTCCAATTTCTCGTCGATGTCCTTCTCAAGTTTGGGACGTCTATATATAGAATTCCAAGACACTCCATATCTATGTTAGGAGTACTGGGTGGGCAAGACCAGAGCATATTTTCAAGAGTCCCGGGGAAGAGGGGTTGCAGCGAAAGCGATGAAAAGGAGCGGGTCCAGGGTAACAAGCATATAGGAGGTATCCCCAAAGCCGGATCCCTAAAGAATTATTGAGTATATCGAGCGGGAGGGGGGGGGGGTAACGCCTGATTCTGTAGGTAGGGATTCGGGGGCCTTTCACAGCGGTGGTTCAAATGAAATCATGATATTATGTCTGATTTAAAATTAGAAAAAAATGTGTATTAGTACATTCAAAGCATTCATGTATACATGTAAATCTAATTTTTTCAAAGTAACATTCACTTGTCGATCATCAACTGCTTAGAGGAGGTTGTATTGATCTACTAATTATATACGTTAGAGAGAGAGAGAGAGAGAGAGAGAGAGAGAGAGATAGAGAGAGAGAAAGAGAGAAAGGTAACTTAGATGCGAAGCGAATAAAGATTAAAAACAATAAAGAATAAGAACAAGACTATACAAGGACTTTGAAGTATACACATGCAGTCCACAGAGTCCGGAGTGGGAGAGGGGGTTCATTATATAATTTTAGAAAATATATATATGCAAAAATAAGCTTCGATGATATTTTCAAATCCAAGGGATATTGGGGTGTCCAACATACCACCTCTAGATCCGCGCTTACATTCGATGAATGGGGTCTTACATACCCCCTCTAGATCCGCGCTTACATTTGCGATGAATGGTACATGTATCGATCTCTTTTACTTACCCCGTTGTATATTCGAAAGGTATTCCGTACATGTACGATTAATGCTTTCGAATTATCGGTATCTTCAATGTCACATAAACCGTTTAATCTTTCACCGCATATACACAATAACCCACAATTTATTGATATTATTAATATATGTATTATTATTATAATTTTTAGTATTAAAGGTGATTAAATAGAAAATGTTAACATATTGTGTTTTTTTAAGTATTTTAATAAAATCAATTATTCATCTATTTAAGATTTTTCGAAGGATAAGTTGGTGACAACAATACATGGGCGGATATGTACGTCCCTAGATTTTGTTTCAAGGGGGGGGGGGGGTGCAACCCGGGTCAGGGGATCCAGAGTATAGTATATTCATGTACATTATAAAATAAAACGGGTATGGTATGGTATGGTTTATTTGCAAACAGTCATTAAGGCCCATAAGGCTAAAGCATACAAACAGTTACAATGTAATAAAGCGTATTTGAAACACTGTGAGTAGCCACAATAATAAATATGTATGAGAAAAAAATGGAGGGAAAAAGTTATTTCTTATGAACGAAGAAAACAGTAAAAGGAAAATAATTCTTATAAAATGTTCTTGTACAAGTGGTGGAGGAAGAATGACATTGGCCATATTGTGTATATGCAAACAAGCATCACAAGATATATACAACAATAAATGACGATATTATGACGAATTATAAAGATATTATGACGAATTATAAAAATTTAAGAAAATAAAACGGGTAAACATGAGGATTTTTGCGGGCAATTCCTGGTCCCGGTAACTGAGCTGCGTTTGTAGGTGTAGAGAATGTCAAAGAATTATATTGTACATCGTTTGCTAAAACTGAATCATGTTCGAATACTCTCAATAGGAATCTATTTGTCAATTTTTTTTTTCAATTTCTCGGAAGGCCCGGACTCCAATCGATAGGAGGAACATCCTCCCATATCCTCCGGCCTCACAATTTTCAATAGCAAAGTATATGTACCCAACCCAAATAAACATTTTATCTGAAATTCTATTTTCATCTATCTTGAACTCCCTCCGCTTACTCGATACATGTATTTCCCTGATCTCCCACAGCACGAAAATTCGAGTTTCCATATTTTGGAAACCACCTAGAAACTGCATAGAAACCGGAGTTGACAGTTTCCCAGTGGTTTCCAAGGCATGGAAATCCGGATCACGTAGTTAAATTCCACAAAGATTCCATTTTTGAAACTTGGTTGAGTGGTTTCCATTAGGTTCCATTTTGTAAACTACTAATCAAACTTTAACACAGAGTGAAGAAAATTTTATTTATTTCTACTTCGATTTGGAGGAGGTGGAATTTTGTCGACTAGCGGACGCCATTCCGTACGGCGACTTTGCCTCACATTCATACCATAGCGGCAGGGTGATTTATTTATTTATTTATTTATTTATTTATTTATTTATTTATTTATTTATTTTTTAATTTATTTAGATTCTTGTTTCTCTTATACGTATATTTTAAAAGAAACAAATAGATAACTGAAATATGCAACAATATACGTTTTGTCAATACCAATTAAAACAGAATTTTAGTTGGGAAACGGATTGAGAAATTAAAAAAATGTAGTTCCTACCTCAATTTGTGCATAAATGTCATACTTTTCCTATTCCTTTTCTATATCAGAGACAAAATATATTTTCGCAGGTATTTATTTTAGTTTTCTAGTCAAATTCCTGAAAATTTGACTATGAATCGTCTTGTACATCAGTGGCAAATTTAGGGGTGTGGAGGGGGCTGCCCGTCCCCCTCTTTTCTCCCCAAGCCCTATATTGTAGGAATAGCAAATTTTCCTCTTGAACCTTCTCCTCCTCCTCAAAGCTAGATGACTCTGGATCTGCATATATAACTACGGTATCATTCTAATTTATGTATTTTACTAATAACAAGGACTTATAAACACTTTTAAAGTCAACACGATTCAGCATTAATGTTTATTAAGACATTTCTAGAAAAAAATCTGTAAAAATCAATACATGTGAGCAAAAACTAATTCAATAGAGCTATAGCATTAGCGAAGGGCTATGTATACCTTTTGAAAAGGTCACAAATACCAGTTACGTAACGATTGACCCCATGTAAATTGCATGTCAATTGGAGTCGGGGGAGGTGCGGGGGAGGTGTGGGGGAGGTGCGGCCGCGTACTTAGTTTGTTTTGACAAGTACACAATCACTGATGCATGCAACTTCGGCATGTCAATTATGCAACGCTATGCAGGTTCTATCACAGAGAGAGAGATAGAGAAAGAGAGGGGGTCAAGCCTGAGTTTTTTTTTATATTCAGCGCCAAACCGATAGAAAATGACTCGGCAAGTAAAGAAAAAGTCCAATTAAAACATCCCATCTCAGAAAATAAATGTCTCTAAATTCTTGCAGTACCTAATGAATCGAATGAGACTGAGCTTATGAATAAATAAAACGAAATAAAACAACTAGTTATCCCTTTCCTTAATCGGAAATCTTCATAAACATCATTCAAATCTTGAAGGCGGATCTAGAAAATAGGTTGAAAGAGGATTCCGGACTTTGTGAAGAGGAATATAAAAACAAAACCATAAACTATAAATAATAATAAAAAAAAAAAACCTGTTGAAGCCCTTTTATGATTTATATATATGTACAACTGGCAAGCGAGAGCACAGGTCACCGAAAATTGGAAAACTGTAAGGAGATACTTTTTCTATGCTCCACATATATATACCGTCCTTCATTGACCCCTACATTATGTTCAATGGCGGGGGGGGGGGGGACTGTATGATGTCAGTCATAAAAGGTGGCGAGTAAAATAGAAAGCGTGAAATTTTACTTCAAAAATATTGTCAAACAAACAAAAAAGAAGAAGGAAAGAAAAAAAGGAATATATGGTCAATTAAAGAAAGAAATCGGACAAATTCAAGTTTTGGAGTAAAAGGTGACGTCTTTTTTTTTTAATTTACCATATATACGTCATCTAAATCTTCCAAAGTCGATAAAACCAATCAGATTCAGAATATATAAAAGGCTAGTTTTATAAATAGCAATTTTTCATTATCATGGTTATTTTCAAGTTTCTCATTCAAATATAGGAAGTAACCCCCCCCCCCCCCCAATTTACCTTATTTATCAATTTTGTACTGAGAATCAGATAAAATACGTAAAATAATAATAATAATAATAATTATAAAAATATCAGAGAAACTCGGGATTCACCACACTCGGTCCCGGCCAGCATATTTTCTAAGGCCAAAAGACAGAGATCATATTTTGGAAATATTATATATACATGTACATGAATTCGTAAATTATGAGTAACCGGCGATCTCTGGTAGAGGGTTGGACACTGTCACAGCCTGTCGGAAAGAGGAGATGGGATGGTAGGTGGGATTTGATTCCAGCCTGTTTAAGAAAAACAAAAACAAAAAAAAAAACAAAAAAAAAAACTTAACGGGATTTACTTTTGGGAAAATTCAAAATATGTCTCCCACTTTTAGAAAATCTGCCCAGAGTAGAAAACAGTGGCGGATCCAGCGCCCCCTTTGCCGGGGGGTCAAGGGGCGAATTTTGCCGATTTATACTGAAAATGGGCAAAAATATACCTGTTTTCGGAAAATTTGGGGTTAGTGCCAGGGGGAGGACGGGCGCCCCCTCCGCTCCTCCCTGAATCAACCACTGGAAAATGATAATGGTATATGATACCTAGAGTTGATACAGTCTTTTTGTGTTGAAACCCCCCCCCCCCTTCGCATTTATTTATACGTTGTACAGGTCTAGGATTCTCACGTTCTCTCTCTTATCCATGCGGACCTTGAGTCCCGAGGTGGGGATGGGGTCGATACAAAGGATTGGGTATCGAGGTGGATTTCTCTTAATTTTGACATATCAGTTCCAATTGTACTCCAAATAGCAGAGGGAAATACTAGAAATAAATAGAAGAGTGAGAAGACATTTTGGAACGAATTGTACGATGACGAAGTCGAATAATATTAGAAGAAAGAAGATTAGCCAAGCCTGCTGGTATGCTTGATCTGAAATTATACTAACTGACCATCGTATTTTTAATAAACCCAATTATGAATACGATTGCCGAGTAATTGCTGCGATTTTTTACAGTTGCATAGACAACATAGGTAGCTCGAATTTCCTTTTACATATGACACATAACACAGTACAGTTGTTTCACATGTTATATGTGTGCATTTAGATGTCACATTTGTTTCACATTTGACAACCATGTAGCAAATTATGAAAGAATGGGTATTCATACTGTTACCTTGAAGTTCATTACTTATTTAGTCCTTGCATAAATAAGCTGCGAGCCTACTTGCAGGCTACAAAATTCTCTTGTTCCACTCTCGACATATTAGGGCTGTAACGAATTAACTCACGGTACGATGTGAATCACTCTATTTGCTTTCGATGTGATTCGTATCCCAAGTCTTTGATTTCTGACGATAAAGGTGAAATCACACTTAAAAATTGGTTTTGAGCACTCTTACATTGAATTTTCTACAGTTATAAAAGAATAATCCCAATAAGAGAGCAATACTACGACGTGTCAATCACCTTAATATATCTTGAATTTCTTTAATATCTTTAATGTACGTGTTTTTCAAATGAATCGAAAAAGCTCAATATGGAGACAGTGGGGTGCTGTGAATCAAACCGCTAACAAGAACTGTGGTTAATTGAAAACCATAGTGAATATTTGCAGCACTACAACATATACATGATACTTTTATAATATCACAGTACAGTTATTACTATGTTGTAGACAAACAGGATATATTTTGGTGTACAGATCAGTTTGTATATAGATCTACAAGCATTGTGTCTTCCCATTTTGATGTCATACTTCTATTTCAACTAAATCTTGCCTCTCAATAGTTGAAATGTCTTTTTCATAAAAATTCAATCTTAAACTATTTTACTTTATAATCAATTATCATGAATATTGAGAGTCATATAATGATTATTGAGAGTCATAATCTATTATCAGAATCGAAAGTAATAATTGAGTAATAATCGATTATTAGCGATGATTCCAGTAGTACACCAATAATAAATACCAAATAGTACTATTGTTGATACAGAAAAACAAATGTATTCATATCTTTGTTTCATGGACTATTTTCTTTAAATAGTGTCATTTTGAAATTTTCACTTTAAATTTTATGTGAAATAAAACAAAATACTAAATGATACTGTACTAATATACTTTTAAATGACTACATGATACGTTATGATACTTAACTACACTATACTACACAATATTTTACTATACTACACTATACTACACAAAACTTTACTTTACTACACAAAACTTTACTATACTACACTATACTACACAAAACTTTACTTTACTACACAAAACTTTACTATACTACACTATACTACACAAAACTTTACTATACTACACAAAACTTTACTATACTACACTATACTACACGAAACTTTACTATACTACACGAAACTTTACTATACTACACAAAACTTTACTATACTACACGAAACTTTACTATACTACACGAAACTGTACTATACTACACAAAACTTTACTATACTACACAAAACTTTACTATACTACACTATACTACACGAAACTTTACTATACTACACAAAACTTTACTATACTACACGAAACTTTACTTTACTACACATGTAGTATAGTGTAGTAAAGTATACTATAGTATACTATAGTTTACTATAGTATACTATAGTACTTTTTCGTTAGGGATCTCTTAGATTCACCGATGCAAAATAAGAAAATACAGCTATGGGCTCTAAGCATCGCTGGATACAACTGTAAGATCGAGTATGTTAAAGGTGAAGACAATCACTGTGCTGATCTTTTGTCTCGGATACCGCATCCTAAGACACCCAAACAATCTAAGAAATCTGAAGACGAGCCAGATATAGATGATAGAGCGTTTGAGATAGGAGTCATCAGTTCAAATGAATTTAATCCAAGAGACTTTGCAAGTTGTCATGTCGAAGATCGCGATGAGATCTCGAAAGCGGTATCAGATTTACCAGAGGAATTCAATTTGAAGGAGGAACAAGAAAAAGATCAAGAAATCGTCAAACTTAAGAATAGACTAAGAAAAGGAATAGCAACAAAGGCTGAACAGACACACTTTTTTGAAGACAAGGAAGGACTATTCTATTATCTCTCTCAACCTGACTCTGAGGACCCCAAGCTAAGACTGTATATTCCTCAAGAAATGGAGACAGTCGTCCTCAGGCAGTATCATGATCAACTCGGACACATGGCTGTAGATAAGACGTACGATTCTATTCGTCTTAAGTACTTCTTCCCGAACATGTACAAGAAAATACATGGATATCTTGAGAAATGTGTCACGTGTCAGACAAGGAGCTCAAGGAAGTCAAAGCCACCTATTAAGGAAACCGAAGTACCGCCTTATCCTTTTGCAAAGATTGGGCTGGATTTATCAGGACCGTACCCGACGACACTGTCTGGAAATAAATACATTGTCTCCTTCATAGACATTTATTCAGGGTGGCCAGAGGCTTTTGCTGTGCCGGACAAGTCTGCAGAACGAATAGTGCATCTGATCTTAGAAGAAATTTTCCCAAGATTCGGCTGTCCCCTTGAAATTATCTTAGACAATGGAACAGAAAACGTCAACAGAAAAGTACGGGAAACTTTGGATGAAATGAACATTCATCATATCAAAACTTCATATTACAGTCCCCAAGCAAACGGAAAGGTAGAGCGATTTCACCGTACTCTCCATGACGTCATGTCTAAAAATATCCAAGAAGACGTTCAAACATGGGACTTGTATTTGAATCAAACACTTGCCGCCATTAGATTTCATGTTAACGAGTCATCAAAGTTTTCTCCGTATTTTCTCCTTTATAATAGAGACGTAGTGCCTCCCTTGGACACAATCTTGAAGCCAAGACGCAGATATGTGGACAAAGATCTACACAAAATAGCTCTTCAGCAGCAACACAAGTCATTTACTTTAGTTCACAGAAATATGAAAGAAGCGAAAAGGAAACAGAAACAGTACGCAGACAAAAATAGTACAGAAGAAAATTTCCAGATAGGAGACCCCGTGTACGTTAGGAATCACAGAAGAGATAACAAGCTGGATGTGAAATGGCAACCGTACTTCCGGATTATTGATCAAACAGGTCCGCTTTCATTCATCGTGAAAAATCAGCTAGATGGCAATACCACGAAGACACATGCTAGACATCTTCGGCCTGCGAAGATTGATGAATGGAAAGTTCCGAGAGATTCGGAAGGACACATTTTGCGGAAAACGACGTACGTAGTCCCACCCGAACAATCAGACAGTGATGAGGAACAGCCTGTCCCTCAAGACGTTTCAATACGACACAGAGTTCAAGAGAGAGAAGATTCGTCTGACGAAGATGACATTCCCCTTATGGAACCTCGGAGACGACTTAGAACTCGTGCCATGCCCGAGACAAGTACCGACATGGGCGATGATACGAACATTGAGTTAAATTCTCCATTAAAGAGCTCAACGAGTGCTGCGAGGAGGAACGAATGGAAGTAGATGAAATTTCCGGAAAACCGGAAGAGGGTTTCTTACAAAATGAACAGGCTTCCCAACAGAAAACTGTTAAAATACATCCTCTTTAGATTCCCAGCTCCTCATGAAAAACCTAATTGAAATGACAAAATATATGACTTCTCAAAACCTTAAAGTATAAGTTTCCTAAACCATAATAAAGAAATCTATAAGAAAATAAAAATAGAACAAAATGCTTCTCAATTGGCTCCCCAATCGATGATATGTATTTGAAGTTAAAAAAAATAACACTTATTTTTTTTATCTAAAGACAGGGAGGAAATATAGAAATGAAAATCATGATGTAAATGAAAAAAAAAACCTTAATTAAATTTTAATCATTACTATTAAATACATCAGAATCTGAGAAGTAAAGTTATTCTGTAAAGAATCGAGAAATAGATATGAAAATGAACCCCTGGATAGGTCACTGTGTACATCGTGAGAATATTTGCTCTTTGTTTGAGATTTCTAACTGGATCTCGCTGATTTAGTGCAGGATTTATGAATGGCTTTCACTCTGGTGATCGTGTTACAATTCTCACCTCAGATTAGAGCGTATAACGATATTGACCTTTGTTGCCCTTTTCCCGGTGTTGGAGTTTATTTTGACGGTCGTCCCATGATGCGGGTTGTTAGCATCAGCTGGTATTTGTTTTTGTTTTTTGGTTTGCACGCAGACTATTGACATGACATGTATTGACGACGTCTTACAACAATGAAAAGAGCTACTTGTCTTAATATCGTTTTATTAATTTGTTTGATTTTTGATAAAAAATATAATATATATTGCCTACATTAATTGTTAAATAGATGTTAGTAAATATTAAGACGTGGAAAAAGAAATAAGTTTGGAAATTTCTTTTAAAAGATTTGAAACAGGCTTCTAAATTATTTTTGTAAATTCAAAATTATGGTCAATTAGAGGTACAGAGACAAGCCCGGTGTCACTTAACTACCAGAGACAATTAATCTCAAAATGCGGCCTATTTAGCGAAACTATGATGCAGATAGATTTATTGCTGGGAGTAATATAAACAGTGCAGTGCTGAATAATGAACTTCTCAATTAGTTTCTAGATATGCAGTTAACCCTTGAACTTTTGATATCTATTTGTATTATGGAACCGCCTGCTGTGAAAAAAAAAAAGATACGGAACAAGCGTGCAGGTTATTTATGAGAGACAATCCAAAGAGACAGAAGCCGAAGATGAAACCCGAAGCTGTGACGTCAGGTTAACCTGTTCACGATGTTACCCGTGTGGCCGGACGTGTAACCAGCCCGTCACTACAACATACGAACATTTTTCGCTGATAATGGCAGAGTGAAATCTGTCATTGCGAAAAGAGGGACATGAACAATTTTGTACTTGTTGACCTTCCTAATAAGACGCTGAATGAATGAGAATATGAATACCCCGTCGTTTTTCTGGGTGCATGGCGTCATCCGGATTACGGGAAGATCTTGGTAACGTCACAAATGCCAAGATGCGTCAAAGGAGGTCGAGGATAGAGAAAAGACGAAATGGGTCCGGACGAAGAAGACGAGACCGTGATCCTAAGACGAAAACGAAAGAAGAAACCGATGATGACCGCGTGATGAAACAATTAGTTTCACGATGACATCGAGGTCCAATTTATTCGTTTTACTCTTCGGAGGTTATTCAGTTCACGAAGAAGGACCAGACACGAACCATAGATGGAGAAGAACCAAAGAAAATGATATCATACCATGAGGATGACCATAAGAAGAATAAATGAATCCGTGTGTTGTGTTATTTAGTGAAAAAGCAGAGTAAATGTGTAATGATTATAATGTCATATGTTATAATAATATTGCAATTATTGATGAATAGTCATTGATGTTTGATGCATGAATTTGTACAGTAATACGATTCTATGATGCAATTGGCCTTGGAAATGTGTTTCTTTTACAGGTTATGAACATTTTGATCGAACTTTTATCATGATGAAAATGCAATGATCGCTGTGCGATATAAGTCCCCTACCGGCGGCATAAATTTATGACTTGCATCTCTGTTCATCAGTTCATCTTCTGCAACAACAGCCAAGAAAAGTCTGGGAAACTGAATTCACGAAATTTGCTAAGTCCAAGGGCCATAACTCTTGTGAAAATTAGTCAATCTAAATTAAACTCAAATCTGCATCACACTATCATGTATTCACATACAAAAAATCAGCTCATTATCTGCAATAACAGGCATGAAAAAGTCCGGGAAACTAAAAATTTCATGAAATTTGCTAAGTCCAAGGGCCATAACTCTTGTAAAAATAGGCCAATGGAAACCAAACTCAAACTTGGTCTGTATCACACTGAGATGTATTCATTTACCAAAAATCAGTGTATTATTTGCAATAGAACCAAAGAAAAGTCCGAAACTGAAATTTTCATAAAATTTGCTAAGTCCAAGGGCCATAACTCTTGTAAAAATAGGTGAATCTAAAGCAAACTCAAACTTGATCTGTATCACATTGAGATATATCCACATACCTAAAATGAGTTCAATTTATCCAACAACAGCGGAAAAAAGTCCGGAAAACTGAAATTTTCATAAAATTTGCTAAGTCCAAGGGCCATAACTCTTGTAAAATTAGGTCAATCGAAAGCAAACTCAAACTTGATCTGTATCCCATTGAGATATATCCACATACCAAAAATGAGTTCAATATATGCAACAACAGCGGAAAAAGTCAGGAAAACTGAAATTTTCATAGAATTTGCTAAGTCCAAGGGCCATAACTCTTGTAAAATTAGGTCAATCGAAAGCAAACTCAAACTTGATCTGTATCCCATTGAGATATATCCACATACCAAAAATGAGTTCAATATATGCAACAACAGCGAAAAAAAGTCCGGAAAACTGAAAATGGGACAGACGGACAGACGGACAGACAGACAGACAGACGGACGGACAGACAGACAGACCGAGAGGAAACTAAGAGTCCCCTTCGGCGTTGCCGGTAGGGGACTAAAAATGACCGGGTCACTCCTGATGAACAGTGAATATAATGACTTTTTATTGCATGTGATTTTTATTATACAAGTTTTTGATTGATATGTACCAAGTGATCCCGGTAGTAAAAAGATGTATGGTTCATTATTGTGGTGTCAAGGCCATGCGTTTAGAAAATAACCAAGCATCACCGAAATTCAGTTTATGCTTTAATGAAAATATTTATCAGATGTTTAGATGAATGCTAAGAAGTTCATCCAGGTTAAAGATTATTTGATTGATTGTTAATCAAGGTCGCATAAATCTTGGTTATTTTCTTAAGTGGGGGAGTATTGTAACCATATGGCCTCTCCCCCACAATAATTATGCAAATTGAGTATTTTGATCTTTAATTAATTTCCATTTATTTTGTTTATGGGATATTTCCAATCGTCTAGGAGAAGATAACTCTAATTTCAAACGTTAACTTTACGATCACGTGCTAAATTGATGTAATAGAAATGATTGTCATTCCCGCCAGTGTGTAACCCTATGTCTGTCAATACGAGGTGTTCTTGGGTCACTTGACAGCAATAGAAGCTATAGTGGTTCGCCTGTCAACGGTCTGGGTGCAGTAGACGAAATGGCGAGGATTTGTTCTAAGTTTAGGCAACTTTGTTTATACGTCTGAATTCCAATTTAGTCATGAATTTTGATGGCGATTTCCACCTGATTGTGAAATATCCCAGGCTCCTAATATATACTGTGCGCATGATTTTGTATGTTAGATTCAAAAGAACGATTCTCATACTGTTATAACCAACATGTAACTTTCGTATGTTAATAAACGGTAAAACTTTACCAGGACTTTTTATATCAAGTTTTGAAAATGACTTAAGGTAAAATTCATCAATTTGTAGTATCTGGGAGGCTAACACACCATGCAATATTCAAAAAGGAGAAAGCCTTCAATTGTCCCATGTCACATACTTTAATGAAGTATACAAAAATGAAGTATCAACGTTCAATTGACACATTGAAAATAAAAAGCTTAAGAGAGAAAATCACTGACCATCGAGCATTGTATGGAAACTTCAAAATTTTGATTTTCCTTTTTTCACATTTTTTGTAATCATTTTGATGCTCCTTGAGCATTTATAGCAATAAAAAGGTTTTTAAACTTTTTAAAAGAATATTTGCCTGTGTTTTAGTTGTTACCATGGAAACCTGCCAGTGAGACAAAAAAATTCTGTAAATTTGTAAGATTTCCAACGTATTTTTTTCATGTTTCACGCTGCTCAATTAAATTCAATTCAGTATCAAACAAATGCCTCATGTAAAGTGTTAAAGAAAAATTGAATAACATGCATTAAATTGAAGTGACTCCGTTGCTATGGTAACCTGAAGTAGGTCTATTTTTTAAATTTTGAAAAATTGAAATTATGTCTCTAAAACATAATTCAATATTTCAAATCTGCAACAGTCAGGACATATAATACAGATTGCGTATGATTAACCTATCATAGCTTTATTATAATCATGAAAAAAATCGGGAAGCCTTTTTGAGGAAACTCGGAAAAAAATTGTTTAAAAAAGTCCCTTTTTTCAGTAAAATTCAAAATTTATCATTTTAAATATCAAATAATTTTAAATAACTTTTCTAATTTACAAATGAATTTTCGCTCTTATTTTGTATAAATAGACTAAGGGAGATATATCTATATGTAATATGGGGAAAATCCTCCATAGCAACCGATTTTATTCCATAGCAACCATTTTCAATAATTAAATTTGATTATTTATGACAAGTTTTTTACTTGTTATGTATATGATTTTTTGTTTGGCTCATATCATGATATTTTCTTATGTTGCAAATATTTTATCTTTTTCCAAAATTTCACAGAAGTTGCCCATTTTACCTAGCAACGAGATATTCACCATACCTTTCAGCTCCGTAGATGCGTAATATCAGTTTATCTTATATTACCAAGTATGGATATTTATTCCATACTACTCTATTGAAAGTCTTACAATAATAAGCAAATTACAAAACATGAGAAATTCTATACATAAGATGTGATAAATCCTCCATAGCAACCAATTTTATTCCATAGCAACCATTTTCATTAATTAGATTTATCATTTTATTACGGGCTTCTATCTAGTTATGTATGCAATTTTTTATTTGGCTCATAAAAGGATATTTTCTGTTGTTGCAAATAATGTATCTATTATCAAAAAGGTAATTAAAATTGCCCATTTTACCTAGCAACAAGATGTTCACCTTTGTACACCGTAGTTACCATACCTCTCAGTTCAGTAGATGCATGATACCTTTTTTTTTATATTCCCTCGTATGGATATCTATTGTATACTCATTTATGGAAAGAATTACAGTGATATGCAGTAACATGAGAAATCATATATATAAGATGTGAAAAATCCTCCATAGCAACCAAATGTATTCCATAGCAACCATTTAAAAAAATTGAAATTAAGTATTTATGACAGGCCTTTATCTAATTATATGTGCGATTTTTTAAGATGGAGCTTATCTTTTATCTAAAATGTCACAGAAATTGCCCATTTTACCTAGCAACGAGATATACACCTTAGTAACCATACCTTTCAGCCCCAGAGATGCATAATACCGATTTATTTCATATTACCAAATATGGAATTTTTTTTCCATATTTATATATGGAAAGACTTACAATAATTGGCAGATTACAAAATTCTCCATTGAAACTAACTTTTTACCTTAGCAACCATTTTTCATTTTTCTGCTAAGCACCGTCAGATGGAATTTTCAAATGTTAAGTCTTTCCTTTTTGTAAAATTATGTATACTATTGTATGATGAATGGAATAAAGAGATATCATTGTATGGTAATAATTAATCTACCTTTATGATAAATAGGAAATGACAGTTCTGCGCCACATGCCCCACACATGTAAATGGGAAATATAGGCCTCCCTCACCTAAAGATGAGGGACCGATCGATATCTTTTACAGAAATAGTGTCAGATATAAGATGGTCCGGAGATCATTGAATCATATCCTCCTCCTCTTCGGGATATGCTTCAGTGAACTCCAGGACGAGCCTTAATGGCTCGTCAGAAGCTCCAATCGAAATTGTGCCATCAAGGCTGTATACAAATATTTTAAACATTTCCAATCTGTGACCGTGACCTTGAAATCAATAGTAATCTTACACACGTCATAAGCAATATGTGTATGAAGTCTGGTGATGACCCATTCAAAAAATGTACCCTCTACGCAGTATACAAAGATTTTAAACATTAGCAGTCTGTGACCTTGACCTTTGACCTTGAAAATCAATTGGATTCTTTCTATATCCTAAGCAATTATTGTATGAAGTTTGGTGAAGATCCAATCAAAACTGCAACCTTTGAGATGTATACAAGGATTTTAATATGGATTCTTTGTAAAAACCTAAAAAAGATCTGACATGTTTGGCCAATACTTGTCTCAGATTTTGATATTTTTTGTATACAAGGTGTATATGATGTCCTCAGAACGAAATGTTCTTCCATTTTTTTCTCTGACGTTCTTTTGCCATGTTAACCAAGGTTTTGTATAAAAAAGACCTTTAAATAAGGCAATTTTATGCATCCCTTTACTATGGAAACGAATGTTGAATGTATATGCAATTTTCTGAACAGATTATTTAAACCCTCTTCAGTTAATATAATTTGATTATTCAATGCTCCTTCTTAATGTAGGCCACATAAACTTCTATTTCAAGAAAATTGCATATTCAAAATATGCCATTTTAGGCCTTCCAAATGTGCCATTTTAGGCCAATTTAGACCTGATTTTACCTGTATTTCACTTAATTTTGACATGGGTAATAATGACATGAGTAATAATGAGTAATAATGACATGAGTAATAATTACAGCTGCCTGTTTCCTGAATAGTACTATCCTAGGACTTCATGGGAATCGAAGGAAATTTATGTAGAAATGATATTTTTCTGGGGTTTTTTTTTGCCTTTGAAATAGGCTACTATGGTAACATTTGGAACGAATTCATGTCATAAGTAAAAAGCTAATTTCTAAAGATGTATCCCTGCTATCGTTACAAAACTTGGTATGTAGATGTAATAAAGATAATATGATGCTTACACAACCTCGAGAAAATGTCAAGGCCATTTGATCAATTTTCAAGGTAATTGAAACATATTTGCTACTTTCAGGCCAAATGATGCGATTTTCACCTAAAAAAAGACATCATTAACAGTAAACGGTATGGAACAATCAATAAGGGGTCAAAGTATGATAACTGCATTATTTGTTGGGATGAGTATCAAAATTATCGAATACCATTGAAGACCCAAATAAATGTCACATATTTTATGAGAATAATCTAGAAAATCTCAATTTTATGCTCTTATTGAAAGTATGTCATACATAGAAGTGAAATATAATTTAACAAAACTGTGATTAATTCTACTTCTTTTGATAGATTGTTCTACTGTCAATATTCAAAATCAAAATATCTAATGAAACAAGTTAGAGAAATATATTCAAAATAATTGGAAATCCTGTTTTTGTGTAAATTTGAGTCTAAAGTTAGAAATGACCTTGAGCTTAAGACAGATGACCTTGAAATGATTAGAATGTCAAGTGATAATGATAAACGAAATTTGTATGCAGGTTTCCTATTTCATAATCATAGGACTCAAAAATGGGGAAAAACATTGTTTTTAAATATGCGGTACACCGACATATCGATTCCAAGTTGCTATAGCAATGGTTTTTGATTAGTATTCATGGCAAAATGGTGAGTTTCACCCTAAATTTTATTTCTTGAATTTTTCGGCAATGGACATTAATTATGTCAAGGTGAAATCGAATACCCATAACATGTGCCAAATTATGCTTCTCAACCTTCAAAATAGTCAAAAACAGGCAAAAAATGACCCTAAAAATATGCCTTATTTTTGACAAGGTTTCCATGACAACAGTATGCAACAACATGTCTTATTCCTCATATATCTGATGGTGTCAAATAGATAGACTCCATTGCGATGGTAACCATGGTTCAAATACAATGATTAAGTTTGTTTTCAATGTTTTTAGATCAAGATTGATAATTACAGAAATTTTTATCAAAATCCATGACATGCTGTGGCCAGCTGTTTTAGGTTTTTTACAGGGAATCCATATTAAATATTTACAACCTGTGACCTTTACCTTTGACCTAAAACCTTGAAAATCAATAGGGTATTTACTCTTGCCATAAGTCATAATTGTATGAAGTTGAATACAGATCCAATGAAAAGTGCAATCTTTAGGCTGTATACTATGATTTTGATTATTTCCGATCTGTGACCTTGACCTCTGACCTTGAAAATCTTATTCTTCAACAATGTTTTCAATGTTTATTTTCTGCAGCAATTTAATTATCTCAAAAAAGTTATCGATTTTCGTACGTAATATCAGTTATTCTTGATCTCTATTCCAAGACATATCAGCTTTTGGTTTATAAATAGAGTCATAATAGCCTTTGATTTTACACTCTAACCCGTTGCTAAGGAGATATAAATACTGATCAGGAGGGCATGGGGGTTAATTTGCATCTTTCTTGAAGTCTTTTAAAACATTTATGTTATAATTTGGCTGATAGAGATTTAAGATTTTTAGGAATATGGTTACATCGCATTTAATTAAAGAAGCATCAACGGTTGCTATGGGATATTCATGGTTGCTATGGATGCAATGAATGGTTGCTATGCAGTGTGTAGGTTGTATGTCACTGTTTCACTCTAAAAGGCATAAAACTAAAACACAATCTAAATTTTTGGTCTCTAAATCTCTGTTAATCTCTTATTTTGAGGAGTTGCTATGGAGTAAATGGTTGCTATGGAAACAAAAAATACATAAAAGGGTTCAATTATTTCATTCATCACCAATGCAACACTTATAAATTGATTTTACAGCAAAATGACGAATAAATCCAGTCAATACAGATGAAAAAGAGTAAGATATCATTTTTTGTCGTTTTGTTTTTTTCTCAAAATTAAGAAAGTTTAAGCTTCGTTTCCATAGCAACCGTTAAGAGGCTTCCCAATTTTATTTTTCAAATAACGCAATAAACTTTAGTACTATACTCAATAAGTTTATTTTTGTTTGTACATGGTTGCAGATTTAAACTAGCTGACCCTAAAAAATGATGAAATTTAGTTGAGGCCTTTTATGAAAACTAGGTCAACTTCCGGTTACCATAGCAACATATTCAATATATGCAAAGGATTTTTTTTATAATCATTCTTAAAGACCAAACCTAAAACTATGATATAGCATTTCAGAAATTATGACATCTTTCATTTAAACTAAAGAAAACATAGTGTACATTTTGCTGTTTTAGACATTTTGATATCTACAAAAAAGCGGTATCCATGGTAACAACTTTAAATGTCATGAAAACTATGAAAAATTGACTAAATATCAATATCATGCATCGGTTTGTTTAAGAATCCTACATTTTCTTTCGATGAAATAAGAAAATTTGAAATGTAAACTTTTGCACTTTCCATGATTTTCATAGGGAATGCTCGATGGTAAGTGATTTTCTCTCTTAACATAGTTTATTTTGATTCCTAACAAAGGCGACAACTCGTGCTTGAGGCAATTTGCTACCTCAAAATTGCTACGTTTACTGTATAGATTGGTACGATTCTCTTTTGCTTACTTCTGATGATTCCTTAGTCTTCCATGTTGTTCACAAGGATTTTAAGCCTAAGTCAACTATGACCTTGACCTGTGACCCTTGACCTTGAAAATCAATACGGTTCAACCTCTTCGCATGGGGATCATTTGTGAAAGGTTTGGTGAACCTATGATGTTTCCTTAATTTTCTATGCTGTTCACAAGGATTCTAAGCTTAAGTCCGCTGTGACTCTTGACCTTGAAAATCAAGAAGGTACATCCACTTCCCATGGGGATAATTTATAGAAGGTTTGGTGATCCTATGATGATTACTTTGTCATCTATGCTGTTCCCAAGGACACACATACACACACGGAACGATGCTATATCCCCTCTGCAACGGAGTTGCGAGGAGATAATAAAGATGTAATGAAAGCAATTTTGTGCTATAACTGAATCTTTCAATTGGTTATCTATTAAACTGAAAACGCCACATCCAATCTTTATGAATTTATACTAAAATGAAGAGGGCCTAAGATATTAGGGGTCTTCTATATCTTATATATTCTTTGATCTTTGACATTTATATAATGTTTCATTCAAAACACCACTGAAAATGCATGGTCACGACCATTGAGTACTATACCCCTAATGCCGTAAAAACTACACTTTCCCTACAGTATCAAACGAGAACTTTTAATATGTGATTTATAGGATGAGTTTAAACATTAAATGAAGTCTGAAAAATTCTTTCGCAATTACTCCAATTTCAGCCCATTCTTTGGAATAATATGCTTGGGCAATGTTCATAAAAGAAAAATGTAGACAAATTTAGAGAAAGTCATACCCATCAAAACAGGCTGCTGAAATATCACCACTAAAGGGCTCATCAACTGAAGCATGCTGAAAATAGAACTCAAAAATGATTGAAGTCAAAAAGAGAGCAAAATAAAAAAAGAGCAAATCATCAACCTACATTTGCATCTATTGCAATCAATGAAAATAAAAACCTATAAGATGCAATTTATGTACAACAAAGTCTGAAATAAAAAGAAACAGAAAATACCAAATACCAGGATCTAAGAATTTTTTTAACATTTATAGTAAAAAAAAATAATAATAATGCAGGAAATAAAATACAAGTACATAGCAACAGTGCCTGCAAACCAAATCTTTTTTTCCTGGCCTTAGGCCACACCAAATGAATTATATGTTCTTCAAATTATCTTGTGAAAAAATATACAAGCAAGAAAAATATAGTTATTTTAGTTTTCAGAAGTATAGAAAGCAAATGAAACAATATAACTTTGAAGAAGTTACCCCAGTAATACAATTCTGAAGTTTTTCGCAATATGAAATCCCCATAGAAATCTGGAGACTAAGAAGCCAGCAGCAAATAGCTCGAAGCAAAATATTATCGAATATTCCCCGTTCTTGTCATTAATATGGGACCCGAAAAAATCCTGAACCAAAAATAAAGAACTGATATGAAAACTATACTTTTATAAAATCATATTTGAATTTTGAAAAAAAAAATGTTCAGGAATCCAAAGAACATTGCATGAACTTGGTATGGCCTTAATAATTGCTTAAAACGTCAGAAATTATATACATAAAATGTAATACCATAACAGTGGTAGACATTGAGTCCTGGTACAATGATACTTCCAGGGCTCTGAATTCCATGCTAGAGTTAACAGCAATATCTCGAGTGCTTAAATCTCCCCATAACTTAACCTCAATTTCACCTGTCTTGTCCCCGACTAAAACTATCCTTCTTTTCGAAATTTCTGATTCCAGCACCTTCGAAACCTAAAAAATCAACAGATACACATTAAAATATTAAGTTTTGGCCAATATACATGCATGTATCAATATACCGGTATGAACCGACATAGGAGTTTGGACATCAATACAAGTATCAATATAAATTTTGATACAGATATTTATAGCACAAAATAAGCTATTGATGTGAAATTACAAATATTATTATGAAAATGCATGTTTAATAGTAGATGTTTTGATTGTAAAAAGCACATATGTTCAGAATTGGATTGATCATGCTTGCCAATCATGCTGGCTATTCAAATTATTTTATCATTCAAAGAAATAATAACTTAATCTTTAGAACTATTACAGAAAGGTTGGAAGCCCATTCCCCATCTATGCAAAACTTACAACAATTAATAAAGCAGAGAGGTCTACACATCTGAAGTATGACAGTCCTATCACCTTACCATTCAAAAGTAATGGCCAAAGGTAAAATTTGCAGACAGAGACACATACATGTACAAACAGACAAACACACAGTCAAACAGGCCAAAAAAAAAATGTTCGCCCTAAAATTTTCGATTACATTGGCATAATATAATAAAACACACACACAATAATGAATTCCTGAACCAATAAAGTCCCCAACTGTAAAATCAGATAAGAAAAGGTAAAGTAAAATGAATATTTTACAAAATTAGCCAAGTTTATGAGCTATACTTTTGCAAAACAAATTAAATGTCAATCAAAACACAAGTTAAACTTTATTACGCTAAAACATATTCACATGGCAAGGACCAATAAAACTGGAGAAAAACCCCTTACAACTCAAACAGTAAAGGCACCAAAATCCAATAATGGAACAAATATTGAAAAGTTGAAAGATGGAAACAGCGTACATAACCTTTTCAAAAATAGGTCAAATATCAACGTCCCCTTCAAAAAAATATACAAACTTTGAAACTCTGCAAGACCCAGAGGTTGATTAACAATATTAATTAAATATATAAATATTAAAATAACCATCCAAGAAAATCAAACCTACTCTTCCCACTTGTCCTTTAATAGAGATTTTCTCCCCATTCTGCTTTCCAAAGACCTCTGCAATGTTACTTAAGAAAGGCGGCATTATAAAGCTCTCAATCCTTTGCACAGCTACCTCATCTATGTCACTGATGATTGTCTCAAGCACCTAAAGTAAACAAGTTATATAATTATAAATAAAGTTTTGTGAAAATGACAGATAACATGGAATCAGATATGTATACAATGAACACCTAAATCAAACAGTTGTGAAACTAATCAATCTCATTAAAATCGAGATCCAAGTTCATACTTCACTATGATATCACTGTCACCAATTAGCCCTCCTGTTCACGTTAAATATATCGACCAATCGCATCAGTGATGTCTATACACTATAGCTGGTCGCCAAAATTACCGAAAATCGCCTGCTGCATGTATACCTAATTTATTTTCACCCCTAATGAATAAAAACATTATTTCTTTCGTTTTTGAATAATTCAAATTTAATTAAACAAAGTATTTGTAATTGTCATCAGTAACTCACAATCCATTAATATGACATTCGAGTGAAAATACATGCATGTCCATGTACTTTGTAAGAAAATTGTTCATTTTGAAAACACAACCAAGCTATGCTTTTAAACACCTACACTTCACATTATATCACCATTTAAAAAAAAAAAAGAACGATAGAAACTGGTGACCATTAGCGTGATTAGTACCGCATGAACAAAAAATCACTCCACGCTTCTAGGATCAAGATCCCAACTATTTTTCAAGTTCTTTCTTGCCAAATGTAGGGCAAAAATTCTCAAATCGCACCAAACTAGGATCTCCATTATAAAGAGATTGTGAAACTAATCATATTTCCATAAAAATTATCACCAAATACTGATATAAATAACTACATAGAAATATATAAACCATAAAAAAGAATTCAAGTCAGATGTAATTCGCAATTGAATTTTGAAAGTACAATACAGTTCAATTGGAACCCAACACAGTATACCAAAAAAGAACAAGAAAGAATAAAAGAATAAATAAAATAAAATAAAAACTCACAATCGTATCAGGTGTTATCTTAATTGCCCCTTTAGAAAGAATGGAACAGCGAACAAGAGTGAAGTCACCATCATGTATTTTATCCACATGCTCCTTAGAGACAAATACAGGTGTAATCTCCCTGTAATTGGAAGTATCAACAACGCAATTGGTCACACCATTCAATGATCCATCACTATACTTCCTCCGGCTTACTGCCTCCAATATCCTTACTTTCACACTTGTCTGATAAAAATATAAAAAAAACAATGGAGAATTCTCAAAGTGGTGCATCACCAATTATACTTTATTTTAATAATATCAGTTCCTATAGACCGCAACAATTCCCTATAGACCAAATAAAGAGCCCCTCAATCTAATCTTTGAAGCATTTTATTAGAAAAAACAATACTCATATTCTTTTACCATATTAAACAATTTAATTATGTTCCTCCATTTGCACTCATACAATTTTGTGGAATGCTGCACAATTTAAATTAATGTTACATGTAAACAGGTGTTTTAAGTTTACAACAAGTTTTTAATCACCAAGCAATTTTCCATTCTTTTACCTTAAGATTTAGATTCTTGTATATACATGATATATATCAATTATTTCTTTATACAATGTCATGGTTTGCTTTATATTTCATAATCAAAAACGTACCTTCGGTACGTCGCTTCGCCCATTTTGTTCCTCATACAACTGAAGTTGAAATTTTATTTGATTTGTCAAAATATAATAGTAAGTATCCATAAAATTCATACACTGTAATTTAATTAATTACAATGTATACAATACATACTAAATAATTTAATCACCATGATCACTGTGCATATACAACTCGTACTCGTAAGCATTTACATTTTTGTCGAGTAGTCTAATTTAGATGGACGCATTATACGGAAAAGAAAAATGCACAATGGGACGCAGCGATCGGAAATCTATGGGTCCTGGGCGATTTTTATGCCTCAGGGACACAGAACGCAGAGGTAGATGAATCACTGTAAAATTCAACCTGAAATGATTCAAAATCCGAAATTTACCAACACCATGATCACTGCATCGAACCGGCAAAGTCAATTATCAGAGTGCTATATAATTGTAACAAACAATATTTTGGAAAGATCAGTAAAATAATTTTTGAAATATACTTTTTAAGCTTTAAATGAAAATATTGGCTGAGTAATGAATATATATGTGAGCAAATTTCATCTTCAAAGTACTGTAGGGACTATCTCACAAGGTTCTGTTTGCAACACTGGTTCAAGAAACTCATTCATGAAAATTACATCCGAGTATAAAAAATTGGCAAAAAATCAGCTGTGCTAACAGTGACATTCAGAAGACAAAATCAAGAAATGCTGAAAACAACGAGCTTTCTAGATTTATCACATAATGGTTAGTAAGCAATAGTGTTGTATAATCGAAAAATTTTCATAATCGATTAATCGGAATAATCGGAAGTGTTAAATCGATTTAAAATCGATTATAATCGGATAGCCTTTGTAAGGAAAGTATTTGTAAAATATGAAAATATTTCATATACCGGTATGTTGGATTTAATTTTTCTGCCGGGGAAACAGGGATGCAACTTTGTGAAATTTTCTAGGCGCCATGTGGGCCCCTAGAATAAACATTTTAGGGGCCCACAGGAAAATCTACGAGCCCACAGTGAAATTAGCTGAGTAATATAGAAATTAAAGCTAAAAATGCTTTAAAATGTATTTATTTGATTGTTACAACTTACAAATATTCTCTTTCAATTTCAACTTCAATTTCTCTCAAAGATTCAAACACTCTCTCTTCATCATCACTCATATCACTCTTTTGTGAAATTTGAACCAGTTTTATCATATTTCAAGCACAGACTGCATGTCATCCCTTCACTGCTGTCCTCTAGCCATGGATGATCGATCTGCCACTTAGAATTGAAGGTCCGTGCCCGTTTCACATCATACTCTTTAAAATATTGGCCCCTGTCCACATCCTTCCGCTTTTCAGCGGGCGGTTTCACGCCTTCGATAAAACCCCACATACTGAGTGGCGAATTTGTTCTGATCAATTGACATTGACAACGCTACGGCATGTGGACGCTTTAAATATCACCACAAGAGCGTTTACTTCTAAAGCGTCTAAAAGACTTTGACCGGAGAAAAGTCGGAGCGGGCTAAAACATGGAAAACTACGATCCGGATTCTATTTGCCAAGTGGGCGAACTGTATTTGATTTCTGGTCGTCCACACACAAGATTTGGTCGCATTGGCGAGTGGGCGAGCCGTTATTTGCAACCCTGGGAAAGGGTATATAACCCTATCTCCACTATCTGCAGATATCCTGTCTTTTCATTTAATTCCTCCTCCAGCCAATTGTTGTTCTGGTTGGCCATTTGCAATATACTTTACAGGATAACTTGAGTCCGCTACATTTCGTACATAGAAATTTCCAACTTTCGGCGATAATCGATTATGAAGTTTCATGATCGATCATCGTAATTGAAGACGTTCAGCAATCGATAATCGATTGTCGGTAGTGTTGTATAATCGGTTGAATTTCATAATCGATTATCGGTTTATAATCGGAGAGGAATTTAATCGATTATTTCGATTTAATCGGAAAACGAGATTTATTAATATTTCTTGCTTTTTACAGAAGAAATTGAAGAGAAACCAATGTAATAATGTTTGTACAGTGAATGTGTTAAAAGAAATTTAAAAGATACATGACAAACATAATTTTACAATCGGTATGAAGAGGCAAGCATCCATTAAAAAAGCTTCTGTTGTACTAAATTCATCTGTGACAGGCGGAATGGAAAATGTGGCCGGTCCGGGAATCGAACCCGAGACCTTCTGCTAACAAGGGAGACGCTCTTACCGACTGAGCTAACCGGGAACGATACCCGAATCGTCACACTCCACCCCGCCAAATTTTGAGGTTTCCCAAAGTTGTTAACCGGAAACCTCACAAAGAAAGACAATTAAATCCCTGGTTCTCCCCATAGCTGCCCTAAACCACAAGCAACTCATGGGGTTCACTCTCACGGCACCAAATACTGTGACAGGCGGAATGGAAAATGTGGCCGGTCTGGGAATCGAACCCGAGACCTTCTGCTAACAAGGCAGACGCTCTTACCGACTGAGCTAACCGGGCACGATACCCGAACCGTCACACATCCAAACGGAAAGAAGGGGGGATAAATGAAGTTTCAAATAATTCAGACTGCTGGAAAGGTTATTCAAATTCAATAGCAACTGTATGTACTGACCAAATGCACTCTCTATTCAGAAACTGACAGAAAGTAATTGTTTGTTTCTGTAATATTAGACATTCGATTCGTACGTCGGACCTACTTTCGCTTTACTCACGCTTGTTTGCGTAAGATTTTGTGCAGTGTTTACAGTAAGCGCGGTCCATATCTAAAGGTGTAACTACAGGAAATCCTTTTCACAGGGAATCCCTTCCGTTTTGACTGGTAAACAGTAGTGAATAAAAGACGTCACACCATTTGTCTAAATAGTAAAAATTTCAAAATAACACATAAAACCATCGCGTGATTGCCTATTCTCGGGAAGAATTGAGTTTTGAAGCTTTTCTTATCGTTTTGTAATCTATAGATCGATTTGAAAATATGTGAAATTTGGAAAATTTTAGATGAAGGGGGAGAAGTCATTCAGAAAAGTGAAATTTATGGAAAAACGGTATGCATTTCTTGTGTTTTTATGCGTGTCAAAGAAGTTTGAATCAAAAAACACCAAATTCATGAATGTTGAAGCATTAGAAGTGACTCTAATTAAGGGAAATAATTAATCATTAAAAGAAGGTTTTTATTTCCTGTAGTTACCCCTTAATTATCCTTCGTAGGTGGGCCATCCCGTCTTCTTTTGAACCCAAAATACTCCCACACCGCGGATTTTTTATGGCCCGGGTAGTCAAATAGTTCAACTGCAGACGAAATCCCCGACCGCTCCGCCATTGTTTTTTTCTTTGTAAAGCGTATACATAGTTCATTCTTACAAACTTCGTGTATTTCCGATTATAATCGATTTTCAAAAACATAATCGATTAATCAAAATCGAAGGGGTATAGCGATGATGTCGCCGATAATCGTTACAACACTAATTGTCGGCGATAATAGCTACATCACTAGTAAGCAATCAATTTAAATGAACAATCTGCCGACCCCACACTCCCAATTTTATCCAGCTCAATTACACCGCTAGGCTCTCTGAATCAGTCAGCAAGCGAATCAAACTGGCAGCCTCCTACCGGAGTTCAAGCTGCAAAGTTCAACGTTGCACTCAGGGGCAATCATGTACCAATAAAGTCATTCTAATCGAATGTTTTCCATTAAAGGACAGAGGAAGGGCTTTGGACTTTACCTATACATGAAAACCCTTCAAATTCGTATGGAAACTGTTCAGACACCAGCAGGTTGTACTCTGTTTTGACAAGGAGGGAGAAGAGTAAGAACAATAAAGCATCATGATGGGAATAGGGATATTTTAATGTCTGATACTTATCCAACTTTCTAAATTTCAGTAATGACTAAATCAATCTTTGTCTTCGTTTATTGATCGAGGGAGTAATAAACGAATAACAAGCGACTCACTGAAGCCATTGTAATGAAACTGGCTTCCATCTAACGAAGAGGTAATGACAAAAACAGGTCTATTTCGTGGACCAGACAAACAAAAACATATCCTGAGGAAAAATTAGAAAGTAAACCATTACCCCAACAAAACGCCTCTTCTCGGGACTCGCCATTTCCTAGCAGAATATTCAAACTTGCAACAGAAAAAACCATCCAATTCCAAACAAAGAACGAAAAATGGCGGGAAATTATCGTGACGTACGGCATGAATATTCATAAGATCGGGCGCACACTAAAATTGGTAGTCCGAGTCCGACTCGAGAAAAGCAGTGTTGAGATTTTCAAATTCCGATTTCACGGCAATGATGAATATGCATTTCATAAATACATTTCGATATACACAATTTGATTTTAAAACAGTTGATTAATTTAGAAGAGATCAGCTACAAACCAGAATTTACACACAAAAAGTGGTAGTTTGATTCCGATTTCTAACCTACAAACCTGTTTCTAAACTTCAATAACTATATTTTGGACATCAAGTTTAATTTCTAATTCTAGCAAACGTTCGAACATAATTTTCGGTTGGTTTATTTACAAATTGATGAACAATTTCTCCAACATTCTTCCCTCCCCTCGTTTTTCGAAAACAGTTCTGTTTATATTGAACGATGTCGCCATGATGGAAATTCGAAATAAACTTTGAAAAAGGGAATGGGGGGGTCCAAATTTTAACCTGCACAGCGAGAACATCATGGTATTTATATATATATATTGAACGTAACTTGTTATTACCATTTCTCTTCTCAAGAAAATTGGTTCTACAGCTACGAGCTCGCCTTTTTTATGGGGGAAGGGGGCAGGAAGAATTTGCAAAAAAAAATCTTGGCTCTGAAAAATGCTGAAAAAAATATTCCGGCCCAAAGGGCCGGCAATTTTTTTTTCCGGACCATGCAAAAGTAAGGATACATTGCATGATATGGAAATTTTTGCTGGCCCTTTGTACCAGACAATTTAAAGTCAAAAAATTAATTAATATAAATACAAACTGTTCACATAGCTGTATCTACCAGAGACCTAATACGCATAGGCACAAAAATCTAGAAAAGGTTCTATTTAAACATCATACAATCTGTCAGAAATTCGCTAATTGCAAAGAGACATCTGAAGGAACGGTTATTAACTCATACTCTGTAACAGCGGGGAGTTCAACTTACACAGACGTTCACAACATTTGACAATTTGTTTAAATCCGGCCCGAAGAACCGGCGAAAATTTTTCTCCGACTCTGGTAATGGCTGAAAAAAATGGCCTGCTCAGAAAATTGCTGAAAAAAATTTACCGGCTGGCAATAGAATTCCTGCCCCCCCCCCCCCCCCCCCCCCCCCCCCCCCCCAAATCAAATGGTTGCTCACCAACAATTATCGGTTTGAAAATTTAATGTTACTGCTATTTGAAAACTTAAATATATAATATAAATACATGTAATGTGACGTCCTTCATATTTCCAAACCAAAAATTGTATAGGAGGAAGACACTCTTGTTGCAACCGCAACAAGTAACCTTTCTAGTATTTTATTTATATTCATATGTATGATATATATGATACATGTACATAGATAAATATACAATATATTTTATAAATATTCATAATAGACATTTGTTATAGATATGTATGTAACAGTATCAATGACAAATATGGATAATGACCATATCCCTGTATACAGCACAAAATCGATAATTCAAAAATCAGAAACCGAAGGCATACAAAATCAGGACAAAACAGGAACCAAAGCAAACAAACAAAAACCTCCACCATATGAAAAGAAGCGAACTCCCGATATGGGAGTGAGACCAGGTGCCCAGGAAGAGTAAGCATCTCCTGCTTGCATGCAACACCCGTCGCTTCAATTCGGTAGAACTGTCACATCCGGTTACTTCCATTTTGGAAGATATAGAGTACAATCTTTGGTTGGATGGTTCAAATATGTCGAAACAAGAGATTACATCTTGTCATAATGTTAATAGTAACATATATGCACAGTTGAATGATCTTCAAGTTCAGCAAAATCTTGACTTGAAGTTGTCTATTAGAAGTTGTTGGTCATCTTTGTCAGGTTGAAGGGCTCTCAAAGTTTTGAACACATTGTCTTCTGCATTCTTCATTGTATTGAACTCTTGTCTCCGTCTAACAACTCTATCAAAGAGTCTTCATAATCTGGAAGAAAGGAAAGATTCAAGAGAAACTAGTGACATGCAATATTATGTTTTTCATTTCAAATAAATATTTATATGCCACTGTCTTGTAGGGATTGTAATAATATTTATAAATGGAAACATAATAACAATATTTGGAGCTTATGTCTTGTCATCCTTCAGTTAATTGTGACCAAATCACATGACTGACCTCGTAGTATATAATACATATGTAACAGTAATTCATTATATCTGCTATATCATATGATATATTGCTATGATATGAGATGTATATGCATACCATATGCAGCTGGAACCTTGCACTTCTTTACTACACACTCTGTCCCCTTCGTGGCCTTTGGATAGGAGGGTTTCCACATTTCTGCGCCATCTCTCCTTTTCGCTTGGGCCCGGTTTCTATTTGCATTGAAATGATGTGCAGCAATATACAATCTACAACAGAAACAGTTTATATTATTGAAAACATTGCACAAGTAAATCAGCCGCTACAAGTATATGGAAAATACATATGATTATGGTAAAAGAAAAAAAGATAAAACATATAATTAGTTTTAAAAATAACAACTAGCTAGCTGTGGTTTGTTGTCCAGTAATTCTCCAAGTCGCATGAACCGATC
The DNA here is from genome assembly GCA_033119305.1 of Pinctada imbricata. NCBI lineage: Eukaryota > Metazoa > Mollusca > Bivalvia > Pterioida > Pteriidae > Pinctada > Pinctada imbricata. The sequence continues at coordinate 17,200,372 of VSWD01000002.1, forward strand.
AAATTATCACCGAGCCGCTTCAGAGCTCGTGATAATTTGATTGGTTCATGGAACGAAGGGAATTACTGGACAACAAATCACACCTAGCTAGTTGTTATTTCTATTTTAATATTGTTCTGCACGAGCTCTATAGCACGTGCATGGGCGGAGCTTAGCGAACTGTAGGTTTGTTGGAGATTTTACACCAGGCGAGTTCTATATTTCACATAGGGAGAAAATCTCAAATGAGTTAAAGAAGATCCTGACGAAAATTTCAACAGCACTCACAATAGAGCACAAAATCAAGCATCGACGGACCCCTAGCAAGCTAGAGGTGGGACCAGGTGCCCGGGAGGAGTAAGCATCCCCTGTTGGTTAGCCGCACCCGCCGTCGATGTCATGTCATGTTAGAATTGCAAATAAAATATGAAAATCCTTACCTGGCTAGCATCATCAAATGAAAGAAGTGAGTACTCTTTGGTGCTAAGTGGCTTACGATGGAATGGAATACTTCTAATCCATATGTCTGGTGCCTGGGGGACAACTGGGGTAGGTCTCGCATTAAGTAGCTGTGTTCAATTACCTCTTTGACCATCTTGTGACAACGTGATCCTGGAATTAAAATCAACACATAAACATATCATTTTAATGCTCTATAAAACTCATTATTCTATAAACTTTTATGAAGTCATTATGTTGTCAATGTTATTTCAGGAGACATCAGATCAGTGTGGTAGCAGTCACTGGCAAGCTGCAAAGTCAAGAAGCAAGTCCATGAAAAAATTGCAAGCAACTGGACTTCTTAATGGCTGCTTTAAACATGCACATCTTTTGAAGGCGTTGAACATGTTTCAAGGGGAAATTATTGCATACCCTTTAACCTTGCAGTACTACATACTCCGTGATCATAAGTCAATTTGTTTTCTTTGCCAAGATGTAGGGTGTAAGTACTCCGCTTGGATGCAAAAAATTGTCCAATCTGCAGCTTACCCCAGACATCAAAGAAGTTGGACATTGCATTTCATTTTTAAGTGTGATGCATGGGAAAGCTCATGACTTGTCTTGTCAGGTAAAGAGCATTGTTATACATGTACACGTATACTTTAAGGGAGTAGCTGCAGGCAATTTCATGAAAAGAAGTTAAGGAAAACGAGAGAAAAGAAAAAGACTAGTTTGTAATATGATTGATACAAGCATTATTTTCTTCACTCGCTATATGTCATATTTGATAATATGAACAGATTCTATTTTGAGGAAGATGGTAGACTGGCTCTGGCACTGTCACAGGCGAAGAGATGGAGTGCTCAGTGCAATAGCTACCTTTCCACTGCAGGCTTGACCACAAAAAAACATGAGTAAATCAGATATTACACATCATGTAGTGTTTCAAAAATAAATGTATGTCTTATAGTAGTCTCAATTATCTGATGTACTGTAAATTGCTTTATTTTCCTCAGTACAAATTTTCGTCAATTCGTCAAAACATACCATTTCGTCAGTGACGTAAATTCGTCATCCAAGGGTATCTTAAATACAAATTCGTCTGTAGTGACATCAACAGAAAACTAAACATTTAGACCCGCTGTAAGTATTTCCTTAATGCAATTGTTTGTTTAACAATCAACGATAATCAAACAACTACAGACTTATATACTGGTATATCACCTGGCTTATAGTGATAACATATCATTAGGTAATTAAAAACATTAAATATGTGACTTTAAGTTCATATTCATTCTTCATTTATCTGCAGTACACATATTTCTTTGAATTTATTGCTGTCAACCTCGTTTTCATGACAGGTGCTCGAATTAATTCATTTCCATTTTCTTTGAATGATATAAACATCAGGCCGATGAAACGGATGTTTCGCGCATAAATGTTGATCCGAGGATTCAATTTACGCAAAGTGGGTCACGTGTGCACAGGAGACATTGTGCAATAAATAAACTCCTAGAGCCTCTGCATTATTAAAGACCGAACTTTAAACTTTGCCATTTTTATGTATTCAAGTAGTTTCTTTTTAAAAAGCATTAATCGTCTTTTATCAAATACCGTATTATCATCAGATTGCCATTTTTATTCCGTACAGCAAAATGTCAATTAAACTTATCCGAACTTTGCTTTCCATACTACAATTCGTCAGTACATAATTTCGTCAAGAAAGGCACTGACGAAAATAACGTACATTGGTACTTGACGAATAAAAACCAATTTACAGTATTTGGCTTCAACAGGCAATAGTTATCTGTCTTTTTTAATTCTGTGATTTTCAGATAAATACATTTTATCAATTACAAATAGTTACATTCCCAATGTATTCTCCCATGATAAAGTAGAATCTGAATCTGCAAGAGTTTAAGATACTTTATCATGGGCAAATTCTTTGGGAATGTAGATATATATTTAGTTGACAAACATGTATTTCCCGATTAACACTCAATGAAATAGTGCTTGGGGGTAATTACTCAAGAAATGAAAATAAATTAGTTCATGTGTAAATATTTGACCCCTATCATTTTAATTCCAAGTAGATACAAAATAAAGATAACTTCAATCCATAAATAGACACTTTATTCAGGCATTCTTTGGGTATTTGTTATAAACAACAACAAAAAGTGTGTGTCATCTTCTGCCTGATTATCCCACAGTCTTTTAACAGCATCAAAGAAGATCCTGTTATCATATCAAGTACTCCAGTTAATAATTGTTGTCTAAATTACTTTTTTTTTAAGGTAGGGAGGAGGAAATATCCATGCATGCGTGTCACTGGAACAAGAAGAGCAGACTCAGCCTTCCACATCATCTTTTACGGACTTATTTCAAGGTTTACTACAGTATTTTTCACACATTACTCATTCAAAGAAATACATGTATGCCATTTTTCATGGGTAAGATTCCCACCGAAATTACTAAGAATCAAAGTTTTTCAAAAGAAAAGAAATTGTGATTATTTTGAACTTATTTCAAATTCTTCAAAGTGTCATTATCATTATTATTATTAGCCGATTTTTACTTTCCTGATCAATGGGGAAAAGGGTCAAAGAGGTCTTAGGCTTCTTCATATTCTTTAGTAAAATTTTAATGTTATGTACAACGATGTTCTGAAACAAAAAACAAAACGTTTTTATCTTTGTTTTAGAATTTCATTTTTTTTATATCTTTAGTGGGCATTTTATTTATAAAATCCGATGTATTCCAAAGTTTGCAGCTCTCCTGCGGTAATGGGGCATGGTGTTTTTGTTCTTTTATTCTCAACAGAGGTTTCATATTAGGTATACATACCCTTCTGTTAAAGCCATTTCATATGATACAAGTGTTAATGACTTTTTGACCATCATAGTTACCTTTGCACTGAATAAAAGTGTATTGTAATACTGTATCAAAAGATTGTTTATCTCTTTGCAAGTCCTTGTCACATTTTGAACTGTGAGACATTGAAGCATAATATTTGGCACACAGATTCCACTAATGAAGCTATTTTAATTTCCATAAATATCATTGACATTTTAATCCTTCACTGTGAACTTTGTATTCAAAATTGATATTTTCATTTGTTTTTGCTGGGTGCATTGTGTTTCACAAACTCATCTTAGCATTTGACAAAAGTTTTCATTAAAAACTTCAGTACCTGTAAACTGTCTTTATGGCAATTGTTTTCTCTCAAGATTTTATTCCCAATGCCTAATTGTGGTGTTTTATATTAACTAGAAAACCTGTTTTCAATTTGTATTTACATGTACGTAACGTATAATGCTCATTTCATGCACACTTGCAGTGATTTATTTTTGAATTATTTATAAAATGTAACATTTACATATTTAAGAATAAAAGCTATTGTACACATTAAATTTTTATGTTTTGTATTGTTTTAGATCAGTAAAAGCATTGAAACACATACACAGGAATTGCATGACATGAATTGCAAGTCAACCAGAGGATGTGTCCCATGCAGATGTTAAAGCATGGAAACCTTGCGAAAGGTATTATGATTGGAACACAAATTTAATGTGGGTTCAGGATTTTTCTTTTAGGTGGTTTGTATGTTTTTGGAATTAATCTGTGAAAATGACCTGTTTGAGACAATGTTACTCACTTACAACAGAGTGGCACATAATGATATACTGTTAGTTTATTGTTTATTGTTTTCATTTTCGTGCTTAAACATCGACGGCGGGTGCGGCTAGCCAACAGGGGATGCTTACTCCTCCCGGGCACCTGGTCCCACCTCTAGCTTGCTAGGGTCCGTCGATGCTTAATTTTGTACTCTATTGTGAGTGCTGTTAACATTGGGAACATTTTCTCTAATTACAGGGGTTCAGAGTAAATCATCTTGCACAGACCTGTCTGAAACAGAACAGTTTTTCATCACGTCTGTCAATAAACAGAACAGAGAAAATAGTCAGCCATTTGTGGATAATTTATAATTACAGGGGTTCAGAGTAAATCATCTTGCACAGACCTGTCTGAAACAGAACAGTTTTTCATCACGTCTGTCAATAAACAGAACAGAGAAAATAGTCAGCCATTTGTGGATAATTTAGATGCAGCAATAGGTGTTTTGACTTGCAATGCTGTATTTCAAAAAGCTGATGTTACTCTTGCCAGTCAAATTGATAAAGGACTGTACCAAAGTCTAAAAAGAAGGTACAAGATTCTTAAATATTTTCTTTGACTAACTTACCAAACCACTCTAGTGAGCTATTGTGATCACACATAGTATATCTTAAGTCCACCCTGTTCAACTTCTCACGAACCTCTGAGCAGGTTTGAATAAGAGATACATGTAGTTTCTACACATTGGAATACATACAGAATTGATAAAACCCTTTCAAATGATACCAAGGTCATTGAGCCTGTGACTTCGACTTTTTGATAAATCGCAATTGATTGTGCTTTTACAAAAATAATTCATATGATACCACAGCCGTAGATGTACATGTATTTTCATGTGTATACAGGTTTTATTGTATTCTGTTGTAAATTCTAAAAATCTAACAGTGGAATATTGATAAATGCACACATTGTAAGAGAATCAATGTTGTGTAAAGCATCCAGATATACTTGTATGTTATACTTATGTCATCTTAATTTGTCTATTTAGACTCTGCGTAGGTAAATCTAAGACCGAGGAAGACGTATTTGGAGAAGGGAGGAATTCTTTGGCCACAAAACAAGATAAGCAGTTACAAAAAAAGATTGAAATAAGCCTATGCCACCATCAAATATAGAGAGATAGAAATACAGAAATTAGCAGGCAAATATTCGAAATTTACGTATAATCCATAAATGATAAAAACATTTTGTAAAAAACCATGTATGTGTCCATCAAGCAATTGCTAACTTGTGTTTTTTTTTTCAAATTTACAGATACAAGCAAAATGAGACATAGGATTCGCCTTAAAGCAGCACAAGAAAAAAAGAAACTTCAGACTTATTTGACAGACTATAATATTTTGTCCCCAACGGTTACACCGCCATTGAGTTCAGTATCAGCTGAAGAAGCCACACAGGTATTGTTTCCTTTGATCACTATTGGAGGTATGACTATATTTAAATTCAAGTTTAAGCAAAAGTATTCTGTCCATCTGCTGATGAAATAAGAGGGGATTATAGGTATTCCTTCAATCTGTCTATCATTCTTGCCACACAAATTTTCAAGGATATGATTGTATTCAACCTTCCTACGCCCCGCCCACTCACAGCCGTTGTCAAGAGAGTGAGGCGATTCTGATTGGCTCAGAGATTGTCCGCCATAACCTCCGTCAAATCCTCGCTTGACGTACATTGATCCATTAAAAAGAAAATCGATTTAAGATATAGTTATGGTCAAAAGAATTGTGCATGGGGCAAATGTAACAGTGGCAGCCGCTATCCAGAGAGGGTAATTGACATAATTTTTGTACGATTTCCTAAGCCAAAAACAATTTTGAAGCCTGCCAGAGGTGGATCAAGGCGTGCGGACGGCCCCATACACAGCTCAACCCTGAGAAAATCACCCGTATGACGGAGCTGAAAAACCTATCGTAGTGCACATGATGGTTCTTATTGTGGAAAGGCTCAGTCAGGTTCCATACAACATCATATCCAAGGCCATGTTGTCTTTCTCCAGGTTTTTTACCTGTGTATACTTCAAATTTAGCACAATATCCTGACGACGATTCGCAGAGTTCCCACACTTTGATCCCCCACTTCGTCGGTTTTGCAGGCATATATTGTACGAAAATGAATACGACATTGAAGGCTACCATTGATTCACCAAAACTTAATTCTCTGCCTAGTTTATAACTGTCTTTGAATCTAAGTTGGGGTTCATCGATCATTGACTGTACTTTGCAAAGCGGGTCATAATCAGGGTAATTCCGTCCAGGTTTGTTTTACATGTTTTACATGTTTCGGATATGAAAGTATTGATTGATCTTAAGAAATCTTGTCTAAGGGCATTATCAAGGAAATGTAGGGATCCGCCAACCTCTTGTCTGTACTCCACTAGCAGTATATTCTTGGTAACTATCTTGCTTATACCCATCATAATATTCATCCCTATGTATGCCTTCATTTCAGCAGCATTTGTCGGTTGCCATCTTGGATCCCTACCTTTTATAATTTGTTGTTGTTCTGCATATCTGTTCGTTTCAAGAGCAATATTCTCATAAAATGAATCGGGCAAAAACAAGTTAAAATAATCGAGTTGTTTGGCATCCGAATCAAGCTCATGATCTGGTCCAACTTCGCCAACGAAAGGAGGAATATTTATGTCACGGATTACCTCTGACCACTCGGTACTCAAGAGCGACAAAACTCTTCATCATTAGATATGTCCGAAACATCTATATCAGATTCATTTTCAAAATATTTAGCATTTGTTTTCCTCATTTATCTGTATTCTTGCGTGACTCAGCTAAATCATTCTCATGGAACCCTTAAAATCACAGCCCGAATCACTAGAACACGTTTCCATCATTTAATCTCACTTGGATACCTTCATACTCGTTCATTCACTCATAATTTCATTTTGTTCATCAATTTTTTTACTAGAAGTAAGGAGCACATGTGCTTTCACTTTTGTGACACGTCACTTCCTCACTACAGTTTGTTTATATCGTATCGACACAGTAAAAAGAGCAGGTTACGCTCGGCCGGACTAAACAGTTAATGCCGTTTTTCGGGCGGGTACGGCCGGAATAAATGCTAAAGTGTAAATAACAAGTGCTGATCCAAATATGAAATAATAAAAAAAAAACAGCACATCATGCACATCATCTATTAAACAGACATTTTACTTAACCAAACATTTTACATAAAAAATTCACATAATCAAAAACTCATATCATAAATTAAAATTTATATATGTACATACAATTCAAAAATTTACAATGTCCAGGTTTTTCCCAATGTCCACTCCCTAATACTGGTATCTGCGTATCTTCTTCTCCCCATCGCTAACGTCTGTGTATGTTATTTCTAATAAATACAATACACCACGCTTCCTCACGACAAAATTAATGATCGATTTCCAAACTCATTAAATGGTGTTGATCGAGAGGGGAAAACTTCTATTTGTACAGTTGTACATCTGGATTAAAGGGTTTCTTTTCCGCCACAGAATACAAATCATGGACATGATTGTGGTGACCATTGTATTGCCTGGTCCTTGCTTTTAAAAAACATTTATGTAAGATTTGGCGAGAAACTCTTCAATTAGGTACTTGTTGCAGATTTTCCGTTATACACGCATGAAAAAGAATTTATCCAAAATCATCAAAAGCAAAGAAATCATTATGATGTGAAATGTGTTCTGAGGATTTCATTTTAGTCTATTTTTATCTTACGAACCTAAACAGATAAGAAACACAGAGTCACTAGGTCAAACCAGACGAAAAAGATAAGAAACACAGAGTCACTTGGTCAAACCAGACGAAACGACCTAAACGAAGCAATCAGATTAAAACAACATCGCCATCAAATACACGTCTCATTGATGACATAACCAACAGAGTTACTGAGCGAGTCACCGCATCCGTTAGAGCGGAAATCACGACCATGTTTCAGCAACTAGTTCAGGGAAGTAATAGTATTCCATCTACTAACTCTGATAATGCTCAAACAACTGATGTGTCTAACAAATCCCAACCGTCTACTAGCACTGCTACGATTACCCAAACCCCTGCGTCAGACGAGGTATCAATTGTTGACCACATAGAAATTGTAGCAGGTTTTGTAAGCACTGCAGTTCCTGTACAAGCTAAAGTGTTGGGCAAATAAAGATCAACAAGCTAAACGTAGTAATTTTCAATTGAAAATTGACGAGGACGAAGAGGGGGTTCATTATTAAACAATTAGATAAAAGCGATAGCGATAAACAAGAAATACAATCTCTCGCTCACTGGATCACAGCATGGAATAGATATGCTGCAATTTATTGCTCAAAGTAAAATGATAAACACTTACAGTTAGCAAAACATACGGAAACAGTGAGAGATATCGCAGAAGTAAAAGGAAATTGGCGTTTCTATGATAAAGAGTTCCGCAATGGTATGCCCCAAAAAATCTAGAAATTCATAACATGATTCATGTTTTTGACGATTTCATCATCGTCGATACATCACAGAAATCATGCAACAATAACCTTGCTTTTTTCTGGAAATGTGTAAAAGTTTAGGGGTACCTATCGCCGACGAATAAACCGTCGAAGCTTGTCAAGTTATAACTTTTCTTGGCATTGAGTTGGATATGGAGGCAAGATGACCCCAATAAAAGATACAAAAATGCAAATAAAAATCTGCGAATTTCTGAAAAAATCGAAAATAACTTTACGAGAACTTCAGTCACTTATAGGTCTTTTAAATTTTGCCTGCAATGTGGTTATACCTGGAAGACCATTTCTGCGACGTCTAATTAATTAACTTAGATGTCAGCAAACCTTTTCATAAAGTAAGGCTCACTAAATCAGCAAAGTTGGATCTCAGCGTTTGGTTAAAAGTCTTAAAGAATTTAACGGCAAATGCCGTTTTTCTTCTTGATGTCAACAAAAACATCACGGTCCTTGAACTCTACCGAGTTGTAATTGCGATAGAAATTTGGTCACAGTTCCTACAAAATAAATCAGTTCTATTTAACACTGATAATATGGCTTTTTAACATGATATCAATAAACGAACAGCAAAAGTTTATCAAATAATGTATCTTATAAGACGTTTGATCTTAGTATGCCTTAATATAATATACAATTCAATGCGCAGCATCTTTAAGATGCTGCGCTTGTACATGTAAGTCCATGCGATGTTGTAAAGTCTGTAATGAGTTAAAGAAGATCCTGACGATAATCTCAACAGTACTCACAATAGAGCACCAAATAGAGCATCGACGGACCCCTAGCAAGCCAGAGGTGGGACCAGGTGCCCGGAAGCAAAAGCATCCCCTGTTGGCTAGCCGCACCCACCGTCGATGTTCACGCATCAAAATGAAAAAAAAATATATAGAATACATGCACTGTCTGAGGCCACGTCTATATAGAAAGTGCTAAGGCGAGAGTGTCAGGGAAAATATTTAAAACACTTACTGTCAAACCCTGCGGGGAACTTTTTGACGAGCTCCACACGGCAAAGGGCATAAATATTGCCTATATGCGTGAATAACCCCTTGTTGATGAATTCGATAGTGAAGCTCCAAGCAATGTTTGCAACACAGGAATTAATTTGGATAGGGTGGGAGGGATGAAATCCGTACCGGTTGACTGTCTACCCATGGAGCTAATCTATGGAACAATTGCAACTTGTTAGCAAACAGGGGATGCTTACTCCTCCCGGGCACCTGATCCCACCTTTTTATTGCTGGGGGTCCGTCGATGTTTAATTTTGTGCTCTATAGTGAGTGCTGTTGAGATTGTCGTCAGGATCGTGTTTAACTCATTTGAACGGGAAAGACAATCACATAGTTAAATAGTGAGTGCTGTTGAGATTGTCGTCAGGATCGTGTTTAACTCATTTGAACGGGAAAGACAATCACATAGTTAATTTTCTTTTGATGTAATACAGTCCAGTAAGATGCTTGAAGAAATATCTCGCATACAGAGGCGCATGCTCTGGGCCCTTATTCACATCTGCATTAAAATCACCTGTCAGTAGCATTCCGTTTACGACCACTTTAAAGCAATGTAACTTTAACGCTAATCAGATCAAGGGCAACTCATTCAGAATCAGCATGGCTACCCATTGCGCTGGAATCGGCATGAGTGACAGCGAAATTAGATTATTAGGACGTTGGAAATCGGACGCTTTCAAAACTTGCATCAGATGTTCAAGTGCTTTGCGGTGAGAAACGGAAAGTGGATATCTGTCAATGCCATTAAACGCTTAGTTATTTGTTAATACTTAGTGCATCTTATCAATGTATAAATACATTTGATCTTTGAAATCGGAAGTTACTTGTTAGTGCATCCTTTTGGTACTAAAAGTCTTGAAATTTCTAAAACGTGGGTCATGTAGCATTAGATCCCACCGATTCTGCTACATTTTTCGGTACATTTTTGACATTATAATTTTCACCCTCTTTGGCCTTATTACATCAATTAGATTGAGGGTCACTGATTAGAGTTGAGTACCTGAAACGTGCATGTCTGGTCCTTGCTGCAAATTTATCCGTTTATAAATGATCTTATTGAATATGAAGACGTTTAACATTTGAACTACTTGGTGAGTGTCACTACTGGTGGACCAGGAGTCTCCGAAGGCGTATGTAGCCAAGTTCGATCAACTTCGGTTGATCGTATGCCTCTTCAACGCATTCAAAATTTTCTGGTACTAAAATTCTTGAAATTTCTAAAACATGGGTCCTGTAGCATGATACCCTACCGATCCTGCTAAAGCTTTCGGTACATTTTTGACATAATAATTTCCACCCTCTTTGGCCATATTACATCGTTTAGATTGAGGATCACTGACGAGGGTTGAGTACCCGAAACGTGCATGTCTGGTCCATGCTGCAAATTTATCCGTTTTAAAATGATGCTATTGAAGTTGAAGACGTTTAACATTTCATACACGAGCCATTTTGCTGAGATACCTGTTCACATGTTTCATTATGAACAACTTGAAATAATGAGCCATTTGCCAATGCTTATATACATTTTTTCTACGCGGAACTTTGAAATGCATGCACATTAAAAGTTGCGCATTCCCACTACTTCTTATCTTTATGGGGTCTGAACTTGCCCGTAACGAGCAGTCGTCTGCCCAAGTACATGGCGCTTTTCAGACCTTAAATTATAAACTATTCACAAAATTATGATTTTCCGGTTATTCTGAATTCATTTTTATTTATAAATTACAATCCATGCATATGTCATTTTTTACGTAATGTTACGCAATTTTATCTAATAATCAAAATTATTCGATACAATTATTTTGCATACGTTTATTGAATAATTTATCTGAATTAAAATGAGTTAAAGAAAATCCTGACGATAATCTCAACAGCACCCACAATAGAGTACAAAATTAAGCATCGACGGACCCCTAATAAGCTAGAGGTGGGACCAGGTGCCCGGGAGGAGAAAGCATCCCCTGTTGGCTAGCCGCATCCGCCGTCGATGTTTAAGCACGAAAATGAAAACAATATATAAACTTCATGAACTGTCTGACGTAATGTCTATATAGAAAGTGCCATGGCGATAACGTCAGGGAAATATATTCAAAACACTTACTGTCAAACCCCTCGCGGGGAATTTTTTTCTGTTACAAAATGTCTTGAAATTCCTAAAACGTGGTTCCTGTAGCATCATATCCCACCTACATCTTTCGGTACATTTTCGGACATAATAATTTCACACATTGTTTAGACTGAGTATCACTGACGAGGGTTAAGAACCCGAAACGTGCATGTCTGGTCCATGGTCATGTTGTAAATTTATCTGGTCTTCAATGATGCTGTTGAAGATATGTAACATTTGAACTACTTGGTGAGAGTCACTGCTGGTGGACCACGATTCCCCGAGGCCACTTATAGGCATTTACATATATGCTCTATAGTACCAATTTTGTTGCACTAGACATGTGTTTCGGATATTTTAATCCTCGTCAGTAGCCAAAGTGAATTTTCCTGGCGCCATCTACAATAGTGGGAGTGCTGTGCGCACGTAATCCAGGATAACCACACCGTCTGCTATTTACGTGGCAGATGGCCGTCCTCAGTCGGCACCGGTTGCCCATTGGTCTCGTTGGTTTATGTGTGGTCTTTTATGTTTCATGTTTCTATGTTGTGAGTTGGTGTTCCTTGTCCCTTTTGCGTCTCTTTCTATGGGTATCTGTTCTGTGTTTTTTGCATGGGTGTTTTGGGATTTTGCTGTGGGTGCTGCAACCTAGTGTTGTTGGAGATCCCCTCCCTTTTATTAAGCTTTATTTTCCTTCTGCCAGAATGAGCGGCTCCAAATTTTGCGTAGGGTTTATTCAGAAGCGTATTTAAGCAAAATATATGGCCAAAATTCGCAAGAGGCTTAATTCTAAACAATTCGAAAACAAATATGACGACATGCTAAGGACAGAGCTATGCAATGAGGGATATACTCCTTAGTTTTAGAAATTTAGGTCTAATTTGATGACAGGGAATTTTGAATATATTTCAATGCAGCGTGTAAACACGTTTGGATGTTTAATTCGGTCAGTGAAAAACATTAATTGGTCAATAAAAAGTCGCTGCAAAGTAAGAAAATTTGAGCAACATTGAAAGGTGCCTCGTTTTATTATACATATTAGTATATCATATGAGTTAGAATTATTTTATTCTGTAGATCTCCAATTGTACTTTTTAGCAGTAATTCGAAATGCACCATGTACTCTTAAACAGTTCAACAATGCTAGCACCAAAAAATATATATACATGTGTATATATAAAAGAACTGCAAAGATAATCATCACAAGAAGTCAACAGAAAGTCAGTTTCAACAAAGGTTAAATATACACTTCTTTACGAAATGATCACCTCTTTAGTCTGTGTTTAATTTACACGATATTAAGGTATCCGTTGTACAAATAAATTTCAAGTGTATTATGTAGTTAGAATTATTGAATATTTTTACCAAAATATACCTTATACAACATAAACAATGGTGTCTATCATCAAAGGTCGACATGCCAACCTTTGTTCAATCCACGGAAACTATCGAGACACTGCCGATGATTACCGAGATAATTTTAACACTGTTTGAATGGACGAGACGTCCGCGAGATCTCCATTTGTACAATGGATACGTTAATATACATGTAGTTTAGTATAAAGATTATTTGTTTATTAAGGTCAACGGAAAAATACTTCCAGTTGGCAGCTTTCAGGGGAGAAGAAAAAGAAGGGAGGAGATCTCCAACAAGACCCCGTTGCAGCATCAACAGTAAAACACCAAAACACCCGATGCAAAAACCGTAAAAATTTCCAGAAAGTCTTAACTAGTTTATGAAAGCGGAAACCTTGACCTAAAAGTTTTTTGGTAATTTGTAAATTTCTACTGTGAAAATCCAAAATATCAGTACATGCTCTAGCGTACCGGATGAGCTGTGATATGTAAATGCCGTATGACGGTAATCTTGGAACATCACTGTCAAGCCAAGGGAAATTTACTATGTTGAATCCAAAATCATCCCTTTTGTCATATACACTTGTATGAATCTTTCCGTTTACAATTTTGATATTTAGGTCCAAAAAGGGTGTTTCTGTATTTGAAAGGTTTGCCTTGTTAAGGGTTAATTCTTGTGGATAAATTTCATTCTTATATAATTCAAAAGCAGGATTGTCATCACCCACCCATCCTGCTACGTCTTTCGATACACTTTTTCGAAATAGTAACTTTCATACTTTTTTGGCATATAACATTGTTTAGACTTAGGATCACTGATGAGGGTTATGTACCCGAAACGTGCATGTCTGGTCCACGTTGCCAATTTTTCTGTTTTTAAATGATGCTATTCAATTTGAAGACGTTTACATTTTTACCACTTGGTGAGTGTCACTGCTGGTGGACCAGGAGTCCCCGAGGGCACATGTAGCCAAGTTCGATCAATTTCGGTTGATCGTTTCTTCAACGCATTCTAAATTTCTGTTATCAAACTTTCATGAAATTTCTAAAAAGTGGGTCCTGTAGCATCATATCCCACCCATCCTGCTACGTCTTTCGATACACTTTTTCGAAATAGTAACTTTCATACTTTTTTGGCATATAACATTGTTTAGACTTAGGATCACTGATGAGGGTTATGTACCCGAAACGTGCATGTCTGGTCCACGTTGCCAATTTTTCTGTTTTTAAATGATGCTATTCAATTTGAAGACGTTTACATTTTTACCACTTGGTGAGTGTCACTGCTGGTGGACCAGGAGTCCCCGAGGGCACATGTAGCCAAGTTCGATCAATTTCGGTTGATCGTTTCTTCAACGCATTCTAAATTTCTGTTATCAAACTTTCATGAAATTTCTAAAAAGTGGGTCCTGTAGCATCATATCCCACCCATCCTGCTACGTCTTTCGATACACTTTTTCGAAATAGTAACTTTCATACTTTTTTGGCATATAACATTGTTTAGACTTAGGATCACTGATGAGGGTTATGTACCCGAAACGTGCATGTCTGGTCCACGTTGCCAATTTTTCTGTTTTTAAATGATGCTATTCAATTTGAAGACGTTTACATTGTCAATGGTTAGAATATCATCCAGATACCTACAAGTATTATTGAAACATTTCAGCTCATCAAATTTTCTTTGCTTTTGAAGATTTTGGATAAATTCTTTTTCATAAGTGTATAAAAATAAATCTGCAACAAGAGGCACACAGTAAGTACCCATAGGAATTCCTACAACCTGCTTGTATAGATCCTCACCAAATCTAACATAAATATTGTCCAAGAGAAAGGACAAGGCATTACACAGGTCACTACATGTCCATGATTTGTATGATTTGTAATCTGTCGAGGAAAAGAAACCCTTCGATTCAGATGTACAAATGTAAGTTTTTCGCTCTCGATCAAAACACCATTTAATGAGATTAGATAATCGATCATTAATTTTGTCATGAGGAAGTGTGGTGTACATATTAGAGAAGTCGTATGAAGAAATCGTATTGGCTTGGAAATTTAATGAGAAGTCCAATCCTGGAAGACTTATTTCGATCATCTTATGTCAAGTAGTCACGACCATTCTCAATGGCCACTTGATTAGATGGTGAAATACAAAGCCGTGGGGAGTAGTTCCTCCCTCTCTGAGAAAGAAAAACGCTTGCTGGAGGCATATAAAACGAAGAGACAAGAATTCAAAATGGTAAAAATCAAAGATGTTCAGTAACTTTATCACCTGATACATTACCAAATATACATGGTTTGAATGAATCAGAATTGTAAGAAATAAATATGTAGTTTTATATACATTTTGATTAGAACATATTATTCATTCCATTATCAGCTATTTATTCTAAGGATTTTCATAGTTTCTGTCAAACAATTCTTATTATCTTAACGATACACATTATCAAGGAATTAAAAATCATTATGTCAGGCATATCGAGAATTGGATAATTATAGTTTGTTTTTTTTTTTTCATTTATCCTTAATCCTATTTCAGATCCATTTCTTCAAAAACCGGGGACAGACGTGCCTATTCAGTTAATGAGTACTGTATTCATTTTGTTGACAAATAGTGCTGTTGGGATAGGGAAAGTTTTCGACTCAGGCCAAAATGATCTTGCTGATTCTAAATTGCCTATTGGGAGGAAATAAAGTAGTGTTACGAAATGGCACCATAAGGGTTCCGATGGCTGAATGCTTTCCCGGAACATTCAAACTAATAAATCAGGGGTACTTACCCAAGGTTATATTCAGGATAGGGTAAGGATGTATAGGATTGAATGACGATTGCAATTATTTGTCTGGACTACGTATAATCTTGTAATACTCAACTCATTACAGTAATTATCACACTGTAAGTTTGATTTTTATAAGAAATTTATACTTTTGTAAAACCTTTATTTTCTTTTAGGAGGATTTTTTCTTCTATTGAATTTTTGAATTGAACTGACTTTGTCGAAAAATATCACAAATCATACTGTTATATCATTACTGAATGATTTCTGGACTGAGTTCCAGTTTGTTTTACAGGTTTTGTATGAGGCCATATTTTTTAAAATAGTTGAAATTTAATATAATATATAAAGTGCATGTCGGTTTTTTAACCCTCGTCAGTGATCCTAAATCTAAACAATGTAATATGGCCAAAATATGTGGAAATTATATCCAACATATATCGAAAGAAGTAGCAAGATGGCTGGGATATGATGCTACAGGACCAAGGTTCCAGTCATTTGAGAACATTTTGTAAAAAGAAATTTTCGAATGCGTTTGAAGAAACGACAAACTGAAATTGATCGAACTTGGCCACATGTGCCCTCAAGGACTCCTGGTCCACAAGCAGTAACACTAATTGAGGTTCAAGTTTGCTCACTTAACAAACCATCAGGTATTTCAACGTAAATTCAACGTCGATCTTCAACGTTGAATTTTAGTTGAAAATGAATGTTGAGTCAACGTTGAAAAGATGTTGATCGACGTCAATTGAACGTTGCTCCAACGTTGAAATAACGTCGATCAACGTGTATTTTACGTTGGATTTTCGTTGAAATCTGTAGGTGATGATGCATAGCACTGATCGTTAAGTATGTTTTATTTATTGCAAATCAAGGAATACAAAAGACGGCTGCATGTTGACCGGGTCGAGCCAACGTCCTCTTCTCATCAACCTGACATCTTTGTTGTTTTTGTTTTAGCTGTCAGCATCAGAGTTGAAACAAAACCTCCAAAAACAAACCGAAATTTATTAAAACAACTGGTAACGCAATTGTATTAACATTCCTTCGGGCTAATCTCATGTCTTTTTCGTTTTTTTTAAATTTAAAAAGCGTAAATTATTTTTGATTTTTTTCAATCTTCCATATTTGATTTCATATTGTATGCGTAAAACTTTAACAACAACAACAACAACAACAAAATACTTCCATAATAAATATTTTACAGAGTATTTCTTACGTGTAAGTTTATATATTGTTTTCATTTTCGTGCTTAAGCATCGACGGCGGGTGCGGCTAGCCAACAGGGGATGCTTACTCCTCCCGGGCACCTGGTCCCACCTCTACCATGCTGGGGGTCCGTCGATGCTTAATTTTATACTCTATTGTGAGTGCTGTTGAGATTATCGTCAGGATTTTCTTTAACTCATTTGTGTCACACTTATGCCCTTTGTCGTGTGGAGCTCGTAAAAAAGTTCCCCGCGACGGGTTTGACAGTGTTTTGAATATATTTCCCTGACATTGTCGCCATAGCACTTTCTATATAGACATAACGTCAGACAGTGCATGAAATTTATATATTGTTTTCATTTTCGTGCTTAAGCATCGACGGCGGGTGCGGCTAGCCAACAGGGGATGCTTACTCCTCCCGGGCACCTGGTCCCACCTCTACCATGCTGGGGGTCCGTCGATGCTTAATTTTATACTCTATTGTGAGTGCTGTTGAGATTATCGTCAGGATTTTCTTTAACTCATTTGTGTCACACTTATGCCCTTTGTCGTGTGGAGCTCGTAAAAAAGTTCCCCGCGACGGGTTTGACAGTAAGTGTTTTGAATATATTTCCCTGACATTGTCGCCATAGCACTTTCTATATAGACATAACGTCAGACAGTGCATGAAATTTATATATTGTTTTCATTTTCGTGCTTAAGCATCGACGGCGGGTGCGGCTAGCCAACAGGGGATGCTTACTCCTCCCGGGCACCTGGTCCCACCTCTACCTTGCTGGGGGTCCGTCGATGCTTAATTTTATACTCTATTGTGAGTGCTGTTGAGATTATCGTCAGGATTTTCTTTAACTCATTTGTGTCACACTTATGCCCTTTGCCGTGTGGAGCTCGTAAAAAAGTTCCCCGCGAGGGGTTTGACAGTAAGTGTTTTGAATATATTTCCCTGACATTGTCGCCATAGCACTTTCTATATAGACATAACGTCAGACAGTGCATGAAGTTTATATACTGTTTTCATTTTCGTGCTTAAGCATCGACGGCGGGTGCATCTAGCCAACAGGGGATGCTTACTCCTCCCGGGCACCTGGTCCCACCTCTACCTTGCTGGGGGTCCGTCGATGCTTAATTTTATACTCTATTGTGAGTGCTGTTGAGATTATCGTCAGGATTTTCTTTAACTCATTTGTGTCACACTTATGCCCTTTGCCGTGTGGAGCTCGTAAAAAAGTTCCCCGCGAGGGGTTTGACAGTAAGTGTTTTAAATATATATTTCCCTGACATTGTCGCCATAGCACTTTCTATATAGACATAACGTCAGACAGTGCATGAAGTTTATATATTGTATTCATTTTCGTGCTTAAGCATCGACGGCGGGTGCGGCTAGCCAACAGGGGATGCTTACTCCTCCCGGGCACCTGGTCCCACCTCTACCATGCTGGGGGTCCGTCGATGCTTAATTTTATACTCTATTGTGAGTGCTGTTGAGATTATCGTCAGGATTTTCTTTAACTCATTTGTGTCACACTTATGCCCTTTGTCGTGTGGAGCTCGTAAAAAAGTTCCCCGCGACGGGTTTGACAGTAAGTGTTTTGAATATATTTCCCTGACATTGTCGCCATAGCACTTTCTATATAGACATAACGTCAGACAGTGCATGAAATTTATATATTGTTTTCATTTTCGTGCTTAAGCATCGACGGCGGGTGCGGCTAGCCAACAGGGGATGCTTACTCCTCCCGGGCACCTGGTCCCACCTCTACCTTGCTGGGGGTCCGTCGATGCTTAATTTTATACTCTATTGTGAGTGCTGTTGAGATTATCGTCAGGATTTTCTTTAACTCATTTGTGTCACACTTATGCCCTTTGCCGTGTGGAGCTCGTAAAAAAGTTCCCCGCGAGGGGTTTTACAGTAAGTGTTTTGAATATATTTCCCTGACATTGTCGCCATAGCACTTTCTATATAGACATAACGTCAGACAGTGCATGAAGTTTATATACTGTTTTCATTTTCGTGCTTAAGCATCGACGGCGGGTGCATCTAGCCAACAGGGGATGCTTACTCCTCCCGGGCACCTGGTCCCACCTCTACCTTGCTGGGGGTCCGTCGATGCTTAATTTTATACTCTATTGTGAGTGCTGTTGAGATTATCGTCAGGATTTTCTTTAACTCATTTGTGTCACACTTATGCCCTTTGCCGTGTGGAGCTCGTAAAAAAGTTCCCCGCGAGGGGTTTGACAGTAAGTGTTTTAAATATATATTTCCCTGACATTGTCGCCATAGCACTTTCTATATAGACATAACGTCAGACAGTGCATGAAGTTTATATATTGTATTCATTTTCGTGCTTAAGCATCGACGGCGGGTGCGGCTAGCCAACAGGGGATGCTTACTCCTCCCGGGCACCTGGTCCCACCTCTACCTTGCTGGGGGTCCGTCGATACTTAATTTTATACTCTATTGTGAGTGCTGTTGAGATTATCGTCAGGATTTTCTTTAACTCATTTCAGTAATAAACATCAAAGAAGTACCTAACCGTTATTCAGTCTCAAAGTGGAGAAAGCAAAGCAAAGGCAGTGACATTTTTGGCGACTTCACTCTCATGAACAGTGAAGGCAAAGCAAAGGCAGTACCATTTTTGACGACTTCACTTTCATGAAATCTCGACATTTTCATCTTTCGTTCTCTCCAATTTTCTTATCATCTTATCTGCTTTTAAATGGAAAAAGGAAACTTTAATTTGAAAAACTTGAACTTGTGGAATATAATATGGTTATAAACCGACGTTCAAAAGGGGGAAGGAAATCGAGTTACAAATTCCAGTCCCCCCCCCCCCCCTCCATGTGATGGCTGAAAAAAAGTATGTGACTTTTCTCGCATATTATGAAGGGAGGGGCATGCCTCATTTCAGAAAACCAAAAAAAAAATGCCCTGTTTACTCTCAGATATTGATTGTATCTCGAATGCAATCGGGATGCCGAGTTCCTTAACCCCATAAGAAATTCCTTATTTCGATATAATTATATACGGGGTTTTTCCGGGCGGGGGTGGTCAGGGCACTCCGGGAAATTGCTATAAAGCAGGCTTTTTTCCTTTTTTTAATGAGTAATGACCCCTTTTCAAATATATCTGGCTTCCGACTTCTGTAACATTGAACATTAACATACATATTTCGGTCATTCAATCCAGTCTACAGAATTTGTTTTACATGAAAGATGTATAAATAAGTTAAAGAAGATCCTGACGATAATCACAACAGCACCCACAATAGAGCACCAAACTGAGCATCGACGGACCCCTAGCAAGCCAGAGGTGGGACCAGTACATCGGACAGTAATAGTTCAGTAGCGAAATAAGAATAAAATATTTAATTACATACGTAACATGCACACAATTAGTATCATACGAAAGGTATAGAAGTTTGAATTGTGGAGATTCAATCTATCGAATACATTATCGTCTATTGGTATATTTAGGACATAATTATCACAGATTTTGGCCATATTACACTGTTTAGATTGACGATCACTGACGAGGGTTTACCCGAAACGTACATCTCTGGTCCATGCTGTAAATTTGTCTGCTCTGAAATGATGCTACTGAATTTGACGTTATACATCGTACATGTAACACGAAAAAAAAAACTTCGTGGGCGTTATCATCAAAATTGGATTTTTGTTTTTATACTTGCAATCTTTCCTGTTGATTAAGGATAACGAAATAAAGGAGGGGATCTCCAACAACACTCGGCTGCAGCATCATAAGCAAAACACCCAACACCAAAACACAGAGCAGACACCCACAGAGACATAAAAGGGACAAAGAACGCCTACATACACCATATATGATCTCAATTCAATTCTTAGGCTTCCAAACATTAACGATAAATAATAAAATAATCTATATTCGTCGAACTATATTAGAAAAAAAATTGTATCCGAACCGCTTCCAATGAAAACACGACGGGCGAATTTTATCTTAAAACATATCCGAAGGTCATACGAAGGCTTACGATGTATTAACGAATGCTATTAGATTGATTCACGACGTCGTATCTAGAATGCGATGCATCGGATTATAACCAGGAATCCATCTAATTTTGGATGTTTAATAATTCTTGTTTAATCAGTAGCACAGCATCAATGGTTTCCTCCTCTGCCTTTTATTATTTCTGTCTCAGAAAAATACAAAAAATACCAAAACAGATAGCAACTTAAATATAAGTTATCGAATATCTGAATCGCACAGTCTATGTAGCAAAGTAAGCCAAGATATATGAATGTTGATTCTGATCATGCTTGACCATCTTTGAAAGCTTGATTTTATGAGGCATATCATTACAGTTCTTTATGTGAAATTGTGACTACCAGACGGACAAATAGACAAAGGGTTCAGTAAATAATGACCTTTGCGTAGCAGTTGACATGTATTATTGTTAACCAATATCACGTATTTCATTTATAAACATCATTGGTGGAAACAAGTGGAAGATGTGATGATTCAATGAAAGAAAGATGAAATTGGATATATGTCACAACAAGATACTAGTATTACCAGTAATTACAGAATATACTGAGTCTGTACATGCTCTCCTTGATGCACTTACAATAAAGAGGCAATGCTTCTGTCTTCTTTTTCCTTATTGTAACATTATCAAAGTACGTCATTTTGCTTTAAACTGCATTAATTGTGAACTTTCAAATTTGAAGAAGACAGAAACGTTTTCATTTTGATAACTTTGGATTAACTTTATACTTTAAACATGGCCTTGAATATTATGTATTTGAAATGTTTTATTTAATATTTGTGACAAATATGGATATTGAC
This sequence comes from Pinctada imbricata, assembly GCA_033119305.1. NCBI lineage: Eukaryota > Metazoa > Mollusca > Bivalvia > Pterioida > Pteriidae > Pinctada > Pinctada imbricata. The sequence goes on from VSWD01000002.1 coordinate 17,222,225, forward strand.
CATATCCCTGTTTACAGCACAAAATCGACAATTCAGAAACCGAAGGCATACAAAACCAGGATAAAACAGGAACCAAAGCAAACAAACAAAAACCTCCACCATATGAAAAGAAGCGAACTCCCGGTATCTGTCATCTTTTGTATCGGGATCCCATCTTAACGTCATCGTACTAGAATATGGTGACATTACGATGTCATTTCGATGAAATTGCGAGGTTATCACGAAACGAAGTCTTACAGCCTTCCTAACTCCATCGGGAGGTTCTTGACAAGTTCGTAATAACTTCGTATGACAAAATATCCCCGATGGTCCCGATAGTTATTCGAAGGAGAAACGAGATGTTACGAATACGCAAGATGCCTTCTCGATGGTCTTACGAAGGGCAAGATGATTATACGAACCTGTTTCGAAGATGGTCCTTCGGGAGTGCCATCGGGAATATTTTGGCATGCCAAAGATTTTGACAGCACTCCCGAAGTTGCTCCCGAATTTTGACAAATCAAGCCGGTGGTCATAGGATGGTTCAAGATGACCTTACGAATAGCCCAATGATATTACGATCACAACCGAATTTGAAAAAAAAATTCCTTTATCGTGTGGCCATCGGCTGCTTAAATCGTTATAGTGTGACGCCAGCATAATTAATGTACCCGATAAACCTAAATAAAACTAATTAAAAAAAAACAAAGGGCGCTACTTAAATGAGGTTTTATTTCGTTTTCATAAAAATTGAAAATGATGTCCACCTCTGTATGTCAGACAGCTACGTAAAAATGTCAAGGATAATTTTTGGTCCGTAGGTTGAAGTACTTTCAAATTTGAATTTCAAAGTAAGGCACCTGGTCTCACTCCCATATCGGGAGTTCGCTTCTTTTCATGTTGTGGAGATTTTTCTTTCTTTGCTTTGGTTCTCGTTTTATCCTGATTTTGTATGCCGTCGGATTATGATAATTATCGATTTTGTACTGTGTATTAGGATATGGTCATTATCCATATTTGTCATTCAAAAACAATACGTGCCCACTGTCGGTGTAAAGGAGGATACCAATTGAATTTGAGGTCAAGGTCACAAAACTATCATTATTTCACTCCATCATGTTAATTTTCACTGTGTCATGTGTTTTTCAGTTACATGGGGTACTTTCTTATAACTGATGTATGAATTTGAAGTTTTGCAAATCATCACTTTGCATCTTTATCCCCTCCTTTGTTTCTGAACTTATCTTAAACATATATTTTCATATATGCATGCTTTTAATTTCAAATTCATATTTCTGAACATGTTTGAAAGCAATTAATTGAAAATCCCATGCTTTACTAAATATGCTAACAACAAAATTTGAAAGTTTTGATATTTTTGTAAGGGCATTTCATTTTATAAGTTTTTCAAGAGATTCGTTAGATTGATTAAGGTGATAATATGCAGCAGAATTTTCTTTTTTTTTTTGTATTTTCAGTATATGCAGAATACTAATTAAAGAGACGGTGTCCCTGAAAATTTCTGAATTTTACAAAATTTTGTAATGCAAAATCTTTCTTTTTATATGAAAGTATACATTCTCATTTGTATATATCAATTTTCAGACGAATCTATTCTAATGCATACATTCGCAGTTATAGACATTTGTAAACGTCATTTTTAATTCGGGGTGCGCAGCTCTAATTCATTCCACTAGCACCACCTACAATATATTGAGTTTTTACAATAGACGTGTATGCAGATTTAATTATTAAAAAATCGACAATATTACGGTAGTTACTGCATATTTTCAAATAAAACTTTTTATGGCTCTTTTTTCCTCTATTTAGACCCTTGGGAATACATTTTACATTTTCAATAAAATTTCTTTTCAGGGACACTGTATCTTAAAAACAACAAAGTTCAATATTGCATGGAATGAAAAACTATCCTCTGCCAGAAAAACAGTGAAGCGTTTAAATACTTAAGAAATGAACACCAAGGAACATAAGTTAATCCACAGAATACTTTTTTATGCGAATATCACTGATGGTCACATGAACACCTCACTCTATGACAAACGTGACGACTTCAATTTCAGCATTACGAACTTTCCTTTTCTGAGTAGCAACATCCCTTCATCGCCTGCTTATGGCGTGTTCATATCTCAGTTGATACGCTATGCCAGAGCAAGTACCAAATATACGGATTTTGTTCTGAGAGCTAGGCGTCTTTCAGATAAGCTTCTCAGTCAGGGATATGTTTGTGACCGACTAACATCGTCACTGAGGAAGTTCTACGGTCGATATGGGGAACTCATCATACACTATGATGTCCCACTATCCAGAATGGTGGATGATATTCTGTCATAGACCATTTGAACCATCCAACCAAAGATTGTACTCTATATCTTCCAAAATGGAAGTAACCGGATGTGACAGTTCTACCGAATTGAAGCGACGGGTGTTGCATGCAAGCAGGAGATGCTTACTCTTCCTGGGCACCTGGTCTCACTCTCATATCGGGAGTTCGCTTCTTTTCATATGGTGGAGGTTTTTGTTTTTGTTTGCTTTGGTTCCTGTTTTGTCCTGATTTTGTATGCCTTCGGTTTCTGATTTTCTGAATTATCGATTTTGTACTGTAGACAGGGATATGGTCATTATCCATATTTGTCATCATATAACGATTGCCTGTTTTGTTTTGTTTTTTTTTTATTTCAAACAGGGATGCCCTGTTTACTGATGATATAGAGAGAGGTGCACATCTGTTTACTTCCGTCTGCTGCATTGTCATGATCGCTATAAAGTTTTCATAGCGACGTTAAGGTACATCGCGGCGTTACGGCACAGAAAATTTTGCGAGAAGACATCGCCTGAAAATTTGTCTACATGAAATATAGGATTTGATCAATCTTTGACATAATTTTCATGTAACTATTTCACGAAGTTTTTCGAGATTTTAAACCTCAAAGACGGCATTGACGTTCTAATTCAAAAATATGCATTTTCTGAACTAAAATAATTTTAATCTAGAAAATTGACCAAGGAGGGTGAAAATGGAGATCAAAAATATTGTTGCCATGTTGAGTATTGTATTTCTACGGATTATTGTGTCTTTAAGGGAAAATTTGCAATTTTTATCGCCATTTTGCAACTTATTATTCAAAAATCCGCACTCATTCAAAAGGCAAAACACGGCTTGCTTCATTATCATTTTCTCCATTAAGTTGTGGAGGTCCTTAAAGCCCTTCTTACACGTAAAAGTAGAGAATGAGCTGAATTCGAATATATAAAAACATGGATAGGTCTTCTCGGCAGATTTTTTGCAATTTAAGATTGAAAATTTGTTTTGCGTGGCTTCGGCGTCAATTTTACTCGCAACGTCAAAGTCACAGCGTGTTCAGATCGCATATGTCAACATGACGTCAAGGAGTATGCGGAATATTTGATTCTCTGTAACGGTCTTCTTTAAAACATCCAGAAACTTTTTTTAAAGATAATTAATCAACAATTACATGGGCTGTATTCGAACTAGACCTTATATGTATCGAAAATGCGTCAGAGTCATCAAACGCCTTTTATACCGTGGATATGATCCTAATGTCACCAGACGGACACTAAGCTTGGTACTTGACCAATATACAGTCTTGTACGAGCGCATTCTTAAGACTTGCACTCTGACTGACTGTGACGACGGGACTCCATGACGGGCCCTGTCCAAACCTCTTTAGAGAAGACAGGGCCCCGACCACCTGTCCTCTCTGAATGTCAGTCGGACTCCTCGGGTGATAACATATATGAGCTCGCTACAGCCGGCAGAGCACGGACTGTATTACGCACGTCCTCTTTTTATATCCATTTACATATTTATCTGTGTTGCTTGGACCCCTGTGTTTTACGGTCTTGTTTGTGTGTGGTCGCCTAACAGTGAGGAGGTTGTTTTACACCATAATTGTGCGTTCTTCGAGACCTCGGGGAAATCGGAATAGTGGGAGGGTTGTGCGCACGTAATCCAGGATAACCACACCGTCTGCTATTTACGTGGCAGATGGCCGTCCTAAGTCGGCACCGGTTGCCCATTGGTCTCGTTGGTTTATGTGTAGTCTTTTGTGTTTCATGTTTCTATGTTGTGAGTTGGTGTTCCTTGTCCCTTTTGCGTCTCTTTCTGTGGGTATCTGTTCTGTGTTTTTTGCATGGGTGTTTTGGGATTTTGCTGTGGGTGCTGCAACCTAGTGTTGTTGGAGATCCCCTCCTTTCTTTTATATCTTAATGTAAAAATAAAATTCTCCGTACATGACATTTTTTTCTTCAAATATTTGAAAACATCATACGGAACAGATGGACGGACATGCTCATTACTATCTAATCCGATATCTTTTGGCGGGGTATATAAAAAATTCCCTCTTGTTTATATGTACATATACTTTATAATATCGGATAAGGGTTGGGGAGGGGCGGTCCATATAAGATATACATTGTGATTTTCATTTCATGCTCGTTTTCTATCATTACGTTCAGCCGCCTCGATTGTCGTGATATATAATTATTAATATGAAATTTCCATTTCTCCGAGTTCAGGAATTCCTCAAGAAGGCAGTACGGTATCTTTTTTTCCGATAACAAAAAAATAATTAATAAATAAATGAATAAATAATAAAATGAAAATCCAAACAAACAAACAACTTGCACATATGTAGCTCTTTGGCAAATTTTTAACACTGACCTTGACTCCTAAGTATGACCTTTTTTTTCTTGCTTGTCAGGATTGTTACAGGTTAAAAATAAATATTCTGATCTTTAGTTACTGGAAAATAAATATTCCGGCCGGCCGTGCGTTGAAAATAAATAATCTGACAAATTTGCCAGCCCCCCTCCCACCTCAGGATCAAATTGGTCGTCCCCTTACAAAACAATTCCGGTTCGCTCTGCTTTCTGATATATATACAAATCTTTGTCTTACGTCATTATCGAACTTTCAGACACTATGTATTCCTAAATTCTTAAAGTAAATCACCGCTTTGCATATAATTTAAAAAGTATTGAGAAGATTAATTTTATTTTATAAGGCAGCCCCTCCTCCTTTTCTGTCGGACAACCCCCCGCCCCCCTCCCCCACCCCAACCTCGCTTTCCCCGATTGTGCACACTGAGAAACAAGCAAGGAGGAGAGCGAGAAGGAGAGCGAGAAAAAGACTGATTAAAAGTAAAGCCTTCACCAGATCCTATAGAAATTTGGAATTATAATCATTGTACCTCGTGTCAGAACAAAAGAGAAAACGAATTAAAAGCAGATGGGAAACTTTAAATTTGATTTTTGAAAACTAATCACGACAGCTTTTGAATTTCAATAATATTTTATCACGATAGAAATATTAAGGATAATTATACTCTTGTATAATCCTGAGATGAAACCAAATTATATACAATACCGTTTAACCTTGTATATTTCATGCAATGTCTTACATGTATATGCAATATTATGTTATCATTATCTATAGAAGATATGTGCATTTTTTATGTCAGCATACAAGTTGTGGTGAATAAAAACAATAAAAAAGTAAAGCCTTCTCCGTCCGTCTATATATGGTACAATAAAGAAATTAGATAAGGATGGAGGAGGATGGATGAAAGAACATCAATTTCCAATGTAATAATTGAAGAAAAATTGCATTCATATATCATTCCCTAGAAATAGTCAAAATATAACCAAACATCCCTCAAAGTTTCCGGTTCTCATTGCAAGCGTGTCTAAATACATTGACTGAATTTAGACACAATGTAAAGTTTATGTTTAAAAATTTCGGCTCGCTACGCTAGAAAATATAAGTATCTAAAAAAAAGGCATTATTTGCGCCCTAACGATATATGTCGCGCAACGTAACGTGACGTTACGATCAAGTAAGGTTTATGACGTCATAGCGTAGATGTGCACATAAAAAAATTCGAGGGTGAAACCTGCGTACACATTTGATTGTGATGAAAGCTTCCCCGCGAGCTACGTTAATTGAGCCGCTGTGTACGTTACTGTACTTGTATACACTCATCTCCGAAGAGGTTCAGAACAGATTTAATATTTTTCAATACATCATAAATGATAAATATTTTGATGATTATCTTTGCAGTTCTTTTATATATACACATGTATATATACATTTTTTGGGTTCTAGCATAGTTGAATTGTTAAAGGGACGGTGTCCCTGAAAATTAATTAATTTTACAAAATTTTGTAATGCAAAATCTTTCTTTTTATATGAAAGTATACATTCTCATTTGTACAAATTCAAATTTTCAGGCCAATCTAACGCATACTGTCGCAGTTATAGACCTTTAAAAACGTCATTTCGAATTTGGGGTGCGCAGTTCTAATTCATTCCACTAGCGCCACCTACAATGTATTGAGTTTTTACTATAGAGGTATACGGAGATTTGATTATTACAAAATTGACAATATTAGAGTGGTTACTGCATATTTTCAAATAAAATTTTTTCTGGCTCATTTTTTCCTCTATCTAGACCGTTTGGAGTAAAATTTGCATTTTCAATAAAAAAAATATTTTCAGGGACACTGTATCTTTAAGACATTCGCACTCAGTACCTTCAGTGCTTTGATTTTCGCTCACTTGATTAACAATATGGCCACCGGACCTCCGATTCTGTCATTACTTCATAATTTGATTTTGTAACTGTTTTTTTTTTTTGTGGTTTAGTTTTCATTACTTCAGAATTTGTTTGTGTGTTGTTGTTTTTTTTTTTTTTTTTGTTCATTTCGTCAGAATTTGTTTTTGTTGTTGTTTTTTATTACGTCATAATTTGTTTTTGTTACTGTATTTTGCTTCTTTTTTTTTTTTTTTTGGTCATTACTTCAAAATTAGGTTTTGTTACTGTTTTTTTTTTAAGTTGTATAACCTTTATTTTCAAGAAAAAGACGTATATTTCTAATTTTATCATGTTGGTTTTATAAGGTAAATACAAAACGTTCACTTGTCCTGGGTATGTATAACATAGCATCTTTTATTCATGGGTGTTAGCCATCAAATTGACAATGTTTAGAAACACAATATTTTATAAATAAAATCATGTCGTAAAAGGAGAGCTTTATCTCACGAAGATTTCTAGTCATCAATCGGGAAAGGTTTGAAAGTTTGTGAAGTAATAAAATAAAATCAAAATAATATGTGAAAATCTACTCTGATTACCCGATATTTAGTTGAATAATGTATGTCGTTATTATTTCAAATATAAGCAGGCGTAACTTTGGGGTTTTAATAATTTTGGATATGCTAGAAAAATACAGTTTGTGTTCTGCAATTTATTTTTTTTCTCCAAATTTGGACGATTACAGGGTCTAAAACTTACAAAAGACTATTGAAAATGCCAATTACTGTTCTACCATTTACTTCATTTGAAGGGACGATGTCCCTGAAAATCCATTTATTTTACAAAATTTTGTAATACGAAATATTTCTTTTCATATGAAAGTATACAATCTCATTTGTATAAATTAAAATTTTCAGACGAATCTACATTCAAAATCAGTTAAGTTGCACCAACACGCAAAAAGTGTTACAATTCATTTTTTTTAGAGAAAAATTGAATCAAAACATTGTAATGAGGTGTTATATCATGATCTTAATTATGAATGGGAAAAATACACTTTCAAAGAAGGGAGGGAATTCCAACAAGACCCAGTTGCAGCATCTACAGCAAAACACCAACACAAAAGACGAGCATAACATGAGACGAAAAAGAGACACACGACATGTAAACATCAAACACAAAAGACTACACATAAACCGACGAGACAAATGGGCAACCGGTGCTGACTTTGGACGGCCATTAGCCACGCGAGTAGCAAATGATGTGGTGATCCTGGATTAAGAGCGCACATTCCTCTCACTCCTCCAATTATCAAAAGGTCTCGAAGAACGTACAATTGTGGTGCAAAACAACCTCCTCATTGTAAGATGACCCCACACAAACAAGACCGCAAAACGTAGAGGCCCCAGCAACAAAGATGGATATGTAAATGAATATAAAAGAGGGTGTGCGTAATACAGTCAGTTCTCTGTCGGCTGTAGCGAGTTTCAAGTCACTTGGTGTACAATTAGATAATTTAAGAAACATGACCACAGGAAATTATGAATCTAACATGATATCTGTCAAGAATGTCTTGTTTTATTGGAAGTGGGGGATTTAACTCCTTTTGGCAAAATTGTCATCGTTAAATCCCTTGCACTGTCTACCCTCACTCGTATACTTGTACCTCTTCTTTCGCCTACTGTTGCACAGATTTAAAGTATTGAAAAATTATTTTACTCTTTTATATGGAACGAAAAACCAGGTAGAATTAAAGATACAGTGTCCCTGAAAATATTTTTTTTATTGAAAATGCAAATTTTACTCCAAACGGTCTAGATAGAGGAAAAAATGAGCCAGAAAAAAATTTATTTGAAAATATGCAGTAACCACTCTAATATTGTCAATTTTGTAATAATCAAATCTCCGTATACCTCTATAGTAAAAACTCAATACATTGTAGGTGGCGCTAGTGGAATGAATTAGAACTGCGCACCTCAAATTCGAAATGACGTTTTTAAAGGTCTATAACTGCGACAGTATGCGTTAGATTGGCCTGAAAATTTGAATTTGTACAAATACTTTCATATAAAAAGAAAGATTTTGCATTAAAATTTTGTAAAATTAATTAATTTTCAGGGACACCGTCCCTTTAAATGAAATAAAAACTATGCTGAAGGTGGACTAAAAATGATAAATGTTGCTGCTTTTATTAAGAAATTGAAATTATCTTGGATGAAAGATTTCTTGAAAAAGCTTTATCTTTTGACAAAGAACACCAAATTATTGTGGTTTCAATTGAGAATTGAACACAGCATTCTCTGTACAAATTCTTTTCTTTTCAAAATTAAAAAAAATAATAGTCCAAACTGCACATTCTGTCACACAAATCCAGGAAAAATTGAATATCTATTATGGGACTGTGAGAAACTAAAAAGTTACTTTTGGATTTGTAAAATTGTGCTTCAAGCTTAATTGGCGAAAATATTCAGTTTGACCAAAAAAAAATTCATTATTAGTAGCAACAAAACTTTTCCATTAAATGTAATATGTCTGCAAATGAAATACTATATTTATGCTATGAGATGCTCTAATAAGAATCCTTCTCTTCAAGCTCTCATATTCTATATTGGAAATATATTAGATTGTGTAAAGTACAAGTAATAAAAGAAAACAGATATGAACAATTTATATCTTCCTGGGGCAACTGGGTGAATTTAATTTAATTAGTTATCCAAACAAATAAAATTGTAAAACATGTAGCCAAATTCGATCAACTTCTCTTCAACGCATTCAAAATTTTTGGTACTAAAATTCTTAAAATGTCTAAAACGTGGGTCCTGTAGCATCATATCCCACCCATCCTGCTAAATCTTTCAGTACGTTTTTTTTTTATAATTTTCATCCTCTTTGGTCATATAACATTGTTTAGATTAAGTGTTAAACGTCTTCAAATTCAAAAAGAAGGGAGGAGATCTCCAACAAAACCCCGTTGCAGCATCAATAGTAAAACACCAAAACACCCGATGCAAAAACACAAAAGACGAGTACAGCACGACACACGACATGTAAACATCAAACACAAAAGACTACACATAAACCGACGAGACCAATGGGTAACCGGTGCCGACTTTCGACGGCCATCTGTCACGCAAGTAGCAAATGGTGTGGTTATCCTGGATTACGTGCGCACAACCCTCTCACTTCTCCAATTACCCAGAGGTCTCGAAGAACGTACAATTGTGGTGTAAAACAACCTCCTCACTGTAAGATGACATCACACAAACAAGACCGCGAAACGCAGAGGCCCCATAGACACAGATGAATATGTAAATGGATATAAAAAGAGGGCATGCGTAATACAGTCCGTGCTCTGCCGGCTGTAGCGAGCTCATGTATGTAATCACCCGAGGAGTCCGACTGACATTCAGAGAGGACAAGTGGTCGGGACCCTGTCTTCTCTTAAGAGGTTTGGACAGGGCCCGTCATGGAGTCCCGTCGTCACATCATTTAGATCTGATAAATTTACAGCATGGACCAGACATGCACGTTTCGGGTACTAAACCCTAGTCAGTGTTCCTCAGTCTAAACAATGTAAAATGGCCAAAAAGTATGAAAATGATATGTCCAAAAATGTACCAAAAATACGTAGCAGAATGGGTGGGATATGATGCTACAGGACCCACGTTTTAGAAGTTTCAACAAATTTTGTAACAGAAAATTTCAAATGCGTTAAACAGACAGACGATCAACCGAAGTTGATCGAACTTTGCTATATGTGCCCTCGGGGACTCTTGGTCCACCAGCAGCGACACTCACCAAGTAGTTCAAATGTTAAACGTCTTCAAATTCAATAAGGATCACTGCCGAGGGTTGAGTACCCGAAACGTGCATGTCTGGTCCATGCTGCAAATTTATTCGTTTATAAATGATACTACTGAATTGAAGACGTTTAACATTTATGTTTGTGTGAATGTGTGAGTAAAAGGTGTCCTGTCTCTCCTTTTTCTGTACTTTTTTCTTTCTTAATTAGAAATTATTATATGTATACTATGTTAATTAATAATAAAAATTGGAGGAAAACAGAAACATTGAACCAGGGAAAGATTTTATTTTGCTTTTACTTATTCCTTGGATTAGTTGCTTTCCCTCCATATGCCTTATGTATAGCACTATCAAGTACTAAAGACAGAAGTACCAACGCATTTTGGAAATAAAAATTCAGACCAGAAAATATTGAAAATAGATTATGTTGATTAAGAACTCTTACTCTCATTTTAAATGAATTGGACAGAGCACAAGTCGACGTGAAGTCACACATATCGGTGAGTTAAAGAAGAACATGACGATAATCTCAACAGCACTAACAATAGAGCACAAAATTGAGAATCGACGGACCCCTAGCAAGCTAGAGATGGGACCAGGTGCCCGAGAGGGGTAGCACCCGCCGTCAATGTTCACGCAGGAAAATGAAACAAAATATCTAAAATACATTGATTGTCTGAAGTTATGTCTATATAGAAAGCACCACGGCGACCATGTCAGGGAAAATATTCAAAACACTATCAAACCCCTCGTGGGGAACTTTCTTACGAGCTCCACACGGCAAAGGGCTGAAGTTCGACATAAATGAGTTAAAGAAGATCATGACGATAATCTCAACAGCACTAAAAATAGAGCACAACATTGAGCATCGACCGACCCCTAGCAAGCTAGAGATGGGACCGGTATAGCAGGTGACAGAACGTAAAAACTGTTTTCTTACTAGGACAAGTTAATTATTCCAGCCTTAACGAAAGGCGAGAAAACTGGTTATCTTCAGTCTTGAAAAGCTTAGTCACGACAAAGACAGTAATCAGGGATCATGCGCAGAAATTTGGAACGAAGAATCACATGTTAGGATCCCAATTATATGTAATCGTATGTTTAACACAACATATGTGCATTTTCTGAGACCTTTGGGTAACCAGAAAATTGGGAGGGTTGTGCGCACGTAATTCAGGACAACCACACCATCTGTTACTGGCGTGGCTTATGGCCGTCTTAAGTCGGCACTGATTGCCCATTTACACACAAAAGATGTCGGATTTCAAGATGGTTCTTGTCGTTTATGCCCTTTGAAACTAAGAGAAATCCAATATTTGGTGGTTACCTGTCACTCATAATGTATTTTGACAGCTTTTAAACTAAGACATACAGGACAAGTTGGAATATGGATCTTATCGCTCAATTATGTGTAGAGTTCATTAAAATCCTGTAAAGAAAATCAAACACGATTTTCCCTCAGTCATGCCTTTGATTTTTTGCAATGACAGATGACAAATATGGACAATGACCATATCCGAATACAAAATCGATACTTCAGGAAATAAAGGCATACGATATTAGGATAAAACAAAAACCTCCATCACATGAAAAGAAGCGGACTCCCACTATAAGGAGCGAGATCCCGTGTAATATCGGAAGTCAACTTACATATGAAACTGAAGTCCAAACGTTGTCAAATTAAATGTGCGCTTATTGAACAGCATGCAAAGAGTATAGTCAAATCTGTACGTAGAGATAGGTGTTCACAAACAGAGGAATGACAGTGTTTCCATTTGAAGTATTTTTATACCGATAATCGGCAAATTCCCCTCGTCAAATTTGGCGAAATTTTCCCCCAAAAATGTCCGAAATTCCCAATTAGTCAACTGTCGAATTGTCCGTAAAAATCCGACCGAAAATGTTTCAAATTTTTCATTCCGTTACCCAAGTCTCTCAAACGCTTAAATCATCCGAGTTGAAGTAAACTTGTTTCAAGTGTTCAAGTGATCGTGATGCTGAAATAAAAGTAAACAACGATGTCTCACAATGCGAAATATTACACAAAAAGGCTCCGACCGAATGACGCAAAGGGTCTAACTAAAATTAGCGATGCTTTTAAAAAGCACACGCCATCAATCCGCACTCCTGTATCAGATCATCAGACAGATGCCGCCATACAGGGGAATGAAAAAGAAGTTGATGTGAACGTTAACGTCGACGTAGCTTGCTCTGTCTCGGAGACTGAGATCACAGTTCATGGAAGTCATGACACAACTCCATCTTGTATCCATGAAGTCACCGATGGCAAGACTGATACAATTTCAAATAGTAGTAAAATACCACAGTCACCAGACTCCGACTTATCTGATTCTACTTGCGCAATGGTACCGGACGCACGAAAAAATTAATTCCCATGTACATTATGAAAAAAGATATGATTGCCACGTTGTGCATTGCTGTATCATTGATATAGTTATTTAAAGGGACGGTGTCCCTGAAAATTAATTAATTTTACAAAATTTTGTAATGCAAAATCTTTCTTTTTTATATGAAAGTATACATTCTCATTTGTACTTCAAATTTTCAGGCCAATCTCACGCATACTTTCGCAGTTATAGACCTTTAAAAACGTCATTTTGAATTTGGGGTGTGCAGTTCTAATTCATTCCACTAGCGCCACCTACAATGTATTGAGTTTTTACTATAGAGGTATACGGCGATTTAATTATTACGAAATCGGCAATATTAGAGTGGTTACTGCATATTTTCAAATAATTTTTTTTCTGGCTGATTTTTCCTCTATCTAGACCGTTTATAGTTAAATTTACATTTTCAATAAAAAATTATTTTCAGGGACACTGCATCTTTAAATGATGAATATAACTTCCTCTAACTTCCTGGATTAGTTATTCTTTACATGTTGATAGATTTGTGTGTAAAATCAATACTTAAGAAAAATTCCCAATTTCAATGTTTTGTCGCTGATTTTCCCAATTCAAAGGGTACTTTTGATCAAAAAAGTGATGGAAACAGTGGATGAACCCATTTGTTCCATTCCTATCACATAAGTTGGAGCCGCGCACTCTCTGTAAAGTAAATATACAAATTTAAATTCAAGATAAAACCAGAGGGCGCTACTAAAATGAATTTTAACAGTTCCTGAAAATCACTTTAGCAAAAAGCATCACTAATGAGGAGTTTATATTAGAAAGGTGTTGGGGATGTTTACTCCTCCCGGGCACCTGTTCCCATCTCAAGCCAGCCAGGGGTCCATCGATGCTCAATTCAGTGCTCTATTGTGAGTGCTGTTGAGATTATCGTCAGTATCTTCATCAAAAAAGTACCTAACAGCTATTCAGTCTCAAAGTCGAGAAGTAAAGGCAAAATCGTAAGAATTCCCATCGAAACGGTTGCGAACCCCGGAATGAACAACATTTTTTAACTATTCGCCTACACTTGGACATATACAAGATGTACATGATATTGCAGGAATGTTGAATGTGTGGACAAGACAAGTTGGTTTTGTCAGCCTGACCACGATTACCCGCTGGTAATTTTTCAATGACAAATATGGATAATGACCATATCCCTGTATACAGCACTAAATCGATAATTCAGAAACCGAAGGCATACAAAATCAGGATAAAACAGGAACCAAAGCGAACAAACAAAAACCTCCACCATATGAAAAGAAGCGAACTCCCGATATGGGAGTGAGACCAAGTCAAGTGCCCAGGAAAAGTTAGCATCTCCTGCTTGCATGCAACATTCGGTAGAACTGTCACATCCGGTTACTTCCATTTCGGATGACACCTGTCGCCTCAATTCGGTAGAAATGTCACATCCGGTTACTTCCATTTCGGAACACATAGAGTACAATCTTTGGTTGGATGGCTCAAATGGTCTATGACAGAATATCATCCACCATTCTGGAGAGTGGGACATCATTGTGTATGACGAGTTCCCCATATCGACTGTAGAATTTCTTCAGTGACGATGTTAGTCGGTCACAAACATATCCCTGAATGAGAAGCTTATCTGAAAGACGCCTAGCTCTCAGAACAAAATCCGTATATTTGGTACTTGCTCTGGCATAGCGTATCAACTGAGATATGAACACGCCATAAGCAGGCGATGAAGGGATGTTGCTACTCAGAAAAGGAATGTTTGTAATGCTGAAATTAATGTCGTCACGTTTGTCATAGAGTGAGGTGTTCATCTGACCATCAGTCTCGTGGAACAACATAATATCCAAATATGATGCTGAATTATTTGTCTCTGTAGTTTCTTTGACTTCGAGCAAGGAATATTTTGCATTCCAAAATTTTGTAAGATTAATTAAATTTCAGGGACAACGTCCCTTTAAAACATTCCATACACAACCAACTTTTCGCTATATCACAAGGGCACATGTAACCAAGTTCCATCAATTTCGGTTGATTGTTTCTTCAAAAGTATTTGAAAATTTGTTTACAAAAGTTTCTGAAATTTCTAAAACCTGTTCCTGTAGCATCATATCCCAGCCATTTTGCTTCCTCTGATAATAACTGATGAGGGTTATATAGCCGAAACGTGCATGTCTGGTCCATGCTGTAAATCTATCTGCTCTTAAATGATGCTATTGGTTTTGAAAACGTTAATCATTTGATGGCACACATATTATCTACGAGTATGCACTTCTTCATATCCTTACAGTGCCTCATGTATTGAAAGAGGCCACATACAGGAAGTGAAATATGGGGACTATAAATCCTGAATTCTCAGCTGTTAAAAGAACAAATTATGAAATAGAAAACTCATTCAAAAACTTATTTAGTGATAAACTACATATCAAAGCTCTTAAATATATATGTGGAGTACATAAGAAAGCCACCAACTTTGCTGCTATGGGTGAATAAGGCAAATATCCATATTGAAATTCTAACTGTACCAAGTACTTGCAACACATTTACAAATCACAGGGCCTTTCAGACATAGCGAGATTATGTTGCAAAGAAAAGAGTCAAAGAAAAGGGAGGTCACCAAATCTCGGGAAAACTCGCGTTTACCAAGATGTCCGTATTCTTCAACAAAATTAATACTGGCAGCTATTTTCATGTAGATAAGTATGTATCTCTATATACTCAGAGTTCCCCCAAACAGCTTTATAAATAAAATATTGTTCTATTTAACGTTTAGGCGGAGCAGGTGTTAACACTCGGTAGAGGTTATTCGTCACCAGCCTACGGATCATTTTACAAAACCTAAACTATAACGGAGAAAAACCGTTACGAAGATATAAAACCTAAAATGGATTCAGAATTACGGAGGAAAACACTAACAAATTCATAAAAGAAAACTGTACTCTCGATAAATTAACCATTAAAAATATGAAATAGGCTTTACTTTTAAAATGTCTGAAGTAGGAATTGTCACCATTGTTTATTTTTTAATTATTTGAAGAAAATACATAGCTTCACCACCCTAAAGGCGTTTTTTCTCTATGGACTATTATAGAGGAGATACATAGCTTCACCACCCTAAAGACGTTTTCTCTCGTTGGACTATTATAGAGGAGATACATAGCTTCACCACCCTAAAGACGTTTTTTAGTCCCCTACCGGCAACGCCGAAGGGGACTCTTAGTTTCCTCTCGGTCTGTCTCTCCGTCCGTCCGTCAGTCTGTCCGTCTGTCCCTCCGTCTGTCTGTCTGTCCGAATATCAGTTTTCCGGACTTTTTTCTGCAATGGATGGAGATATTGAGATGAAATTTGATACACAGCTTGGTCATGGATAGTTACAGAGCAAGTCTGACTTTCGTCACGCTTAACCTATTTTTATGCCCCCGGAATCAAAGATTCGGGGGCATATAGCTTTTGGCCTGTCCGTCTGTTTATCTGTTTGTCTGTCTGTTTGTCCGAAAAACTTTAACATTGGACATAACTTTTGAATGGGAAGTGATAGGGCTTTCATGTTTCACATGTGTATTCCTTGTGACAAGACCTTTCCATTGATACCAAAATTTTTGACCTCGTGACCTTGACTTTGACCTACTTTTCAAAACCTTTAACATTGGGCATAACTTTTGAATAGGAAGTGATAGGGCTTTCATATTTCACATGTGTATTCCTTGTGACAAGACCTTTCCATTGATACCAAAATTTTTGACCTCATGACCTTGACCTTTGACCTACTTTTCAAAACCTTTAACATTGGGCATAACTTTTGAATGGGAAGTGATAGGGCTTTCATATTTCACATGTGTATTCCTTGTGACAAGACCTTTCCATTGATACCAAAATTTTTGACCTCGTGACCTTGACCTTTTAACCCAGTGACCTCACATACATGTACTTAACAGAAAATAGTGTTCATACTAACAAAGATGCCACCGGGGGCATTCGTGTTTCACAAACACAGGCTTTATTCGTGGAGTTATGCCCCTTGATGACTTTGAAAATTCAGTTTTTGTCAGTTTTCCGGACTTTTTTCTGCAACGGATGGAGATATTCAGAAGAAATTTGATACACAGCTTGGTCTTGGATAGTTACAGAGCAAGTTTGACTTTCGTCACGCTTGACCTATTTTTCGAGGAGTTATGCCCCTTGATGACTTGGAAAATTCTGTTTTGGACAGTTTTCCGGACTTTTTTCTGCAACAGATGGAGATATTCAGATGAAATTTGATACACAGCTTGGTCTTGGATAGTTACAGAGCAAGTTTGACTTTCGTCACGCTTAACCTATTTTTCGAGGAGTTATGCCCCTTGATGACTTGGAAAATTCTGTTTTGGACAGTTTTCCGGACTTATTTCTGCAACAGATGGAGATATTCAGATGAAATTTGATACACAGCTTGGTCTTGGATAGTTACAGAGCAAGTTTGACTTTCGTCACGCTTAACCTATTTTTCGAGGAGTTATACCCCTTGATGACTTGGAAAATTCTGTTTTGGTCAGTTTTCCGGACTTTTTTCTGCAACAGATGGAGATATTCAGATGAAATTTGATACACAGCTTGGTCTTGGATAGTTACAGAGCAAGTTTGACTTTCGTCACGCTTGACTTATTCTTCGAGGAGTTATGCCCCTTGATGTCTTGGAAAATTCAGTTTTTGTCAGTTTTCCGGACTTTTTTCTGCAACAGATGGAGATATTCAGATGAAATGTAATACACAGCTTGGTCTTGGATAGTTACAGAGCAAGTTTGACAGTCGTCACCCTTAACCTTTTTTCGAGGAATTATGTCCCTTGATGACTTGGAAAATTAAGTTTTTGTCAGTTTTCCGGCATTTTGTCTGCGACATATAGAAATATTCAGGTGAAAAATTGATACATAGCTTGGTCTTGGATAGTTACAGAGCATGTTTAATTTTCGTCACGCTTGACCTATTTTTCGAGGAGTTATATCCCTTGATGACTTGGAAAATTCAATTTTTGTCAGTTTTCCGGACTTTTCCTGCAACAAAGAGAGATATTCAGGTGAAATTTGATACTCAGCTTAGTCTTGGATAATTACAGGGCAAGTTCGACTTTTGTCACGCTTTACCTAATTTTCGAGGAGTTATTCCCCTTGATGACTTGCACAATTTAGTTTTGTCAGTTTTCCAGACTTTTTTCTGCAACACAGTGATAATCAGGTAAAATTTGATACTCAGCTTAGTCTTGGATAGTTACAGAGCAAGTTCAACTTTCGTCACGCTTGACCTCTTTTTCGAATCGATAAAGCAGATAAAACCTCAGAACTGATCTGCACAGACAGTAAGTTTAATTAAAACTCATGTTCAATTGAAGAGTAATTCATAGGCAGAGTTGCAGGACATAAATATATGCCGCCGATAGGGGACTTATATCGCTCAGCGATCATAACATTTTTCTCTATGGACTATTATAGAGGAGATGCATAGCTTCACCACCCTAAAGGCGTTTTTTTCTCTATGGACTATTATGGAGGAGATACATAGCTTCACCACCCTAAAGACGTTTTCTCTCTTTGGACTTTTATAGAGGAGAAACATAGCTTCACCACCCTAAAGGCGTTTTTTTCGCTATGGACTATTATAGAGGATAAACAAAGCTTCAACACCCTAAAGACGTTTTCTCTCTATGGACTATTATAGAGGAGATACAGAGCTTCACCACCCTTAAGATGTTTTCTCTCTATGGTTATTATCGAGGAGATACAGAGCTTCACCACCCTAGAGACTTTTTCTCTCGTTGGACTATTATAGAGGAGATACAGAGCTTCACCACCCTAAAGGCGTTTTCTCTCTATGGGCTATTATAGAGGAGATACAGAGCTTCACCACCCTAAAGACGTTTTCTCTCTATGGACTATTATAGAGGAGATACAGAGCTTCACCACCCTAAAGGCGTTTTCTCTCTATGGGCTATTATAGAGGAGATACAGAGCTTCACCACCCTAAAGACGTTTTCTCTCTATGGACTATTATAGAGGAGATACAGAGCTTCACCACCCTAAAGGCGTTTTCTCTCTATGGGCTATTATAGAGGAGATACAGAGCTTCACCACCCTACAGATGTTTTCTCTCTATGGACTATTATAGAGGAGATACAGAGCTTCACCACCCTAGAGACGTTTTCTCTCTATGGACTATTATAGAGGAGATGCAGAGCTTCACCACCCTAAAGACGTTTTCTCTCTATGGGCTATTATAGAGGAGATACATAGCTTCACCACCCTAAAGACGTTTTCTCTCTACAAACTGCTAAAGAGGAGATACATAGCTTCACCACCCTAAAGACGGTTACTCTCTACAGACCATTATAGAGGAGATACATAGCTTCACCACCCTAAAGGCGTTTTCTCTTACGGACTACTATAGAGGAGATACATAGCTTCACCACCCTAAAGACGTTTTCTCTCTACGGACTACTTTAGCGGAGATACATAACTTAACCACCCTAAAGACGTTTTCTCTCTACGGACTATTATAGAGGAGATACATAGCTTAACCACCCTAAAGACGTTTTCTCCCTATGGACTATCATAGAGGTGGTAGAGAGATACACCGCCATAAAGACATTTTCTCTCTACGGATATACAGAGCTTCATTCTTAAATCATGATAGATTCAGCTTCATTGATAATTTAATCTTTTTACAGTGATAGGTTTTCTTTCTGGGGATTATTCTATTGTCAGCATTACCATTCATTCCTTTGACATGTAGATTTTATCCACCAATTTACAATTCCTCTTTTTTTTAGCTTATACACAATTCATACACAATATATGTATACTATCCTTTATTTCCGTAGTACAAGGTCTTTATATTATTTTAAACTTATCTGTTGACTCAATATGATTCTGTTGTCATAATGAAGGATATATAAAGAAAAGCACTTGCAGTCAAATTTAATCAGGAAAACATAAAAGTAATACAATTGTATTAAATCAAAAGTAAACAGTTGAGATTCTTATTTTCTCTAAATATTATGACGTATAAGCTAAAAGATACCGTCTTCATCAACATGCATGTTTTTAATATTGTCTAGTACATGAACAAGTAGATACCAGTTATGTAAACTACACACATACTAAATTATCCTGATGAACAAACAAACAGAATCAGATGAATGTACAAATAGAGATACAAATTGTTTCAGTGTTTGGCAAAGATACAACAGGATATACATGTACTTGGAGATTAATTCAATGAAATCTTCATGCTTAATCTTAAACATGTTTTGTGCCAATATGAAAAACTCACATAGTGTACACAAAATTACATAGACATTGCATGATGAGCATGGTCTGTTAAATTCTACATCAGTGCATTAAATAAACCTTAACAATTTATGATTCTCATTTCAACAATGCAGAAGCTATGAAAAATATTTCATCAACTCCCATTTGAGAAAATGCTATACATTAAGATCAAACAGAAATAGATATGACATTAATGAACACAATTAT
Organism: Pinctada imbricata; assembly: GCA_033119305.1. NCBI lineage: Eukaryota > Metazoa > Mollusca > Bivalvia > Pterioida > Pteriidae > Pinctada > Pinctada imbricata. Next base: position 17,242,478 of record VSWD01000002.1, read on the forward strand.
ATATAACATTAAAGCTATGATAATTAAGGCACAATGTGAAGAATTGTCATCTGATTGCCATAATGTACAAGGAATATGAGCGTTATATTGTATTTCTTATGAATATGACAGCGTGATCCCTTACCATTAAAAAAACATGGCGCATATTCAAATTTTTCAAAAATAAACTACAATATCAAGGAAAATGGTCTCTGATGGAAATGTATCGACAAAAGGATCATTTACAAGTACATGTATATGTAAAATAGGAAATCTTTATCAAAACTTATGACTTAGTCTATTGTAAAAGAATGTTAATACATACATAAACATAGGTCATCAGAGATGATAACACTTACCTCGACAGTAACATTGTCTCTATACAAGCTGTTTATATGTTAATGTGCATATGCACCACCCATACATATAGGCATTACCCATATAAGTTTGCCTGATGCTGGATTTATAATAAGCTAGGAATAAAGGTGAGAATGGACCTATCCCATTTTACTTAACCTGCTCACTCAAGCCTGAAATGTAGGTCAGATGCAGCCTTCTTACAATGTGTTGTACTAAAAATTCTCAAATGTACTATCCATGCAAGTTTGGTTGATGTAGGACTTACAGTTAGCCGGGAAAGGACCTGTCCATTTTACTCAACCTGCTCACTAAAGTGTGAAATGTAGGTCAGATGCCTCTGTATTGCAGTAAGCATACTCAGATGCTTCATCCATGCAAGTTGGGTTGATGTAGGACTTATAGTTGGCTGGGAATGGACCTGTACAATTTTATCAAACCTGCTCACTCAAGCATGAAACGCAGGTCAGATGTAGCCTCCGTACCATGCATTGTGGTAAGCATCCTCAGATGCATCATCCATGCAAGTTTGGTTGATGTAGGACTTATAGTAAGCCGGGAATGGACCTGTCCCATTTTATCTAACCTGCTCACTCAAACGTGAAATGTAGGTCAGATGCAGCATCCATACCATGCATTGTGGTAAGCATCTTCAGATGCATCATCCATGCAAGTTTGGTTGATGTAGGAGGTATAGTTAACTGGGAATGGACCTGTCCCGTTTTGCTTAACCTTAAGTGCGGACGCCGATGCCGAGGCAATAGCATAAGCCCCCCTCTTCTTTGTCGAGGTGAGCTAAAAATCTATATGAATACCACTAGGTCCACACATTTTTTACCAATAATAAAGAGGTACCAATCGTAACTGCAAGTACAATAAATAATTATAAAATTGTTTTTAGAAAAAAACATGTCCCCCCCCCACAACACACATTAAAAATGTACTAAGTGACCTTGATCACATGACCTTGGGTCAAGGAGATGTGAAACCTTTGGATCATAAGCAACTACATATTGAAATATGAAAGTGATGCCTTGAACGGTTCAAGAGATATGGCCCGGCCATGATTTGTGACGGACGGTCAGACAGACAGATGGAGGCAAAGTCAAATTAATGTCTCCTCCAGTTGGGGGGGGGGGGAGACATAAGTGATCCGTTAAACGGTTCAAGAGATATGGTGTGGACACGATTTGTCACAGCACAGTAGTACATGCATTTGCACGCACAAAGTCCAATTTGACTTTTGACCTTGATCACATGACCTTGGGTCATGGTGATGTTAAACCTTTAGATCATGTTTAACTAAATACTAAAATATGAAAGTGATCCGTTAAACTGTTTAAGAGATATGGCCCAGACAGGATTTGTGACAGGTGGACAGACAGACGGACACAAAAGCAAAACCTACGTCTCCTCCCGATTGGGGGGAGAGACATAATTAAACCATCTCGTATCACGTAAGATGTTAACAGCATATCACGCATGCTTCATTGGCCGCTCGTAGATGAGAAATTTAAAGAAATCTACACGGTGCAGAATTCCAATTTGTGCAACCTTAAACCTTCTTATGTATTAATCATGTATTGGCTGATATTCTACAAGATACCTTCAAACCAAGGTAGAATGCTAGCTTAGCATGCAGGAGGTTCAGAATTCAAGCCTTGAAGCTGTAAAATTTTTCAGCTGCAGGCACATAATCACTATGGTCATATTACATATTACATTTAGATTTAGGATCACTGATGAGGGTTAAGTACCCGAAACGTGCATGTCTGGTCCACGTTGCCAATTTATCTGTTCTTAAATGATGCTATTCAATTTGAAGACGTTTACACATATACAATCAATGGCTGCAAAATCTCATAACTTCCAAATTCTCAAAATTTTGTGTGGTGACCTCCTTATATTGTCTCTCATTATAAAATCAAAGTAATATTTTTTTCTAAGAATATACATCCTAAAACACCAAAGATGTGATATCACATAAAGTAATAATTACAATGCATAAAACCAGTGCTCTTCTTGACTAAATAATAGCATACATGATCTGTTTTAAAATGATGCTATAGAATTTGAAGACGTTTAACATCCGCTTCTTATCCCTATTCAACTTTGCATGAGAGATTTGTGGCCCTATTTCCTTTATTTAGTTGACATCGGAGATATACAATTTTCACAGTCAAAACATACAGTCAATTAAACATACATGTAACATAATAGAATAGAATTTATTTCCAAATCAGGGCCCATAAAGGGCATAACATTAACATTCATGATTCATGCTTGAAAGTATTATTTACATTTTGAATAACGTGGATAAGCATTCTTTGTCCGCAGCCTCTAATGGCATGCCTGTTTTCAGTGCAACTATCAGAGATAATGCCTCCCTCCATAAAATCATCTCAAAGTACTTTAAAGCTATTCTGTAATTTAAAATAATATACAAATATGGACTTGGTAGAGGTCATTATAATGACCCGATGATATTTGTAATATAGACCGAGGCCGAAGGCCGAGGTCGATATTAGAAATATCATCGGGTCATTATAATGACCGAGGTCAAGTCCTTATTTGTTATATTATATAAGTAATAGTAAGACTATATATGATTAAGATAATGATTCAAAACAATATATACACATAATCCTTCATCAAGAATTCAACAATTGATTGCACTTTTCTGTGAAAGAATATATCTAAACTTTCAATATTTAACAAAATAAAAATATTTTTTTTCGAAAATACTGAAATCAGGACAAATACCACACCGAGTCATTATCTTCCGTCAGCGGTCATTATCGGAAAATAATGACTCGCGCGTCAGCCAATCAGAATCGACGATACATCCTAGTTATATAATATAGAAGAATATGTGTAGACCTAACAGTTTAAGGTTTTTCATCTTTAGCTTTAAACAACAGAAACAACATTCAGTTAACATTTAAATGTGGAATATGTTTAACTGAAGTTATTCTTATGCAATATTAAGCTTAATTTTTTAGCTTTTATTTTCATTTATTTGTATTATCTTCTATATAGTAAAATGAGTAAATTCATACAAATGATTTACAAATGAGATATATATATATAGTGAATGTTGCTGTTGTATTTTCTTATTTTATGCTTTATATATATATATATATATATATATATATATATATATATATATATATATATATATATATATATATATATATATATAAAGGGGGAGGGGGGCATAAAATGTCTATGCTTACAACTTGTTCGAGTAAAGTAATTTGTGCAGCCTTGTCTCCTCTGGCACACCCCTTATTAGCATGATTCTTGCCAATGATACTTCTCCACTGATAAAAATACGGAACATGAAATGCATAGATAAACATTTGAACTTAAAGGGACGGTGTCCCTGGAAATTAATTAATTTTACAATTTTTTTTAATGCAAAATCTTTCTTTTCATATGAAAGTATACCTCGTTTGTACAAATTCAAATTTTCAGGCCAATCTAACGCACACTTTCGCAGTTATAGACCTTTAAAAACGTCATTTTGAATTTGGGGTGCGCAGTTCTAATTCATATCATTTAATTTCCATTGTCATTTTCAAGAAACGAAGATTCTGATTGGCTGAGAAATTTTGTTGATACATCGATCAACACAATTTTTCACGGAAGTCTATTTATAGCACTATTTTTAGAACTGGGGGTTCCCTCAAACACGAATGAACTCGTTGCTGACAATACAATTTGTTGATGTTTGCTTATCATTTCTAGGGTACCATTTCTTTTCTACTTACTCAAAAATTAACAGTGCATGTAGAATTTGCTCAAACTGGTCCTTATCCCAAAGATATAGAGAGACGATCGTTCGCTGTTTGAATCATGGCGGCTGCCATAACTTGTTTTGGTAGACGTATCACTGCAAAACCTTCCGACGTACGAAATATAGTGCGGTGATTTATTGTTTTTAGATCAAAGAAAACAGTCTGCGTTCCATAATTAAATGATAAGAAATGAATCTTATACTTTTTTCTGTTGATGCAGGTATCAACCGAAAAATTGGACAGAAAACTTTTGCATCAACGCGCTACGCGCATTGATGCAGTTTTCTGTCCAATTTTTCGGGTGATACCTGCATCAACAGAAAAAATATAAGATTCATTTCCTAAATCACTAGCGCCACCTACAATGTATTGAGTTTTTACTATTGAGGTATACGGAGATTTAATTATTACAAAATCGACAATATTAGAGTGGTTACTGCATATTTTCAAATAAAAATTTTTCTGGCTCCTTTTTTTCTCTATCTGGATCGTTTGGAGTAAATTTTACATTTTCAATAAAAAAATATTTTGTACTAGCCTAGTAGATATCGAAATGAGAAATATTTTGAACTGGGTCATTTTAGGAGTTATCACCCCTTGTTGAAAAATATAGAAAAAAAATTGCAGAAAAAGTAATTTGTGAACTTTTGATTTTTCAGCAAAATATATTTTTTGGAAAATTTTTGACCTATCGATATTTGATGTCCCATCTTTCTGTTGAAAATTTTAGGAAAAAAATTTTTTTCCTATAGAGTTCCATGTAAACTGCAAGGACCCGTAACTCTTTAGGTAACAATTCTTTTTCAAATTTTAAATTGGTCAACAATTTTCAATTAATTTTTACATCATAACTTTGCTGTTGAACGGAACAGTTATTTAATACAGACTCACAAAAAGACAGACTCAAAAAGAAATCTATTTTCAATTACAGTTGATATTTTGCTATTTACTATTGTTCCATAAGAATATTGTCAAATATAAATACTTACCCCTTATCAGGCACTGTATAATGCATTTCATCCATTAAATGCTCTAGGACCATCTGTGTATTCTAAAAAAGAGGAATTCTTAATAAAGAAATGTGTTCAAAACATATTAAAGTGGTCTTTTAATACACAATAATCATTGTGCAATCGCTTTTAGAAATATGAAAATGTTTTTTGGAAAAAATGTATGTCTCCCTGCCACTATTGATGTCATCATCAAATTCTACAGGGTCAAGGTAATGTTATCCCTTTGGGTCATGAACAATATCATATCATGTTGATAGAAGAAAAAAGGGAATAAAAGGAGCATTCTTTGTTCACATGTTCAGACCTTGACAAATGACTATATCACTTTGATTCAAATAGGGGATAAACGTAAAGTGTTTTGGCAACGCAGTTTTACCATCAGGGCTTGTCCCCGATGATATAATGAATGTTTCCAACAATACATCCAACATATACTCTTCAGAACCACAAAACAGAGTACGTTTATCCCTATTCTAATTTATGTAACAAAATTTCACTCTGAATTAACCTCTAAGCGATCCTAACCTGTCATCGAATGTTTACATTGCTAAGATGGATTACTGACTACTATCGAAAGAAATTACTGCGCTCCAAAATAAAGTGCTTTATAATGACCACACGTTTTCAACCAACTTGTTCATATAAAGTTTCTTTGTAACATTTTGGATTGAATTGATCAAAATACAAAATGTATATACAAGATGTCAGCTACGATATGTACTATACTAAATCTTTCAACCTTCAAATTACGCATTGGTTTGTAGGTTGCGCCACTTCGATATTCAAGAAAACTAAAAACATGAAACCTATGTATCGTCTTCATTCCATATTGCCACAAGAACTTAAAATTAACAATTGTACATCTTATTCAAATTATCATATTTCTCCTGCTCTTATTTCAGTATTTCAAAGATCATATTTAATTATATTCTCTTGCACTTCATGAGTATGTTTGTTGGAGTATGAATTTGCATTTTAAGTATGTCAAGTAAACCAGTTTGCAACATGTGTATCCTCATTTTACATGCTTCTGATCAGGCTTTGGACCATACAAAATGTGTGAAACAAAGTGAATGAATTAGAATAGACCTTGTACTTGATCACATGACCTTGGTTGAAGGTAGAATGTGTAATGTGAAGCTTTTGGGTCGTGCTCATTGACATACTGAAATATGGGTATCAGTTTAAAGTGGTATGGTAAGCAGTATAAGAAATATGGACTGGACATGATTTGTGACATGCAGACAGACCCAATGTTTCTTCCGGTTGGAAAGGATGGGGGGAGACACATATTAGGGTGTGTTTGCTGTAGTTGACTTCAGACTTATGTTTCTAGGATATTTGTGCATGTTAATATGAAAAATTAATATGAAAATCAATATGATCCACTTGCTATATCTGTAAATACAAATATATGATCATTATATACTTACGTTTTGAGAAAAATGCTTTAAGGCATACCTTGCGCAAATGTATGACTGCACTAAGAATCTGCTATTAATTACAATCATGGGAAAATGGCACACGCACAAATGTATGATAACGCTGTTATGTCACTTGGTCTTACTTTTGTCCGTTCTTATGTATTGACTCCCCCCCCCCTCCCCCCCCCCAAAAAAAAAAAAACTTTCCTCTTGATACAATTATCAACAATACTGTATATGATGACTAATGTCATTTTACAATGATCAAATTCTCATAAATACATGTACATAAAAAGTTTGACATAAATTTAAATATTTAATCTATTTCACTACGATCATGATATATATTTCGTAACTATAAGGGTACAAGTTACATTTTCTTTGATGAATGATTCTGTAATTTTGTTATTGTCTTCTTCTTCCTCCTCCTCCTCCTCATCATCAAATATCTTCGTAAAGTTGTTCTTTGGCTCTTCCACATCATCTGTTTCATCTATAACGTCTGTTCATAAAGTTAACCAATAAAACAATATAAATAAATATCAGGAGGTCAACTTGAATGTGACAACAAATTACTCATCATCCATCCAAGGACGTCAAGGTTTACTATTGTTGACACAGAGAACCGTATGGCAGTAATCTGAAATTAACATGGGAATTTCTTGAAGAACATCTTCATTGGCATAGCAATTTGAAAACAGTATAGAAGATGGAGTTGATATAAATTTCCTGTTATGACTAACAGGAACAATAAGTGTAAGGGGTTTACTGACAAATTACCAAAACATTGTGCTGTGGATTTAGTGAACAGGGCAGTATATAGCATATGCATGATATTTACCACAATGTACATGTACCTATTACAACTTTCTTTTCACCCTTAAAACAATCATGGTTCTTCCTTGTTTCTAGACCCACTGGTGTATAAACTTTAAGCAAGATGTGATATAACATGCAAAAATCCATTTTGCATTGGAACATGTGACAGATATAGAAACACACAAGAATGCAGAAAATTACTACATCCCATGCAATAATTATATTTAATTACCTTCCTTTTCCTCCAATTCCTTAGACTCTTTACATATGGAGGTATCCTGTAGAAAAAGAAATTAAAAAAAAACTAGATCATTGACCCTAACGGGAAGCATACCCCCCGGCAGCAAAATGCCAATACAATATTATCTAATTGATCAAGGATATGACACCTTATCCTGTCATTGGAAAGAACACTGACAAAATCACAAAGGGCCCCGCCATTCATATAATTAGGGTTAGGGTAACCCTAACCATTCAAAATGGTGAAGTTTGGATTTGCTTTAATGTCTATGTTAAAATCTCCAATAACCAAATCCGAAATACCATACTGTTGCTCTATTTTTAGTAAGAATGTTCTGAGTCCAGCAAAAGGTAAACGGGGAGATGAGTACACAGCAAGAACCTGTGCAAGTTTGGCCTTCCTAGCCCTTATAATAGAGAAATTAAACTTCTTATCATTGATACCAATATCTTCATAACATGTGCACTCAAGCGGAAAATATAGGTCATGACTTACATTTGAACGTAGATTTGTTATCTACTCATTAAGACGCATCATCTGTGCAAGTTTGGCCTTCCTAGCCCTTATAATATAGAAATGATACTTCTTACATTGATACCCAAATATTCATAACGTGTGCACTCAAGCGGAAAATATAGGTCATGACCTACATTTCAGTGTAGATTTGTGATCTATACTCATTAAGACACATCTGTGCAAGTTTGTCCTTCCTAGCCCTTATAATAGAGAAATAAAACTTTTTAACATACTAGTGCGGACGCGGGTGAGGACGCGGACGCAGGCGCTGACCCGACAGCAGGCGCAGACGCCGACGACAGGGTGATAGCATAAGGCGATAAGCTCCATCTCACTTCGTGATGTGAGCTAAAAAGTCCCTGGTACTGGGGTGTTTATTGATCTCAACCAGCATCTGTACAAATGTCCTACCACATTATTAAAAATGTAAATTCAGCAAAAAAATGGGGCATCTTCATTCAAACAATTCTTGCGAATACAAAGAAAACATAATATGCATGTTCCGAATTGCCTCTACACCTGTATACTTCTTCTTTTGTGTATTATTACCTTCACTTTTTAGATAAAAAGACCTTAAATTTTGGGATCTGCGGGATACAAATCTTGTGGTGCTTCTCTTTTCTTCGTCATTGATTAATTCCTGTACCTCCTTAAATGATTCAACGACGATAATGCGGTGCATGTTTATTCTGTTTACATTATCAACCGGATTCTTGACTTATCCTTCATTGGATTTATTGTACTAGAATTCCGGATTTGTTTGCTCTAGGTTGGTGAGGAATAACCTCAACCTAAACA
>VSWD01000002.1:17251924-17453948 GCA_033119305.1 Pinctada imbricata
TTCTAGATGGATACTAGCTGATAAGTAAATTTATCATTGATTGTATAGTTTGAAAAAAAATATATAATAAGAAAAATATATACAAAACTCCAGTTATAAATAGCACTTTGAAAAGGTAAAAACAACCACGTTCACTGATTTCTTTTTTTCTTTTTTTTTTTCAAGTGACATACATTTGCCTTTGATCAAATTCAATGCACATCACTTGAAAAAAAAAACTTAAGAAAAAATATATACATAAACAGCACAAAAAGGTACATACAAGAGACTACAACTTGATGTATATGTATACTGCCCCTGGTAAGTGGTAGATTTGTAAACTATGATTTATACAAGAAGCGTGAGAGAGGAGTTAGAATACATGTAAGTGGTTTTTCACTTGTTTTCCAATCTCAAGATATGTGTTTTGTGTGTTAATGTCATGATCAGCTTTTTTGAATAAATATTGTTAAAACCAAGAGCTTAGATAAGTAAATCGTACATTTACAATTTGCATGATTTTGTAAAATATGTTTATATATTGTTATGGGTCAGAATACCCCAAAACGCCAGCAAAAATCAGACAAAGACAGAATATAAATTTACAAGTTTAATTATGTACAAAATAATATATTTACAATGATTACAACTTACAATACAATGTCCGGATCAAAGTGTCCGTTACGGTCCACAAAGTATATCGAATGTATGGTTTCCGGTAATCACAAACGTTCTCGAAAGATCGGTGTCCAAACGTTGTCAAATGGATTAAAGTCTCAACAAATAAAGTGTCCCAGTATATCAGAATAGATGAATGAATCGTGTCTACGAATGTGTACGAATGTCCCCTTCAACACAGTTCTTCAGAGGTATTTATACTTAATACAAATGAATTTACCAGAAGCTTCTAGAACAATGACTCATTACAAATGATAAACAATAGAGTAAATTCTAGAAATCACAGTCATGTGATGATAATGATGTAACAAAGAACATACTGGAATATTCTCTAATGAAACAAACATGACATAGTAAAATCTAGAAAGAATTATTATGAAATCATTAAATAACATGACTAAGTACATGTGTACCTACACATAAAGTAAAACTAAAATAATACATAACCCACAACACCTCCCCCCTTAAAAAAAGTTTGAATGTCAATGAAAACTTAGGTGGTAAATTCTTCAAAAATCACTCATGAAACTCTCGATAGTGCATCTGCAATCACATTGTCTTTGCCCTTGATATGGTTAATAATGATATCGTACTCTTGCAACAATAAACTCCACCTTGTAAGTCTTTGATTCTTGTTTGACATTTTGTGCAAAAATGTGAGAGGGTTGTGGTCAGTATACACAAGAATGGGATGTAAAGTAACATTCAAATAAACATCAAAATGTTGTAAAGCTAACAATAATGCAAGACACTCTTTTTCAATAGTAGAGTAATTCTTTTGACATTTTGTTAATTTCTTTGAAAAATAACAAACAACTCTATCTACACCATCATCATTTTCTTGAAACAAAGCCGCCCCGATTCCTACGTCACTGGCATCAACAGTAAGCTTGAATTGCTTATCAAAATTTGGAGCTGACAGGACAGGACTATTCATAAGAACACATTTGATTTTCTTAAAAGATTCGTCACATTCATTGGTCCATGCAAAATTCACTCTCTTTTGTAACAGATTGGTAAGTGGACCAACAACTGACGAGAAATTTGGACAAAATTTTCTGTAAAATCCTGCCATTCCCAAAAATCTCATTATCTCTTTCTTATTGGTAGGAATCGGGAACTTTGAAATAGCTTCCACCTTGGCCATGATAGGAGTAACAAAACCTTGACCTACTTTGTGACCCAAATATTCTACAGTCGCATGACAAAATTCACTTTTCGCAAGGTTCACTGTAAGGTTTGCTTTCGCCAGTATGTCGAAGAAGGTACGCATGATTCGGAGATGGTCATTCCAGGTGTCGCTGTAGATGATGACGTCATCGATGTATGCCTCGCATCCTTCGAGATGGTTTAGGAGCGAATGAATCATCCTCTGGAATGTGGCTGGTGCGTTTTTCATACCAAAGGGCATTACTTTATATTGGTATAGCCCATCTGGAGTCGCAAATGCCGATATTTCTCTGGCTCTCTCGGTAAGCGGGACCTGCCAATAGCCTTTAAGCAAGTCAAATTTACTGACAAATTTTGCACTGCCAATTTTATCTATACAGTCATCGATTCGTGGGATCGGATAAGAGTCAGTTTTGGTGACTGAATTGACTTTTCTAAAGTCCGTACACAATCGGTAAGTTCCGTCTGGCTTCGGAACAAGAATACATGGGGAACTCCAATCACTATTGCTGGGTTCAATAATGTCATTTTCAAGCATGTACTGAATTTCTTTCCGCATGTATTGAAGTTTTATCGGGTTTAACCGATAGGGATGCTGTTTGATAGGTGACGCATCACCTACAATGACGTCATGGTGAGACGCATTTGTCTTTTTTGGAACGTCCGGAAAGATGGTCGTATATTCCCGCATTAATTGGTGTACTTCCTCTTCTTGATGCACGGTCAGATGTCCGAGTTTCACTTCCGGATTTGTCAGAATTTCGGAATTCTTCAAACGGACACTTTGAGCGAAGTCTTTTTCGACAGTCTCTTCATTACATTCAGGTTCAACACAATTTTCTAATGTATTTACATTGGCCAAAGTGGAAACTGGTTTTACAAAATTTCGGTCACTTCTATCAAAATACTCTTTCAACATGTTAACATGACACACTCTTTTTTCTTTTCGCCGACCTGGTGTCTTAACCATATAGTTAACATCACTAATTTTACTCTCAATCTCATAAGGACCGAAATATCTAGCTTGCAAAGGATGACCAGGGATTGGCAAAAATACAAGAACTTTATCGCCTGGTTTAAAAACTCTGTTTCTAGCATCTTTGTCATACCATGTTTTCATTTTCATTTGTGATGTTTTGAGATTTTCTTGAGCTAATTTGCAAGCATTATATAATTTCTCTTTGAAATTAGACACGTAGTCTAAGAGATTCAAATCGCTAGTCTCAGTCAACCATTTTTCCTTCAATAACTTCAATGGCCCCCTGACCGTATGCCCAAAAACTAGCTCAAAGGGACTGAACCCCAGGGACTCCTGAACCGCTTCTCGTGCCGCAAACAACACGAGGTGAACCCCTTCATCCCAGTCGTTTCCATACTGGTGACAATATGTTTTCATCATAGTTTTAAGGGTTTGATGAAAGCGTTCAAGAGCCCCCTGAGACTCAGGATGGTACGCAGAAGACTTATACTGCCTGATACCTAGCTCATGCATAACCTGCTGAAACAACCCTGACATAAAATTCGAACCCTGATCTGACTGAATGGCCTTGGGAGCACCTACGAAACTGAAAAACTTTGTAAGGGCCTTAACTATGGTCTTTGCCTTAATATTCCTAAGAGGTATGGCTTCAGGAAACCTAGTCGAAGTACACATAATTGTCAATAAGTACTGATTACCTGACTTAGTCCTAGGCAAAGGACCTACACAATCAACTAACACCCTACTAAAAGGTTCCTCAAAGGCTGGAATGGGTTGGAGGGGAGCAGGTGGTATAACTTGATTGGGTTTACCTACCATCTGACAACTATGACAAGACTTACAAAACTCAGACACATCTTTTCTCAACTTAGGCCAGTAAAAGTGACTTAAAATCCTATTATAAGTCTTATTGACACCTAAATGACCTGCCATGGGTGTGTCGTGAGCTAAACTCATGATGTCCCCGCGATATGCTACTGGAACCACTATCTGGTGAACGACCCGCCACACGTCATTAGGGGGTGCATCGGGTGGTCTCCATTTCCGCATAAGGATGCCATCTTGTATGTAGAAGCACTCTCCGACTTTGTCCGCTTCTTCTCGGGGAAGGGCCCTCTTGCTTAGTCGGATGATCTCCGGATCTTTAGTTTGTTCGGAGAGGAGCTGCTCACGGCTTAAGGCATCTGTATCTCTGTCTAATGGCGGATGGTAATCATCACCAGGTACCGTCGGAGACTTGTCAACATGAAGTGGTACTGACGTCTCAGGTACGTTGTCATCAATGGTAGACATGAATGTGTCAGAAAGGTCTATACTTTTGGAGGGATGGTCCTCGTTAAGTGCAGAAGTACTCTCAGCCTCTTTTAGTCTGTTCCTGGCCATCGCCCTGGTAACTGCGCAGGCTGGGTACAAGTCGTCGTCTTCATCATCGGACACGACATCGGACGTGATTTTCTCACAAACAATCGGATCGGCTACAACTTTGCCGCCAGCTAAATCGTTGCCAAGCAACAAGGAAACGCCTTGAACGGGAAGAGTAGGTCGAACACCTACGATAACAGGTCCAGTAATTAAGTCTGACTTCAAATAAATTTTATGAAGGGGAACATCAATGACGCCTAGCTCCACACCCTGTAATAAAACTGACCTACCAGTAAAAGTGTGCTCAGACAAAGGCAATGAACCCTCTAACAATAAAGTCTGGGCAGCACCAGTATCTCTCAAAATCTGAACAGGCAACGCTTCGCTAGAATCACTGAGTGAAACAAATCCCTGTGACAAAAAGGGCTTATAATGATCCTCCACAAAATCATCAGAACTGGACTTAGAACCCTGAATCTCAGGAGTGTCAGAACAAATCGAATCTAAGGCTTTCCTATCATTTCTAACAGACGCACAGGCCTGTGACTTAAGTTCTTTTTTCTTCTTAAGCTTCAAACACTCACCAATAACATGACCTTTTTTCTTACAATAATTGCATGTAGGAAGCGACCCCACCCCTGGGGATGCCTCAGAACGCTCGGACCTAGGTCCGGACGTAGAACCACCTTGAGATGGTGACTGGGAACTAATGGACGACTGAGACTCTTGTAAATTTTTCTTTGGAAAATCTGAAGTTTTTGCGCTATCGCTAGATTGAGTTTTTGTACAAAATTTTTCTTATGAGTGAGAGCATACGTATCAGACAAAACAGCGGCTTCTTCGAGAGTTTTAACATTTTTGTCTTCCAAATGAGTTTTCAAATCTTGATGTACACACTCTTTGAACTCTTCTATCAGAATGATCTGACGCAAATTGTCAAATGAATTGGGAATTTTCTTAGATCGAAACCACTGATCAAATAAATCTTCTTTTTCTCGAGCAAATTCAACATATGTTTGATTTTCAAACTTTTTGTACTTTCTAAACTTTTGTCTGTACGCCTCAGGTACTAACTGATATGCTCTCAAAATCGTGTCCTTGACCTTGTCATAGTCTGAACTCTCAGCAATACTGAGCGCCGAGTACACTTCAGCCGCTTTGCCAATAAGTACGCTTTGTAATAAAGTTGGCCAAAAATCGCGTGGCCACTTCAGATTGGCCGCGATTTTCTCAAAATGTGGAAAATATTTGTCCACGGACTTTTCTTGAAATTTTGGTACTAATCGGATGTTTTTGGCGGCGTCGAATTCAGACTTGACAAGCGAAGGAACAGGATTTTCCTTAGCGCTTTTCTCTAACTTTAACTTTTCTAACTCAAACTGGAGTTCTTTCTCGTGCATACGTTCCTGTTTCTCTCTTTCTTCCTTTTCTCTTTCAAATTGTCTTATTTTTTCTTCTTTTTCAAATTGTCTTTCTTTTTCTTCTCTTTCAATTTGAAATTGTCTTTCTTTTTCTTCTCTTTCAATTTGAAATTGTCTTTCTTTTTCTTCTTTTTCAAATTGTAATTGTATTTTCATTTTCTCTAATTCAAACTCATATTTTGACATTTTGGTTTCGCTTGAAACAGGTTCAACAGGAAAATCGTATGACGAAAAGATTTCCTTAGCTAAAAGCTCTTTAGCCACAATATTTCTAATTTCTTGTTTTCTCATAGAAGATTTTACATCTAACTTCAAGTGAAGACCTAAACCAATCAAATCATCTTTTTTCAATGATTCGAACTCATCTACAGTCGGCGATTTCAAAAATTCAGTGACCGAAAATACCATGATTGATTTCTGCTGGCAAAAGTTTGGAGAATTTTCCTTTTTTCAAAAAACGAACTTTACGTAAAAATGCAAATACGCAGAGATTACTATCCCGGACGAGCCCCCAATTCTGTTATGGGTCAGAATACCCCAAAACGCCAGCAAAAATCAGACAAAGACAGAATATAAATTTACAAGTTTAATTATGTACAAAATAATATATTTACAATGATTACAACTTACAATACAATGTCCGGATCAAAGTGTCCGTTACGGTCCACAAAGTATATCGAATGTATGGTTTCCGGTAATCACAAACGTTCTCGAAAGATCGGTGTCCAAACGTTGTCAAATGGATTAAAGTCTCAACAAATAAAGTGTCCCAGTATATCAGAATAGATGAATGAATCGTGTCTACGAATGTGTACGAATGTCCCCTTCAACACAGTTCTTCAGAGGTATTTATACTTAATACAAATGAATTTACCAGAAGCTTCTAGAACAATGACTCATTACAAATGATAAAACAATAGAGTAAATTCTAGAAATCACAGTCATGTGATGATAATGATGTAACAAAGAACATACTGGAATATTCTCTAATGAAACAAACATGACATAGTAAAATCTAGAAAGAATTATTATGAAATCATTAAATAACATGACTAAGTACATGTGTACCTACACATAAAGTAAAACTAAAATAATACATAACCCACAACAATATTATATAATTATCAATGCACTACTTTTCAAAGACATCAACACAAAGCAGTGTTGGCCATGCATATCTCATTCCTACTCACTCAAACCAAGCCAGATCCTGATCTTTTCACAGTCACAGAGGAACCCCTCCCCCCCCCCTGGATTTTGCTAAAAATCCGAATTTTCCAGGGTTTTTTATGTAACAGTGGGCAAAATAATTATGAACTTGCGCGCTAGTTCATTTTTGCGCCCGCCCGGGGATGGACGTACAGCAAAACCAATAGTGTCATCGCGTATAGGATACTTGAGTTAGTCGGAATCCACATCTCATTTACCTGTAGCGCACCTGGTACTCGAGATATTCACCTTAATTACAAAAAAATCCTGCGGGAAATTAAAAAAATCCTGCGGGAATTATCAAAATCCTGCGGGAAATTGATGAATTCCTGCAGGAATTTTTTTTTTTCCTGCGGGAGAAAAAAAAATCCCACAGGAATATTTTCTTGAATTTTTTACAAGAAATTCCTGCGGGAGAAAAATTTTCCCGCAGGAATTTTTCTTTAAAAAATCTTGAAAATGGTGTTCCTGCGGGAAAAATAAAAATCCTGCGGGAAAAATTTTGTTCTTAAGAAATTCCTGCAGGATTTTTTTTCCCGCAGGAATTTTCTGTATATTAAATATTCCTGCAGGATTTTTATGTTCTGATAAAAATCCTGCAGGAAATTGTATTTCTAAAAATTTCCTGCAGGATTTTTTTTCAAATCTACAAAAACACTTCTTTATTCTTAAAAAACATTATGAAAAATGTTCCCTGTTGGCAGCATATATTTATGTCCTGCAACTCTGCCTATGAATTTATCTTCAATTAAACATGAGTTTTAATTAAACTTACTGTCTGCGTAGCTCAGTTCTGAGGTTTTATCTGCTTTATCGATTCGAAGAATAGGTCAAGCGTGACAAAAATCGAACTTGCTCCGTAACTATCCAAGACTAAGCCGAGTATCAAATTTTACCTGAATACCTATTTGTTGCAGAAAAAAGTCTGGAAAACTGACAAAAACTGCATTGTACAAGTCAAAGTCATCAAGGGGCATAACTCCTCGGAAAATAGGGCAAGCGTGACAAAAGTCGACGTTGCTCTGTAACTTTGCAAGACTAAGCCGAGTATCAAATTTTACCTGAATATCTCCAATTGTTGCAGGAAAAAGTCAAGAAAACTGACAAAAACTGAATTTTCCAAGTCTTCAAGGGGCATAACTCCTAAAAAAAATTAGGTCAAGCTTGACGAAATTCAAACTTGCTCTGTAACTATCCAAGACCAAGCTGTGTATCAAAGGAGCAGGTTCGGTAAGATGGAAAATCTGCCTTAATTTTAGAGTGTTTTAGATTTCGATAGTATTTCGTATCAAGGAAGTTAAATGTGTGGTTGTTTGAAATACCAAATAAATATTTTAAAATACGTGCAATACAACGAAAGATATGGCTTCAAAGTCGGCTTAAAGTCGTAAAATGCAGCAAAAACGTAAGAAATTGGCATAATTCTGGTCAAAATGTATGAAAATAAGTAGGGCGCCAGCCCTCACCCAAAATCATTTTCTTATTAATAGTTAGATTTGAAATTTATCTTTCGATCTACATAAAATTTATGTTGGGTAAGGGTTGGCGCCTATACTAATTTCAAAGATTTATGCACAAAATATGGCGATTTTCCTTCATTTTCCGCCATGCAGAATAAATGACGTCAAAATTTGACGTTATAACGAACGCACGTGACGTTTTGACAATGAAAAATATTTACTTTCTATTTCGCCAGGTATTTGAGATGAAAATAAGATATGCTGAATCATAATTTTCATAAAATTATTTTTCGCAAAAAATTAGGGCCGATTTTGGGTGTTCGTGAACCTACCCCTTTCATCTGAATATCTCCATCCGTTGCAGAAAAAAGTCTGGAAAACTGATCATCGGACAATCGGACGGACAGACAGACAGACAGACCGAGAGGAAACTAATTAAGAATCCCCTTCGGCGTTGCCAGTAGGGGACAAAAAAGCCCCTTAACATATATAAAAGATCATCCTTTCTTCTTGATTTATACAAATTTTCAAAACATTTCACCCAAAAAATAGATTTTTAGATAATTTTTAACTATTTCAGAATATTTTCACTGTATTGAAAAAATATAAGTCCCGCAACTCCGTAAAAACAAATCAGATGAATCTGACAATTGAAAGGCTTCTGCCTTACTAGTCTGATCATAATGTACAAATATCAATATTAAAATCCGTCGAGGCATATTTAGGTTATTGCGTTCCATAAGTGGACGGACAGACAGACAGACAGACAGACTTTGCCATTCCATAATACTTCTTGTCAAATGACAGGCTTATAAAAAAGTAGTTCATGTTTTAGTTTAAACATATTTTACTTCCATAAACATGAAATGGGAATTGGGCACAAGTTATCAGGGCTTGAAATTCCCACTCGCCCGTTCGCCAATGGCGTGTGAAAGTGCCGCCGGGCGATTAGATTTTCGTCTGAACTCGGCTGTTTGGCGAGTAGAAAAAAATGACCAGTGTTCTCCCTATGCCGTTTCATCGACCGCCATGCGGGGTTTTTTTTAATGTGTGTACGCCTTGGCGTTAATTTGCGGCACATCCGGTTAATTAGCCTCCGCTGTATTCAACCCGAGACGTAAAACGTCACGTAGCCGCCCCCCCCCCCTCAATCTTTAAATTTAACTGAGATGAAAACGTTTATGTCTTCTACGGCGCACGTCAATTTATAATGCATTTATGGCATGCGTTGTGTTGTCTGTATCTATCGAGTGACCAGCAAACGTAACATGAAAACGTTCACATGCATCTCATACATGTAATCGCTAGATCGCTTGGACCGGCACGTGTCATATAAGTTTCAGCGTGACGGGAAATCGGAAATAGAAATACATGTACATGTACGCCAGTGCTCCAAGTAGCATTCAAGATTTAGTTGCCAAAAAGCGACCTTCCTTAAATTTTGGTCGCCATTTCCAAAATTTGGCCGCAATAAGCAAATTTTTGGTCGCTATTTGTATATAATTGACTTTCCAGAAACAAAATTCTGTATTTTCTCATAAATAACTTTTTAAGTCTATACAGGGAAAGCCTCACTAGAAAACACTTTGACATAATCAGTTTTATCCCTGCATCGTCAGGACTCGCGCAAGCTACATGTAGCAAACAAAGTTTTAAAACGAAGAAAGAAAATTGTACTTGACGAAAGTCTTACGTGTAATTTCAAATCACAGACATTCTAAAGTGTATACGTGTATGAAGCCATTCATTGTACGTTGAAAATAATTGCACAAGGGTAGACTTTGCCGGGGTAGACGTTGCCGGGGTAAACATCATTTATTAGTGTACGTATATGTGTAAGTAGTCTTCCTCCGTTAGATATCTTTTATCGATTTTAGAAAGGTACTTTACATTTACCTTCACCGAAGCAAATCTGTAATTCTAGTGCATCTTAAAGATTTTTTTATTATCATAAATTGTAATCGAGGAACGGTCGAAAAAGAATGAACGTACATTTCTGAGAAAAAAGTTTCTAATTTAAAACTGACAAAACACCCAATAAAATAATGTCCACGTAGTTTACGCCTATAGTACTTCTTTAGAATATCGAATGTTAGCAGGCAATTGAATATGACTGAGTAGTTTTACCGACAAAATACCGGTTTCAACATATTTAAAAGATATCCCGTTCCTGCTCGTAGTCTCTCCTCGGCGATTGTTTATCTATTTTCATTTATTTACTATGTTTTTTTTTTTTTGCCTAATACACATTGGTATCCACCTTTAAATAGCGTGAATTGAGGTTATTAATTTTAATTCTTATACATAAGTACAAAATTTGTTTAACTCTCCGCCCGATTTTTTTTATGGTCGCGATTTTGCGAGTTCATTTAAATTCAGGTCGCAAAACCAAATTTTCAGTCGCAAATGCGACCAATTTAGTCGCAACTTGGAGCACTGGTTACGCTGTATCAGATTTCATAACATTTTGATTTTTATCCGTCTTATTATTCATCATAATACCCGACCTTGCAGTCTTTGCCATTACATAATAATTGTCGTTTTTTCGAGATAAGAAAGAGGATGTCTCGCTGGTCAATGTTCATGTTTTTAATACGCTTGAATATAGTGATGGATCTTAATCAACAAACACACAACATATTGCACGGATCATCGTTTTATTGACGAGTCGGATGGCGATATAGAAATTTAAACGTCTTCAAATTGAATAGCATCATTTAAGAACAGATAAATTGGCAACGTGGACCAGTCATGCCGTTTCGGGTACTTAACCCTCATCAGTGATCCTAAATCTAAACAATGTAATATGCCAAAAACGTAAGAAAGTTACTATGTCGAAAAAGTGTACCGAAAGACGTAGCAGGATTGGTGGGATATGATGCTACAGGACCCACTTTTTAGAAATTTCAAGAAATTTTGATAACAGGAATTTAGAATGCGTTGAAGAAACGATCAACCGAAATTGATCGAACTTGGCTACATGTGCCCTCGGGGACTCCTGGTCCACCAGCAGTGACACTCACCAAGTGGTATGGATTTAAACGTCTTCAAATTGAATAGCATCATTTAAGAACAGATAAATTGGCAACGTGGACCAGACATGCACGTTTCAGGTACTTAACCCTCATCAGTGATCCTCAAATCTAAACAATGTAATATGCCAAAAACGTAAGAAAGTTACTATGTCGAAAAAGTGTACCGAAAGACGTAGCAGGATTGGTGGGATATGATGCTACAGGACCCACTTTTTAGAAATTTCATGAAATTTTGATAACAGAAATTTAGAATGCGTTGAAGAAACGATCAACCGAAATTGATCGAACTTGGCTACATGTGCCCTCGGGGACTCCTGGTCCACCAGCAGTGACACTCACCAAGTGGTATGAATTTAAACGTCTTCAAATTGAATAGCATCATTTAAGAACAGATAAATTGGCAACGTGGACCAGACATGCCGTTTCGGGTACTTAACCCTCATCAGTGATCCTCAAATCTAAACAATGTAATATGCCAAAAACGTAAGAAAGTTACTATGTCGAAAAAGTGTACCGAAAGACGTAGCAGGATTGGTGGGATATGATGCTACAGGACCCACTTTTTAGAAATTTCAAGAAATTTTGATAACAGAAATTTAGAATGCGTTGAAGAAACGATCAACCGAAATTGATCGAACTTGGCTACATGTGCCCTCGGGGACTCCTAGTCCACCAGCAGTGACACTCACCAAGTGGTATGAATTTAAACGTCTTCAAATTGAATAGCATCATTTAAGAACAGATAAATTGGCAACGTGGACCAGACATGCACGTTTCGGGTACTTACTCCTCCCGGGCACCTGATCCCACCTCTAGCTTGCTAGGGGTCCGTCGATGCTCAACATAGTGCTCTATTGTGAGTGCTGTTGAGATTATCGTCAGGATCTTCTTTAACTCATTTGTGTCACACTTATGCCCTTTGCCGTGTGGAGCTCGTAAAAAAGTTCCCCGCGAGGGGTTTGACAGTAAGTGTTTGAATATATTTCCCTGACATGGTCGCCATAGCACTTTCTATATAGACATAACGTCAGACAGTGCATGCATTTTATATACTGTGTTCTTTATCGTGCATTAACATCGACGGCGGGTTCGGCTAGCCAACAGGGGATGCTTACTCCTCCCGGGCACCTGATCCCACCTCTAGCTTGCTAGGGGTCCATCGATGCTCAACATAGTGCTCTATTGTGAGTGCTGTTGAGATTATCGTCAGGATCTTCTTTAACTCATTTGTGTCACACTTATGCCCTTTGCCGTGTGGAGCTCGTAAAAAAGTTCCCCGCGAGGGGTTTGACAGAAAGTGTTTTGAATATATTCCCTGACATGGTCGCCATAGCACTTTCTATATAGACATAACGTCAGACAGTGCATGCATTTTATATACTGTGTTCTTTATCGTGCATTAACATCGACGGCGGGTGCGGCTAGCCAACGGGGGATGCTTACTCCTCCCGGGCACCTGATCCCATCTCTAGCTTGCTAGGGGTCCGTCGATGCTGAACATAGTGCTCTATTGTGAGTGCTGTTGAGATTATCGTCAGGATCTTCTTTAACTCATTAACCCTCATCAGTGATCCTAAATCTAAACAATGTAATATGCCAAAAACGTAAGAAAGTTACTATGTCGAAAAAGTGTACCGAAAGACGTAGCAGGATTGGTGGGATATGATGCTACAAGACCCACTTTTTAGAAATTTCAAGAAATTTTGATAACAGAAATTTAGAATGCGTTGAAGAAACGATCAACCGAAATTGATCGAACTTGAATACATGTGCCCTCGGGGACTCCTAGTCCACCAGCAGTGACACTAACCAAGTGGTATGAATTTAAACGTCTTCAAATTGAATAGCATCATTTAAGAACAGATAAAAAGCTTCTATACAACTGATATTTAAAAATGATTCGTCTGGATTTGTTCGGGTTTTTGGGGAGGGGGATGCGCTCATATATTTTAGGCTAAGTAAAAACATTGTCAGCTTTTTTTTTTTTGGACCCAAATGATTTACTTCAATGTTGTGTTTAAACTGCTGTCAAAGATGGTCTTTCACAATAAATGCTTTCAACAATTATCTTATGTAATTAATAGAAAAGAAACTTAAATATTTACGGGCTCCTTGATTTTTGGTACAGGCTCCTTGAATTCCAGAACTAGGAGCCCGTATGGCTCCTTTGGAATTTCTATGAATTTCAAGCCCTGGTTATACAAACATTGTTTAAGCCCTTAGTTCGTGTATTGACGCAATTTCACACATTGTATATTAAGATTCTAAAATCCTTGAATAATGTTGGGTACAAGGGATCATTACTATAGTATTGGTAATATGACATTTTCCTATCTGATTGATATGTTCACTTACTAACTAAAAGTAAGACAAAATTATGGCAATTTCACAAGTACAATTAATATGATGTTGTTTGAAATCAACATCTGTGAAATAATTATTTGCCAAAAATGTACCCTATAAATCCAAGAAGTATGACTAATAACTTATAAATGGCTGATTCCGTCATGAAGATTGTGATGGAATTCTTTAAAACAATATTCAGAGAGAAAGCTCCAGTCTTTGTCAGTTTGAAAATATCTGTGTTGTGAGTTAAACGTTTAAGACTTGGTATTATGGTGACTGAAGGTAGGTACAAAACATCCAATGTTTAAGCACTTAAGCACATAATACAGTATCGTGCATGGATTCTGAGTCAAAATCAAAGTATTTGAGTGAAAATGGGGATCAACTGAGCTCCCCATCTTAATCTGCCACTGGTTAAAAAAAATAAGCCTAAAGCTTATCTCTAAAGAAGATACTAGTGATGCAAACTGAACATAAAACTTAAACAGATACATAAGCGTCATGTGTATGTCAAGTAAAAAGTGCAGGTAAAATAGGAAAGAGAAATGTTCACGTTGTAGGTAAACCTTCAGTACTTTTAATGGGAGCACTATTGAAATCATTCTGTGTCTGTGGGTATAAACAGCAAAATAAATTTGGTCTTTTCGAAACACAGAGTTACTTCCCATTTTTGCAGATGTCTGACATCAAGTTACTGCGTGTCATCATATTCTATGGAAACAAGTGTAAAATTCAGGGAAACATGGTTACAAATTTGACGTTTTTAAATGAATTTAAAGACTCACAATACGTTTACGTCAGATACCTGCATAAATGGGAAGTAACTCTGTATTTCAAAAAGAACGAACTAATGATTTAATCATGTTCATTCTTGCATAATTTGCGAATGTGATGAAAAATGCGACACCTAGATGAAAGTACAATTTCTTAAACTTTAAATTTACAAGTGGAACAAATGTCAACCTACAATACTACATGGTCAAGGGCGGATTAAGGGGGGCTCGGGAAAACCGGTTTCCCAAATTTATTTTTTTTTTGGTAACATTAGCTCTCGGAAAAAACCATGCAAACTGAGTAATGAAAAAATTGCTTAATGTCCACCAGAATTCACTATTTTCAAACAAAATTTACAAAAATTTTCTGATACATTCTATCGCATATCGATTCGATACCGTATCAATTGGCGTATTTGTGGATTTGTACAGACAATCGCGAAGTTTTTGTAATGTACGTCGCAGAGGGGGTTTCCTGTTTATTTTGTTCCCGAAAATTAACATTAACAAATACTATAATATGAACATGTTCAAATAATTTGCAAAACATGTACGTGTGTCAAACAATCAATGTAAATGGTACGGGGATCGAAACCTACACGTTTCTGTCCTCAAATACCCGGTTTGAGTATTTTTGTCATCTACAAATTTTGTTTAAAACAAACTTCGAAATAACCGGAAAAATGGGCA
This sequence comes from Pinctada imbricata, assembly GCA_033119305.1. Lineage (NCBI taxonomy): Eukaryota > Metazoa > Mollusca > Bivalvia > Pterioida > Pteriidae > Pinctada > Pinctada imbricata. The sequence continues at coordinate 17,267,027 of VSWD01000002.1, forward strand.
AAAATTTAACATTGTATATAGCTCGAATATACTCCGGGGCCCTATAATTAAGCACTCAATTTTTCAAAGCCAAAACCCAATAATACTCAACATTTTTTACTTGATATCGTAGGTCCGTGTACTAAACCACAATTCAATTTTCCATTTCGGAAACATTAATGAAAAATGGAAAATTGAATCAATTTTTCATTTTTCATTTTCAATTTAGTAAATGAAAAATGGAAAATTGAACCAATTTTCCATTTTTCATTTCAAAATTGAAAATTGAAAAACGAAAATGGAAAATTGACTCAAATACGCTGCATTAAACCACAATTCAATTTTCCATTGCAACAGTAAAAAACGAAAATGGAAAATTGAACCCATTTTCAATTTTCATTTTGAAAATGAAAAATGAAAAATGAATTCAATTTTTCATTTTTCATTTTAAAAATGAAAATTGAAAATTGGAAATGGGTTCAATTTTCCATTTTCCTTTTTAAAATTTTATTTTCCTAATGAAAAATAGAAAATGGACTGTAATAGGCTGCACTTAACCACAATTCAATTTTCCTTTACAAAATCCGTAATGGAAAATGAAAAATTGAGTCAATTTTCCATTTTTACACTCCGCGCGCTAATGCAAAAATGAAAAATGAAAAATTGAATCCATTTTCAATTTTTCATTTTTCATTTTCGATTTAACGACACACGACCTGCACACCCCTATCACTATAATCCAGAGGTCCAGCGATTAGCCAATCAGAGCGCTCGTTTCAAACGTAAACAAAAGTCTCTATCGGCAGCTTACCCTTTCTCTCGCTTCGCAAATAAACAGTTGTAGTTGTGGAAATAACATTTTATATGTTTTTAAAATAATTTTATGAAATATGTTATCTTAGACACATAAATTTATGCAGCTCTCTCGTATTTTTATAACAAAGCTATATGACAAGGCTGTCAAGGGGAATATAAAGGATCATGGACTTTAAAGTTTCCTTGTGTTATCGCCTTATTTCGAGTGAATCTAACAGGATTGTTTTTCGCATAAAAAGAACTATGGACATTAACTATTATGAATTATACAGAAATCCCTTTTTATCCATCCATAACCCGGTTGACGTCTGTGTTGTCGAGAGGTTATCCTATACTGCCATCGCTGTATATCCTGTCATACTTTCGATGTTGTACACTATCAGGAGTTGATCCAGAGTGGAAAGCGGTAGAGTGGGGTGTTGCATCGGCCCATCCGAGGCACGAAATGCCAATAGGAGGGTACGGGAGGTAGAAGTCCGGGGGGGGGGAGCTCCCCGGGAATTAAAAAAAAAAATAGAATAAAATTGGGCAATCTGAAGCATATTTTCTCTTTATTATCTCGAACATCAGGACCATTTTAGGAATACCAGTTCCAATTAGTAGGGAGAGCCTGAGTTTATATCGATCTTTTTTTTTTTTTTAAGATTATTTGTACTTTAATACTTATTGTTTATTTGTCCCCGCAGTTAGTGTTACATGGACATTAAATTAGAATATTAGTATGATATGGAGTAAAATTTGTTTCCGTCATTTTTGTTGGTTTGTTTGTTTTTACATAATTTCCATGTCCAATGTTTAATAAATGTACATTTCTATGTTTTAAACAAAATTTGAAGACTAAAAAATCCTTCTATAAGCATAAACCATTTACATGTTTTGTAAATCATTTGCATATAATTGTTAATTTTCCGATAAAATGTAGAAATTAAATTGAAAGATATGATAACTAGTTGGAATAAGGACCAACTTTCGGGCATAAAATGAACAGAAAACCCCCTGCGCGATGTACATTACAAAACTTTGCAATAAATATTGTTTGTACGAACAAATTTAGAACCTAACAAATTGGATTTACAACCTCAATAAATTCTCAAATAAGGTATCGATATATGATTGAATACATATAAAAAAAATTTTCTAATTGGTGAAATTTGCTGAACATTTAGCAATTTCTACTGATGCGTTTGCAGTTGTTTTTTTTTTTTTCGATTGCTGATATGTTACCGAAATAAAAAGAAAACCTAGGGGTTTCCCATAGGGGGTGGTGCCCATGGGGGGGTCCCATGGGGATTGCCCCCCCCCCCACCACCCACCCCCTAAATCCGTCCTTGTACTGTTGAAACTTTTAAAGTGGTGGATAGATGTTGATTTCTAGCATCTATAGATAGTAGATGTCTAATTTTCATTCCGATATTTTTATAACTTCATGGGAAAATAAATGATAAAGTTCTCTATCTTCTTACGCCTGCTGAACAGCGCATGCCTCCATATGACACATGTATTTCAAACATTAATCACCTCTACATGGTATCCACATGATAGATTTACTGTAGTAGTAGCATTGTATATTTCTTGAATGATATTTAGTTTCTTAACAGGGATTTTTCAAGTCTGTTTTTGGGTCCGATTATCGGACCCATTCCCAACGCCAAAATGGCCTGTATTTTCCCAATTTATGGTTGAAATTTCCCAATTTGAACCTCATATTTTTTTTTTTGAAGTGTTCTTCAATAAAGAGCAAAATAATGAAGACTGAAATACATAGCAGAAATACGACATCTATGTGTAAACTCGTCAGAAATCTTATATCCGGTATAGGTTTACGTTTTAATCATCAAATCGTATCTCCAGTATTGGGAACCCTTACAACAGCAAATTTGATATCGAAAAATGATAAAAGTGAGTACATCTTCTTTGTAGAGGAGAGATACGTTCTTCAAAATAAAATTTTGGATAGTGACTATAAAAGAAACAACAGAAAGTAGTTCATGTTCAGTAACAGAATAGGGCGACTCGGACAGTGGGAATGTCCCTCGTCAAACACTGACTTTGAATCCTGATTGATCATGATCATTAAAGTAGCCCCTCTGACTCTGAACAGATGCCTGTTCCTGATCCTAGAAGATTATCACTATGTCATTTGAAGTACAATCTTAAGTATAGATGGTTTTACTAGTACTTTGTTTATTTTATTGAAGACACTTTGAATAAGAAGGAGTTATATCTCTGTGTTAGGATTTATTCTATTTAAAAGAATCAAATTAAACTGTCGGAAATTCCCAATTTCATTAAAACGCCGCGATTTTTCCCAATTTCACCGGACCCTGGACCCAAAGTAAAATACCCTGAAAAATCCCTGCTTAACAAGTACTATCAGGGACGTATATATACCATGATACATGTATACGTGCCTGGAACTATATTATTGTATTTTGTTTCTTATATAAATTTATTCTATACATATATACCTGTATTTTTATCAGTAATAATCAAATATTCTTGCACATGTTGCATATCAAAATATATAGTTAAAAAAAGGGGGCGGGTGTGAGCACTTTGCCGGATTTTCACTAAAATATTAGTTTACCGCCTATTATATTGATTGATCAGTGCCGGGGCGTAGCTTTGATGTGGACGGTTAGCAGGGGCCGGCGGGCCTAAATCCTCTAATGGGGGGGGGGGGGGGTGTTGCATAATTATACGCTTTTTGTGGAATGACTCGCAAGGCCCGAGGGGTCTATGTGGGTAGGGTATATAGATGAAAGATGATTTCCCTCCCAATGGAAAGGAGTTCGGGGGCCTCCCCGAGAGGATTTTGAAAAAAAGTCAAGCCAATCTGTACCCTCTGTCCCACGAATGCGTCGTGTCATGGTTTGGCAAACCTACAAACGGATAACTTTGGCGAAGAAAAAATTGCAAGTTACATTCTTCAGGGAAAAAATATTTAAACCACAAAAAAACTTTGAAGTCCGATTAAATTTAAAAATCACAATATGGGGGAATGTAAAAAGATTGTTTAAAATGCCTCGGATTACACCATTTTGTCATAAAAATCCGAAAATTTCGCGTACGATTTCAGATTTTTTTTTTTTTTTGCCTATTTGTTCATTTTTTCCAAGATATACAAGGATTATTGAATCCATTTATTTTGATTTTGACCATGCATAGCACAATTACCTTTAAAATCGGCTCGAGAATGCTCGCTTGATGTCAGTAACGCTGCTCGTGCAAACAACGTCTACCCCTGCGTTAATCCAATTATCTAATTAGCAGTGACTATGTGTATTATTAAATTTAACTTTTGACTGTCAGACGGAAACAAGTATTCATATTCAATGTCTTTTAAAACGCCATTATCTAAAGCGTGTTCACGTTGCAGACCCGTTGGACTTCACAATAAAATCAACAGAAAGTCTGAAATATGGGCTAGTTTTATGTTACTTTCACGGTGTCTTCACTGACATATTTTATAAAGAAGATATATTTTGTTCTACAGTACTATTACGGGTCGCTCCGCTGATTTTGAGATTTAAGTTTTAAAACGGTTTCGCAGAGTCTCAGCACAATACTTTACAATATGTTTGTAAATAAATTGTATGGTGGAGTTGGATGGCTATAAGGGGAGGTTGGGGCAATTAAAACACACACCCATATTTCATAATATTTATCTCAAAAACATATAAAATGCTATTTCCACAGCTACAACTGTTTATTTGCGAAGCGAGAGAAAGGGCAAGCTGCCGATAGAGACTTTTGTTTACGTTTGAAACGAGCGCTCTGATTGGCTAATCGCTGGACCTCTGGATTATAGAAATAGGGGTGTGCAAATCGTGTGTCGTTAAAACGAAAATGAAAAATGAAAAATTGAAAATGGATTCAATTTTTCATTTTTCATTTTTGCATTAGCGCGCGGATTGAAAAATGGAAAATTGACTCAATTTTTCATTTTCCATTACGGATTTTGAAAAGGAAAATTGAACTGTGGTTAAGTACAGCCTATTACAGTCCATTTTCTATTTTTCATTAAGAAAATAAAAGTTTAAAAAGGAAAATGGAAAATTGAACCCATTTTCAATTTTCAATTTTCATTTTTAAAATGAAAAATGAAAAATTGCATTAATTTTTCATTTTTCATTTTCAAAATGAAAATTGAAAATTGAAAATGGGTTCAATTTTCCATTTTCGTTTTTTTACTTTTGCAATGGAAAATTGAATTGTGGTTTAATACAGCGTATTTGAGTCCATTTTCCAGTTTCGTTTTTCAATTTGAAATGAAAAATTTCCATTCTTCATTTACTAAATTGAAAATGAAAAATGAAAAATTGATTCAATTTTCCATTTTTCATTAACATTTCAAAAATGGAAAATTGAATTGTGGTTTAGTACACGGACCATCGTACCAATATTCTAAGTACATGTTACAGCAAGGACAAATCAACAAGCCAGGGGCGAAGCCAAGCGTACATTTGTACTAAAAAACGTTCGCATCGTCTCGCGAAAAAAAAGGAGAGCGCCTCCCCCAGTTGCCAAAAAGAAGGGGGAGGGTCCATGCGTGGATCCAGAGGGGACCGGGGGTCTGCCCCCCCCCCCCCCCCCCGTAAACATCGAAAACACCCTGGCTACGCCCCTGCCAGCAGTAAAGGAGAAATTTAGAAACCTTTATTAACCACATAAATTGAGTGGAAAAAATGATCTGAATATTCGAGAAGGTAAGGAGAAAATGTGCTCCAGAATGCACCATTTTATTCCATTTTTTCAAAACTTTTCCCGGACCCCCACCTACAGGAGGGGGCAACCCCCTCCCATATCCTCCCCCGCTCGGCACTTCGTTCCTCGAATCGACCATTTGGGTCGATACAAAAAAAACCCGCTTGCCACTCTGGATCTGCCACTGATGTTTTCTACACTTCTGACAGCGCATGTCATCTTATGAAGGATTCAAGGAAATTCGAGCTAACAATGTTGCTCGTATTTTGAATTTCGCAGCTTTTACTTGGCTATCGTATTAGAAGTTTGAAAATGCGAATACGATTGTCAGTAAATATCATCTCAGATCGCCTAGTTCTTCCAGTTTTAAAAAGCTCGAAAGTTCTTTCTTTTTTTTTCTTCGATCTTCTTAGCTCGCTTTGTCATCGAACAATTCGTTCCTCTTTTCCTTCTTATCATAAGTATTTTCCCCTGCTATTCGGAGAACCAAATGGGAATATGAATTGATGTGGAATTCACTTTAGTCAGGGCGGATCCAAGGGGGATGAAAGGATACAGGGGCGGATCCTCCAGAACACTAACTGCCGAGGGAGCACATACAATTTTTGATGGGAATCACCTGCGAGGCCCGAAAGGCCGACTGGGGAGGGGGGTATACATGGGAGGGGTGGTTCCCCCCTCCCTTCCCAATTATTGGGGTACGGGGCCTCCCCCGAGAAATTTTTGAAAAAAATGAAGCTATTTGGTGATATCTGAAGCGTATTTTAACTGAATTTAGAAGGAATTCCGTCAGTGTTCAACAATGATTTGTATATTGAAATTTTTTTTCGAAAAACGACGTAAAAACTATATTTGCAGTGTTTCACAATGATTTGTACATTGAAATTTTTTTCGAAAAACGAGGTAAAAACTATTTTTGCAAATTCCAGGCGAGACCATGCAGACCCCCTAACCATCACTCTAGATCTGCGCCTGTTTGTTAATTTTTGTTAGGTAGAAAAACAAACAAGTCAAAGAGATCACGAGTGTCCCGTTCCCTGCAGCGTCAAGATAGAAAGATTAATAGAAAAACATTCATTTGTAGACTCTTTGCAAAGTTCTTGGAGGTAGCCAGTCCAAATCTGGCCAAAACAATTTTTATTCATTTAATAAAGATTGATCACGACCTCAATTCTAAAACGATCTTAATTTTTCAATGCCGATTTTATAGAAGGTAATATCGAAGATTTGGTTAAGAAATATGTGAGTGTGTTTTATGCCTTGCATAGGACTGAACATTACTCTCCATTTATCTCTCAGATGAAGAAAATTTCGGAAACATGTATGTCCATATACAGCTAGATAATGGACATGGCAGCAATGCATCCATCCCGACTTTGTTATGTATCCCCGAGAAAAGTTTGGAAAATTTATTCAAATCTGTGGTTTCTGGGGTGTTTATCGAGCATTTTCTGACTAATTTCATAGTAGTACTATTTATTTGATGCTTCCAAAAGCATGTCATAAGTGCCCCTTCTTTGGGCACTGCCGGGGGGACGTGCCCCTGTGCCCCCCCCCCCCGACTGAATCCGCCACTGGGGTAGTCTGGTCTACTCGAGGTTCTTGTATAAATACCAACTTGGAATCAGTGGCGGGTTCAGGGGGTGCGGAGAGGCGTCCGCCCCCCCCCCCCCCCCCGGCACTGACCCAAAATTTTCGAAAAATCCCTATATTTTGGTCCATTTTCGGCAAAATTCGCCCCTTGACCCCCCGGCAAAGGGGGCGCTGGATCCGCCACTGGGAATGTAGGGAAACGAAAATGACTGATTCTCCCTCTGAATCAATGACCTATATTTTTCCAAAAATAAGTATATATTTTTGCCTTAAAGAAGAATTCAAAGAGAAAAGGCGAAAAAAACAATGTAAACGGCCGGGTTGATTGGGGCGTGTGTCACCTAGACAAATTAATATGGTATCAATAATCATATCTATATATCTAATTAATGGACTCCGGACACTTCTAAATTAATAGTATTGCTTCGCTGTTAAACGTTTATATTATAAATATGGCTTCCTTCGCTACGGTACGGAATATAGCTTTATCAAATGTTTGTGAAAAGGATAGACATTTGCATTTTTTAAATAATACAGTGTACCCATGGTAAAATCTTCCTGTTGGCGGTGATTTTTTCGGTGCTTGACATCCCCTCCCCCTTCCCAGAAGAACACTCCCACCAAAAAGTACAGAAAAAAAAATCTCCAAAAACCCATTAATGCGTATTTCACGGCATTCTAGTTGTTTTCGACTATGACTTAAGTTTTATTATTCACTTTTACAATACAAGTAATTATTCTTATACATGTACGCTGACGGTCGTATTTTCCACCAGAAACAAACGATACACGTGAACAGGTGACGTACAAGCACAGGTCACCGGGGAAAAAAAACAGGAGAGGTGGCCAACTCATAATGGTTTTAAAAAATATAGAAATAGAGGAAGTATTTATGTTAATTCTTCTTGAATGACTCCACACATTGGGGGGGGGGGGTCCAGGTAATTATATCCTCTTTGTATTTGCCATCCTTTCTAATTTTTATGTTTTACTGTATTATATTTTTCTTTCAAAGTCATATACTGGACCCTCCCCCCCCCCCCTTTTTTTTTAAATGGCTGGAACCCCCTCTCTCGGAAAATTCTCTAGATCCAACCATGATGTTGACATACATGTACATATATTTTCCCATGGTTTCTAACGACCTTAATAAACCAATCATTCTTGAAATATAATTGTTTTGAATAAGTCATAGTTTCAGGGAGATCGAAGGAAAGCTCCCACAACCTCACAAGAAAATTTTATTTCCTGAGTCTTCGAGAAATTTCACCTTTCTTTGTTTCTAGAATTTCTGAAGATGAGGGCATAAACATGTATACGACATTTCCGGAGAGAATCAGATAATATTGTTAAGTTGAAGAGGCAGATCCAAAAGCCCGAACCACGACTTCAAGGGAGGTGCCTTTTCTGTTGGATAAGCAAGACACGGAGAACTGAATGACAGTAGATAGAACTAGAATTTCGGAATACAAGCACATCGAGATCACTTTTAATAAAAGATAAAAAATGATATACCGGTATTAATCAAAAAGGAGATTTTATCAACAAAGAAAACATGATTCAAGACAAAAATCTATCGACGGCGAGAGAAAGAGGGTAGAATGGTACTGTATATTGTCATCAAGGGGTTGACACTTGGTGGTTACGTAATATACACGTTTCTTGAATTTACCCGGAGGCGAACTTCATTGCGCAATATATATCTACCCCTATGTATACATGTACTTAATGCCGCGGGGCGCAGGGGTGTCACCCATCGCTTTGGCCAGACCCGCCGATAACACGAGTGGGAGGAATGTTGTAGGACAGTGAAAGACATCTAGGGGGTTGGGGTGTTTGACAATTAAACACATAGTCAGACGGGATTTTGGATAAAATGTTTGAATAATGAATAAAACAAATCATAGAGTCTATATACGGGAAAGATCTTTATGTAAAAAAAATCATGAAGTCTACACGGGAAAGATCTATAACAAAATACATGCTCTCTCTCTCTCTCTCTCTCTCTCTCTCTCTCTCTCTCCCATGCAATTACAAAAAATTGATACGGCCGAGCTGATGTGCAAGCCCGGGCTTATTTGCTTACATGGTAACTACGCGCCTGAGCACTCCTCTCATAGAAGCCAATAGGCTACTTATTTTTTGGTTGGGCAAATGAATATTTGAAGATATAAGTGTAGACTCGTGCACATGCTCGAACCCCTCTAATTTTAAAGTTACGATCGAGAATCGAGAGGCCACAAAGAAATCACCTGTTCGTAAAATCCGTAGATAAGTTTAAAGAACTTTATACAATAATTGAAAAAAAAAGATGCATGGAATAACAAAATTGTAGGAGCCGCCATGGAGTCAGTATGGTTATGATCCTTCCCCTTTGGAATCTCCCATTATAAATGTTAAATTACGCGTAATTTCTTTTTTTTTTTTTTTTGCAAAACTATAGGCCAACACCCTGTTTCACAAAAAATCTTAAGAAAAATTTCAAGAAAATTCGTAACTTTTGATTACGTAGTTTTTCTTTCTAGTCATATTTAGAGAAGCTTTGTTTCTGAATTATACTTAGTACGTAAAAATGATATCAGAAAACATAATACAATGTAAAAAAATAAAACGTTTTCTTCAACGATGAAAGCTACGAAAATTCCTTTCTTTTTTTCGTAAGAACGTTTGTGAAACTAGGCACTGTTCCCTAAGTTGAAATCAAATCCTAATCAGTGGACTTACTCTACAACGTATGTATGATAATGTTATTGGTAATAATGATAACGCAATATTTATCATAGATAACTTGCTACCTTTTTTGCAACAATTAAGCCGGTTACAATAACATAATATTTCATCAATGGGATAATTCCAGATTACCCCCCCCCCCCCCCCCCCATGAAATAAGGATGAAAATACATTCGAAGGAAAATATGTCATGTTATTAAATATAAGTTCAATGGCTAGAATGTTTATCGTTTTTTTTGTAAACAATTTGTCTAAAATACGCAACAGTTACTCATATTTATAAAACAAATTATTTGATTCAAAAATTATTTCTCTGTACATATATAAGTACGTACATACATTTGTACTACATCTCATTTCGTTACTTCTGTCTACCTGTATACTTTGGCGACATTCTAGTCACTCCATCTGTCCGTGTTTCCGTATGTTTTTATTTTCTCACGCAGGGAATTAACCTGGTCCTTTCTTTCGACTGGTAACTTTAGATTCAATTTGTATGTGATATAATCATGTTCTTGTGACAATTTTGGTCATGATTTTTCCTCTTTGACCTTGATATTTGACATTTTTTATAAAAAAAATACCCATAGGCATACATGGGGTGCCGGTGCGACACGAATGCCCCGCTGGTAGTCATCACTGAACATATTTCCAAGGGCAATAACTCCGTCAATAAGACCAGAATTATATATCAGACATGTACGTTTACATTTAGATAGGGGCATGCTCTTTAGCATGTTGACAAAAGGTCGAGATATTTGAACTTTGAACTTCGCCTAGAAAGATGATTGCAAGGTTACAACACTATATATGCTACTTTTAAAATGAGAAGTTGAACTTTTAAAAGGGACACTCAGAAAATAGAAATTGTGGTATAGAAATTGCAGTGTCCATGAAGCACTCAGCAGTTTTATTGATTTTTTTCACTGAATAATTTTGTGACCTTGACATATTTGTTTGACCTTTTTTCTTAGTACCAAGGATGGACCATTACCCTTGAATTGTAAATAAAAATTTCTTTATACTTTGTATATTCTTTGTAACAAGATGGTTTAGGCTTTGTTTGTTACTTATCATGTTTATAATGACATATTGCAAGCGATACATTTGTTCCCCAAACACTCTAGTTGCATGTATCCCGAAAGACCCCGTAATCTTGAAAATGAATAGACATTTTATTATTTTTAAAATATTTTCAAAATGTTTTCAAAATTTCAATGGATCCAAAAAAAAAAAAAAAAAAAAAAAAATTTTTTTTTCATATGCCGTCCTCTAAAATCAAATTATAGTTGCTCCATGATAACAACAGTAAACTGACCTAGAGACCCAACCATGAGGATCTGTCTAAAGATCAAAAGATGCCACCAAGTCCAGGTTAACTCCGATTTAACTCAAGGAAACTGTCATTAAAATCCGGTACAACTACAGGAAACTGTCACAGAATCCACTCTACAGCGGATAATGATGACAACCATATTGGACTTTGCTGAACTGTCATCCCTCTTTTCATATCAGATTGTATCCGATAAAGACATCAGATCGAAAAGATCTAACCTAGGCCTATAGCGACAAATTATAGGCAAGGGTTTAACCTTAATTTTTACCTAAATCGTCTAAAACGAACCTTTTTAAGATTGCTCAGACAAGAGTTAAACTAGGTCAAGGTCACTTCATGTAACTTTGTGTACATATGTATTTTATGTGCAAGTTTGATACATCTACCAATTGTAGTTTTTGTTTTATTGTAACATTTAATCGCAAAATCACTAGAAAATTAGGTCAAGGTCAAGTATGACTGCACCACTTAAGTTTTCATGTTTGTTAGCAAATCAGAATGTAATATTAACTATAACATGCTTATTTCCTAATTTGGATTTGACATTAAGAATGCATAAAATATAACTCATTTAGTCACGGCTCCAATAAGTATGTTTGGACACGAATCCCCATTATGGCTCTTGCATTCTTGCATCTCTGATCTCTGCATATCCACTGTATAAAGTTTCATTGAAATCAACCAATTTGTTCACCAGTTCAAGTCCAAGCGCCATAATTTAATTGTTACTTTTTCAGCAGCTTTTCATGACATTTGAATGCATAAAAATCTAAGTTCATGTGTCATCACTCGGGTATATTATCCCTTTCTTCATACACATGTACATGTAATGACGCCTTTCTCATTAATTGGGATCACATTCTGCTAGAGTGACCTCTCTTTGTCTATGAACAACGAATAACTCTGAAGAATAATTTAATTCAAAATTTACTTCATTTTTCTTTTTTATATAAAAGGACTCAAAATACACTATATATACAATACATAATTATAATACAATACACTAAAACGGATGTATAATATCAGCTCCCAGTTCCGTTACATATAGAGGTTGTTACAAAAAAAATCTTCTTTCTCCAATGTTTTACGTAAATTTTAAACACATATGTTGAAACTATAACGAATTCCGAACTACAACATAAAATCATGAATTGCCGGCCTCCCCAGTAAACAACATATGCGCTAGAATTAAGAACCTCATCTTTTAACTTACATGTAACAGATCCGCCCCCCCCCCCTCTCCGCCCACAAGAACCTCACCTACATGTAACAGACCACCTTCCCCTCAAGAACCCCACCAACAAGTATCAGACCCCCTCCCCCTCTACGCCCCAAGAACCTCACATACAAGTAACAGTCCCCCTCCCCCTCTCCGCCCCAAAAAACCTCACCTACAGTGTAACAGGTCCGCCCCAACTCTCCGCCCCCAAGAACCTCACTTACATGTAACAGACCCCCTCCCCCAAGAACCCCACCTACATTTAACAGACCCCCTCCCCCCCTCTCCGCCCCCAAGAACCTCACATACATGTAACATTCCCCCTCCCCCTCTCCGCCCCAGAGAACCTCATCTACAGTGTAACAGACTCCCCCTTATCCCCTCTCTGTCCCCAAGAACCTCACATACATGTAACAGACACCCCTCCCCCCAAGAACCTCACCTTCATGTTACAACAGCCCCCCCCTATCCGCCCCAAAGAACCTAACCTACACGTAACACACCCCCTTCCCCTCTCCGTCCCCAGGAATCTCACCTACAAGTAACAGACCCCCTCCCCCCCAAGAATCTCACCTGCATGTGACAGACCCCCCCCCCCCCCTCTCCGTCCCCAGGAACCTCACCTACATGTTACAGACCCCCCCCCCCCTTTCCTGTGCCCCTCTCCACCCCTAAGAACCTCACCTACATGTAACAGTCCCCCTCCCCCTCTCCGCTCCCAAGAACCTCACCTACATGTAACAGACCCCCCCCCCCTTCCCCTCTCCGCCCCTAAGAACCTCACCTACATGTAACAGACCCCCTCCCTCCAAGAACCTCACATACATGTAACAGTCCCCCCTCTCCGCCTCCAAGAACCTAACCTACATGTGACAGAAACCCCCCGCCCTTTCCACCCCCTCCTGCCAGAAAAAATAAGCCCATAAGATTGTCTAGATCAACCTACGACTCTAAATAATAATATTAATGCTTTAACAAACAATATTTATGTATATTAAGAAGGTAGCAGACAAATTTCATTAATCTATAATAATTTTCTTTAACGACGACTTTGAAGGGCTACTTCCTGTAATTGTGTCATCTTTTCATGATCTTTAATATAATTTTAAAACATGGTAACAACCCCACCACTAGATCCGCCCATGATCAATACAACATTAATACACAGTACAGTAAGTTCATTGGTTTTCAGAAAACAAAAAAATGTCCGTTTCCTCAGATTTCTGAAAACTCGTCAACCTGGAAATAAACATCGCGTACAAAACATTATATATGCACAACCAATGTAATTCCCTGAGATGTTACTATTGAAAGGAACGTGCTGCAAATCGTGTATTAACACTCGTGACGTCACAATGCATAAGATCTAAAGAAACATGCCGCGACGGCTGTTCTAACCTGCAAACTGAACCCGCGGTGATATGAATTTTGACGTCACTCTTTTACCTAGAAAAGGCAATTTCAGAATAGACAACTATGGTGCATATATATAGAATAAATGTCATAATTTGTGTTTTGTTACGGGTATACAACACACAGCAAGTGCATTTATCGTACATGTAATGCGCGTTAGCGCATTTCATGCGATAAATGCACTTGCTGTGTGTTGTATACCCGTAACAAAACACAAATTAAGACACTTATTCTCTATATGTAGCCTAACACAGTGTACAGATATGGTGCTGGGAAATAACAGATAAAGAAATCTTCATTTACAAACACAAATATTTTTGGCTTTAGTTTGTTTACTAGGAAAAGTAGCATGACTTATCGTAAGAAATACTGATTAGAAAATAAACCATATTTAACAAGATTTTAGATATTTGCTTAATAAGTACTCACCTTTGTTTTCTTGTTCCACTCTGGATTTTATTTTAGATTAAACATTTCAAATTAAACTGAATCAAAAAAAATAATAATAAAAACTTACCTTGAAATAAACAAATCGAAACACAAACTGAAGAAAAATAAGTAATATTAACTACATAATCAGCCATATTGACCTTGATACTGTGTTGACTTATGATAGTTATAATATTGTATTTATACTAAAACAAAACAACAAACTTACCTTATTATAAATCTGTGATACACAGAGGAGTTGATTTATTGTAGACTTACTTATCTAACCAGTCAGATTTAAGTTATAACAATATAATATTTATTGTGTGTCCTGTGTCAGTGGCCATACTCTGGTAAACTTAAACTCAAACCAATAACCCGGTGTTACAGATAAATGTGGTGAGGAGTGTATAGTAGACACAGTATGTCTGTCTATGTTATTGTACCACAGTATAACATCAAACTGATGGTGGATATCAATAACAGACTGTAGCCACCTACCCCACCCTGATGATATCATATTTACCCACTTTAACTCTACATCCTGTAACAATGTCATATTTGGTGTAAGGCCCAGGTCCCTGTCACCCAGTGTCACGTACCACAGCTCTAACCTCTGTAACCTGTCACACTGACACAGTACATGACCAGGTACCGTGTTAGTGTTAGCTACTTTAACACCCCACAGATATAATGTCCTCAGTGACGGTACACAGATCTTGTTTATAGTCCTATCTGTGTCCTCACCATCAATATAGACCCCGGTCAGTGACCTTGTACGGTGTGGATCACTGAGGAAGTCATTTACTTCTATGTTAGATATACCACCCTCTCCGTTAGTAGGTACCCGCCATAAGTGCAGTGACCTTATGTCTATATGATGATTAGACAGGAGTTCCCTAGTCACCCTCACTGTCTCTATGTCACTGTAACTTAACACATAAACATCTGATACATGGAATGTCACTGGGCTGTCTGTCACTGGGCTGTCTGTCTGTCCGTACTCTAACTCCCTGAGCCAACTTACCTGTAGTTTGTACAGTTCCTCCACTGTGTCACTGTTACCTCCCAGTGGTGATTCTCTGTATTTACAGATCTCTGTGTCACTGTCTGTCACACTTACAACACGCTGTGATATAACACTACCCAAACACGGACACATACCACATATAGACATAATAACATTAGATAACTCCATAATGACCTTGATATCACACAGATGTTTACAGAATAAATCACTCACCTCTTTGTGGGTGACGATGTAAATAGCAGCCAGGAATTCCTGTACAGATTTGTGGAAGAAATGAACACTCACCTTTTCCTCCATAACGCTATGAACATCTCTCTGACTGATTAAACCTACATCAAGGGCAAATTGTAATTCTCTCTCACCTATTTCTGTCTCCAAGTCATCTTTCTGAAAAACTAACTTCACTTCTTTAGACAAAAGACCTTCATATGCTACTTTTCCCAGTTTTAACAAGACATTAAAGTAATTTTTGATATTTTTCTTTGTAGACATTAGTTTTGGTAAACTAACATTGATTGATTCAAAACTCAATTTTTGAGTGTCATGTTTAAGGTGAGCTCTTTGTATCAACATATTGACCATGGCTATATAGAAACTGGTCATACTGTCCCCTACTTGTTCTCCATCATACCATATCTGTACACAAACTACAGCTAATAAAGGTATCTTTATAAATGATTTTACAGTTTTGTTTTTCAATTTACTTTTAATTTCTTTACATTTTGCCTCAAATTCAGCAGTACCTGGTTTCATTTCATGATAATGTACAAGTACTTTTTCTATCACGGATTCGATACCTGCGTCGTCCAGTCCCAGTATTTCAATCACTCTATCTTCGTTCTTTACTCCCTGGATTTCAGAAAACTTCCATGGCCGCATGGTGGTGAAGATAATACAGTTTGACATGTTATCTATGTTAGGCATTCCTTTATACTTGAGACGATCTATGACGGACTGATCGGGCTTCCACTCGTCTAAGCCATCCATCATTATAAAACATCGGTATTTATCACTAGATAACACGTGTTTTGCTGCTTTATGAGGAACGGTATTCGATCCCAGAATGTCCTGACAAATCATGTCTATGACGTTAGCTCGTGACGGATCTACATGACGTAATGGTATATGGAAGACGAAATCAAACTGACTGAGAGCGTTTTCCCATTTGTTAAGCGGTCCAATCATACCTGGCTGTTGAGTATTGCACCACGTTTTCAGAAACCACTTGCAGTACGTAGTTTTGCCATGAGCAGCTTTCCCTAACATAAACACACGGGGGACCGGCTTACCGTTTTTAGTCAGCATATCCTCGGGACTTTTCACTACTTTTCCCTCTTGCTGTTCCCCGCGCTGCGCTGACTTTTGCCCCTTACGGTTCTCTCTGACGTCCTCCCTGATAACCACTGTCGAGAACAGGTGTTCTATAGGTAACGTGTCGCCGTCCGTAGTTACCTGTGACAGGGGGATCTCTCGTGTCTCCTCGTTATTCCTCTCAATTAGTTTTTCTCTCAACATGTTGACGTCAGGCTCCACATCTAGAAAGATAATGAGTAGCTGATTGTTAGATTTTACGAGGAATGGTATAAGATTTTGTAATTCCTCGTTTTTATTGACATCGTACCCCACATAAATTCACCATAAAATAACACATATAATTTGGGGGAGGGGAGTTGTAGTAGTATTGTGTAAGAGGGTCAATCTTAAAATTTGTCATCAAGGACAAGAGCGAGGCTTTTTTTCCTTCTATATATGGTAACACCGATTGATCTTCTTAAGGGAAAAGGTTGGTTGACATTATACAAATATGGACTTGGTCGAGGTCATTGTGTCATTATAATGACCCGATTAAAATTGTAATATCGACCGAAGCCGAACGCCGAGGTTGATATTACAGATCTCATCGGGTCATTATAATGACATAATGACCGAGGCCAAGTCCTTATTTGTTATATTATATAGCGACACGTAAATAATGATTCAAAGCAATAGGAATATTCTATTTTTGATAAAGAATTCAACAATCAAATGTGCTATTTTATTAGAGTTAACAAAATAACAATCTTGGTTTTCATCGGAAGTACTGAAATCGGGAAAAATAGTACACCAAGTCATTATATTATCTTCCGACAGCGGTCATTATCGGAAATATTAATATGACTGGAAATTTTCTCCCTATATGTACCATAGAACTCGCCTGGTGTAAAATCTCCAACAAACCTCCAGTGCGCTAAGTTCCGCCCATTCTCGTGCTATATTAGAATAGTAATAACAACTACGTAGCTAGCCGCGATTCATCGTCCAGTAACTCCACTCGTCACATGAACCAATCAAATAATCACCACGCCGCTTCGCGGCTCGGTGATAATTTGATTGTTTCATGCGACTTGTGGAATTACTGGACAATAATCCACGGCTAGCTAGTTGTTATTTCTTAAATAATGACTCGCGCAACAGCGAATCAGATTCGACGTTATATCCTTGTTCTATAATATAACAATATATCTATTAAGTGGGGGTCAGGGAGAAGTGTAGAAAAGAATAATTGAAGAAATATTACTTATTTATCTATTACGTTCTTCCCTCGCATACCAAGAAAATCAGAGTTGCTCTGCTCCATATATATATTGAAATTCTCTTCGATTTCCTGCATAGACTGAATTTAGGCGTTGTAATCTTCAATTCTTAAATATTTATTGATCGCTACGCTCACCAGCTATTATGTGGGATATCCAAAGACCATTTTACCATTTTCTGTATTAAAAAGCATTCAATCCCCCGCCCTCCTGAAAAAAAATCCTAAATTCGCATATGAACTTGGTATAGAATATGTGGAATTCGCATCAAATGCATTAACACCAATTCGCTGTAGGATTTTTTTTTTTTTTTGGAAACGCATGTTCTCCGATTTTTATGAAATTTCACATATTGGTAGGGATAAAAGCAAGGCATAAAAGTCATCAACATATCGTTGTCAAGTGACTTGGTTGCCGTGGCAACCAGCTCACAAGATACCAATGTATGAAAATTAAACAATTTCAAAGCCTTCAAAGCCTTACTGTGTCTCATACAAATGATTCATGATTTCAATCGTTATGAAATTAAAAAAAAAGGCTATTTTATACTTAACCATATTTGTAATCTTTTCTGATTTTTTTTTATAAATATGGTTACCATGAATGAATAATGCTCATTATAGCTACATTTTTTATTATGTTTAATTTATTTTTCAGTTTTGGGTTAAATAAAAAGCAATTTCATCTAATTTTACTAAGGTCCTAAATTTCCACAGTGACCGTTTCAATGGGTTTGAATTGTTTATGAATTGGACATTCTGAGTTTGATAAATAAAGTTTAAAGATTCCCATACTGCTAAAATGTAATAACGTCTGATTGTAACATACAATGCATTCTTTCAAAAACTTGAATAAAATAAGTGGGGTAACGTTACCATAGCAACCATTTTTTTTAAATGTCGATTTTAGAAATCAAAACGTTTATATTATAATTATTTTCATTCCATATGAAATTATTCAATTAATAGAATTGATGTTTATATGGTTACTATGGAAACAACATCAATTTACACAAAATGTCTTCATGTTTCTGACTGTTTTAAGCGTTTGAAATAAAAACCTCTTATAAAGTTAGGAAGGAAAATCTATGTAACATCAAAGTAGGAGTCTTTATGGTTTCATTGCAAAATGTTGATTGATTCATTTTAATTCAAAATGGCCGTATCTAAGTCAACAAACAAGTCTATATGAAGTTTGAAATCGAAATCTTTACATATACATAAATTCAGGGGGTACAATTCCCACTCTACCACTCGCATTGGCGACTGAAATTGACCTGTTGGCAACCAAAAGTCATCAACATGGTCGCCCACATGGCGAGTGACGAAAAAAAAATCGTTTCCGTTTATTCCCATTGTTCGGTTACACCAAACTTTCTGAAAGTATCTTACAAGACAAATCTGCCATGTATACGGAGCGCCCCGCAGCCTTTGAATTTCCTTTTCAAATAGACCGTCATTATTTACATATCACTTCTGCCAATGTAAATACGCCCCGTTGTGAGTAGATCTACTTAACACTTTTCAGACCACAAGGATGATTTAAATCCGTTTCGCTGACAGTCGGACCACTCAAATGGTCAAACAATATATTAAAGTGATTATCTGAATGATGCCAAGCACCTGTGTGATAATAATGTACCTGTATGATAATAACAGAGACATTTTAGATCAGTTATAGAATGATATGCATTGAAGCTGCACTGTACATCTTTCGCATAGAAAGTTTCGCCCCTTGACCCCCCCCCCCCCCCCCCCGGCAAAGGGGGTGCTGGATCCGCCACTACTTGGCGAATCAAATTCCTGGAACTGAAAAAAACAAGATATCCCATTGGTCGGACGCTTCAAACCAATCAGAAAGGGGAAAACCTTTTCTATGTTTAGTAACAAGAAAGGAGGAGATCTCCAACAAGACCTCGTTGCAGCATCAACAGTAAAACACTTCTAATTTCTTGAATTTACGAGCGTACAATCAGGGAAGTTTATAAAATATACGTCCCTGTCACAATGTAAAGACAATTTGACCTTGATTATTGTGTAACGTACCATCACACTGACAGTGAACAAAGCTACAAAACTTATAATACATTATTCCACATATATGGACCGACCTACGGAAGCCCATTGGCTTCATAAAAATAAACCCTGTGTTTGTGAAACACGAATGCCCCTATTGGCAGTAAAACAGCTGAAAAGTAGTTTCACATTTTGAGGGCAAGGTCAAAAGGTCAGTTTGGTATCATGGAAATGTCTTGCCACAAGGAATTCATATGTGAAATATAAAAGCCATATCAATAAGCATTCAAAAGTTTTGGCTAAAGTTTAAATTTTCGAAATACGGTCAAACACCAAGGTCAAGTTCAAGAGGTAAATAATTTTGGTATCCATGAAAATTTCTTGTCACAAAGAAAACACATGCGATTTATGAAAGCCCTATCACTTGCCATTCAGAAGTTATTGCCAAGGTTAAAGTTTTTCGAAAGTAGGTCAAACTCCAAGGTCAAGGTCACATGGTCAATATTTTTGGTATCCATGGAAAGGTCTTGTCAAAAGAAATACACATGTGAAATATGAATGCCCTATCACTTACCATTCAAAAGGATTGGCCAAGGTAATTTTTTTTCAAAAGCAGTTCAAACTCCAAAATCAAGGTCACAAGGTAAAAACCTTTGGTATCCATGGAAAGGTCTTGTCACAAGAAATACACATGTGAAATATGAAAGCCCTATCACTTACCATTCAAAAGTAATAGCCAAGGTTTAAGTTTTTTTTCAAAAGTAGGTCAAACTCCAAGGTAAAGGTCACAAGGTAAAACATTTTGGTATTCATTGAAAGGTCTTGTCGCAAGGAATACGCAAGTAAAATATTAAAGCCATATCACTTACCATTCAAAGGTATCGCCAAGTTAAAAGTTTTTCAAAAGTAGGTCAAACTCCAAGGTCAAGTTCACAATGTCAAAATTTTTGGTATCCATGGAAAGGTCTTGTCACAAGGAATACACATGTGATATGTAACAGCCATATCACTTACCATTCAAAAGTTATGGCCAAGTGTAAAGTTTTTGCGGACAAACAGACGAACAGACAGACCAAAAACTATATGACCCCGAATCTTCGATTACGGAGGCATAAAAATAAATTAATTGCGTATATACGCAATAACATTGTATGTTCTTCGTGGCTATATATGTCTGTTTTAAACGTTTTTGGGGTTAAACAGAAAATAAAATTACGATCTAGGGGGAGGGAGTAATAGGGCATGTGTTTTCTGTGTTAAGAAAAATTCCTTTTATCGTCTACTGAAAGTACAATATTCTTTGATACAAAACGATGTTTCTAGGTCAAAATAAGCATTTCTATAAACAACCGTCATTGTAGTGGGAAAGGGAATCATATCGTATCATCATATCTACCCGTATTTTTTTCATATTTTGGAGGGTTTTTATGAAAATATATGAAAAATATCTTATTGCTCTCTACTAAGGTTGCTTTTTTTCAACCCGATAACATGACTTTCCTTCAGGGGTGGATCCTGGGCGGGGCAAATGTTAATCATCTTTAAATTCAATAGCATCATTTATAAAGGGATAAGGCTATCCACCTTTGAAAAATCTGAATGGATTGAAAACTAATTATATCTGAGTAATCAGAATGATGTTTGATTGATGTTTGTTTATTTTGTTATTAGTCCCCCACCGGCTCGCCGGATGGGACTGATAGTTTCCACCCCGTTTGTCTGTCTAACAGTCTGTCCGTCACACTTTAGTTTTCCAGACTTTTTTTCGCTGTCGTTGCAGATATTGATCTCATTTTTGGTATGTAAGTTTAAATTTATCTCAATGTAATACAGATCAAGCTTGAGTTTGACTCCGATTGACCTATTTTTACAAGAGTTATGAACCCTGGACTTAGCAAATGTTATGAAATTCTGAGTTTTCCGGACTTTTCTTCCAAGGTATTGCAGGTATTGAAATACTTTTTAATATGTGATTATATCTTAGTGTTATACTGCTCAAGTCCGAGTTTGGTTCAGATTAACCTATTTTAACAAGAGTGATGGCCCCTGGACTTAGCAAATGTCATGAAATTCTCAGTTTTCCAGGCTTTTCTCGGCTGTTGTAGCTATTGAAATAATTCATTATTTGTGATTACATCTTAGTGGTATACAGATCAAGTTCGAGATTGGTTTTGATTGACCTATTTTCACAAGAGTTATGACCCTTGGACTTAGCAAATTTTCTGAATTTCACAGTTTTCCGGACTTTTCTTCCATGGTATTGTAGATATTGAAATCATTTTTGGTATGTGAATCTATCTCAGTGTGACCCATTTCTACAGGAGTTATGGCCTCTGGACCCACGATGAGAGGTGAAACTATCCATCTTGAGGGGCGAAACGACCCACCCTAGAGGGGCGAAACGACCCACCCTCGAGGGGCGAAACGACCCATTTATAGGGGCGAAACGACCCACCTTAGGGGCGAAACGACCCGGGGCGAAGGGGAAAAGGGGCGAAACGACCCGGAACCTTTTCATACCTGTTCTTGTAGATATTGAGTTTGTACGCCTTTTAAATGCACCCCAAATATTTCTCCTATTTTTTTCTCTTTTAGTTAAACCAATATCCTCAATTTATTTCAGGAGCGGATCTAGCATTACCTCAGTGGGGGTCCAAACTAAAGTAAAGCAGCTCATTTGGATTTTTATCGGTATAAAAATCAAATTGGAAAAAAGTACATGTATGACCTCGCCCCCCCTTTCCCGACTTTCATATGAACCATTTACAGGGATTTCTAATGCCTTAGTATAATTTCGTTTGTTCAGATAGGTTTGGTAGGATATTAGGGAAATTCAACAAGTTTTGATTCTTTAAATCGGCTTGCCGGACTTTTTGTACTTAATTAGAGGGTAATATACGAGGGCTGATTGATATATTGTTAGCCTCAGTTTTCTGGGATGCAGAAAGTATTCTGCTGATAGATTATCTCCAAAAAGGACAATCAATGGCACATACTTTTCTTCACTTCTGAGACAGTTAAGGGAAAATATTAAAATGAAGCGCCGCGGAAAGTTCACTAGTTTAAGATGTGTTGTTCCATCAAACAATGTTCCTGTTCACAAGTCTGTCACTGCCATGGTTTCCTCTATGCTTGGCTTTAATTTAATTGAGCATCCGCCTCATTTACCTTATCCTGCTCCATCAGACTTTCATCTATTCCCAAAACTTAAAGTAGATATATTTCTGGCACCCACTTTCAGTACGACGATGACGTAATACTTGCAGTGGATGGCTTGGAGTTCTTTAATAGTGGTATTGAGGCCCTTAAACATTGTTGGCAAAAGTGTTTAGACACTGAAGGGGATTATATAGAAAAATATTGCAAAATGTGTGATAAAATTCAAATCCTTCAATACTAGGCTCACAACATATCAATCAGCCCTCGTACAAGTATTACAGAATGTTTCATTTTCTCAATGTTTTAATCTAATGAAACTCGAATACAGAATGCTTTTTTAAAGACCTATACCTGTTTCTACATACAAGGTCTCATCTTATACTTTCATATTCTGAAATCTATTATATTATATAACCAGTAATAGTGGTGAAAATTCCATTTTTATGTCTAATTTTGGGTACAGGGAACGAAGCTTTGGAACTTCTTCACGTCACACAATATGTTTCAGATACTGAATCTTCATTGGAGGTATTTCATGCCAAATAATGATTCGAAATTAAAGATAAGAGCCTCAATAAATACCCAATTCTTTTGTTGAAATATGCAAATTTTGGACCCCAACTTGAAATATCTCGGGGGGGGGGGGGTCCAAACCAACGGACATCCAGTCCCTCCCCTCTTAGTCGACTCATGTTGTTCATTTTGAACAACCTTGCATAATAAATGATTTTTTCTTAATTTCTATTATAATTAAAAATTCTTTTTTAACATAATTTCGACATCTTTTGTAGGATCAGTACACAGATATTTATTTAAGTTTTAGTACATCACGCCAAAATATGGTGATAATTATTCTTATTAGATCACATGAAGTTATGTTATAGGTCACCGCTCTTTGTCTGTCTATAATCCGTCCGTCGTTAGCTTTTTCTTGTTTATATTTTCTACTGAAACTCCACAATCGCTGCTTAGTATTCCACCAAACCTTACAGGAGACAAGTACTTAAGATTGTGTTTTCGACCCGATCGAAATCCAAGATGGCCACCTTGGGATCAATAACATTTTCACCTTCCCATCCCAACCGCTGTACGGAATTACACCAAACCTCTGACACAGAAAGTGATCTCTTCCCCCTGATGACCACAGTTGAGCAATGTGACCCCATTGGACCCCTTGTTTTGTTTTGTTTTTATTCCATTTTGAAATTGATATCAACATTCTTAAGGAATGAACTAGACGTCGTTTCTAAAGTCCGTGTTAATCTAAGATATTAACAATACTTTATTAAAGGCAGCCACAGTTTTAATTCTAAATGCAGACAAAGAAAGCAAGTCGGAATTTTCTGTAATGTATTATTCCATTTTGGAAGGAAAGTCCTCGATTACATATATGAAGCCATAGTAATTAAATATTTTGTTTTACGTACCTTTTCCCTTTTCGAAGAATTGCTAAGAAAAAACACACAAACGGGCATTTTTCAGGAAAAAAAATCAGTTTTTATCAAACACAGAGCTCGAAAACCAAAATTCCCCACTGGATAATATTTATTGATATCGGTGTTGACCAAATAGAGTAATGTCTGATTAAAAAATGTATTATTTGTGTCATTGTAAGTCTGTTTCTTCAATGCTAATGACTGTTGTAATCGATCAACTTCCTTTTTTAGTGTTTTCACTGATTGAGTGGCGTCCAGTATTTGTTGTTTTTTTTACACTATCATGCCTTTCTATATCACCGCACATTTGGGGTCCTTCGCAATCTCACAGGTGACAATTTCATTTCGTGTGACCTTAACGCAAATGACACTGACCGCTCTGTATTTTTGATTCGACGATTTTGATATTCGGATTCTGAAACTGTCTTTCTAGATTTGTTAAGAAATCTTTTGCACTCTCTAATTCGACAATTTCAACGTGAAGATCGTCCTCTTATTCGGTCTCGAGATTCGAGATCGACGGAAGTCACCACCGGAAACACTGCTTTGCGCAACAGCGGATGTCCCAACGGAAGTTTCTCTACCGCTACATTCCTGAGTTTCAGAATTCGTTTCCGAATCGATTTCAAATAGTTTTTTTCGGGGGTAGGTTGGACAGTTTTTCAAAAGAAACGACATTTTGCAGTTGAGGAGAAAATCCGTCAAATGTTTTAAACTTCATGTGACGCATAGAGGTCCCAATGATTTATCTGACGTGAACATTTAAATGCCTCTTGAATACATGTATCACTTATAGCAATAATCCAGTTATCTTTATCATCTAGGTATTGTATACCGAACTCTTTGTTAGATAGGGCAGCTATTTCGCCTTGAATATCACATTTTAATTCTTCTAACGTACATACTTTGTCAGGAATAATGATTTTTTTTAACTTTACCGATCCCATATTCTACTTGGACTTGTATGGTGTCTTTGTTGAAGCCAACTACATGTACTCATGTTACATTGACCATGTACCCGATAATCTCCTACAAAAACAGAATGATTTTATTGATTGAAATTCATACTATGACCGTGTTCACAGCGGGTTGCGGATTAAGTTGACGGCAGCTATATCAGTAAAGTAAATAAAGTGACGTTTATGTTTATAAGTCCTTGAATGTGTAAAATGAATACACTGGTCGGGCACATATTATCGCCACTTTTTTCAATGTTTTAGATTTTAAAATCTTTAATTCTTCGTGCAATTAAATGAAATTTACAAAGAAGAAAGAAAAACCCCTGGTACACATTTCTTTCAACTTTCATGAAAATTTGATGATCGGTTCTTGTTTACCGGTAATTGTGAAGGGAGGGAGGGTACATATTATCGCCACCTTCTCCAGTTCTTACTGAAAATCTTAGGACTTTTTGGACAAAATTTACATGACGTAAATCTTTGAACTCTCTTCTTTTTGTATGTGAAAAAATTGTTGTTGTTTTTTTCAAAAACCAAAGAGATATAGGAAGACGAAGTAACTTACCCTTTCCTCGGAGAGACGGTGAAAATACATTCAGATTTACCAAATTTCTATCATAAAATTCAATATTTGCAGGGCATGGAATTATTTTAAATTTTGTATACCTTTTCACGTATCAAAGATGTAATTATGGTGAAAAATTAAAATTCCTACATCAACAATTTGCAGAGATGCGAATGAAGTGGCGATAGTATGTGCCCGGCGATAATATGTACCCGACCAGTATAGTTCGGAATCCCCCCCCCCAACCCCCGTTCCTTTCCAATTTGCTGAATGGTTCATTCTCTCTGTTTTTGCGTATAATTTTGCAAATATATTGATATTTATTAAATGCTTTGTCTTACATTGTTTTCAACACCAAAGACTGACACCCCCCATCCCGATGACTTGGACTAACCTTAAAAAAAAAAAACTAGGTCCGCAATCCCAATCACTATATGGCACGATTTAAAAAAAAGTGCATATTTTTGTCCTTTTGAGCCTGTTTCATAATTATATAAATGAAAAAAAAAAATCAGAAACATTATGTTACCATTATTGTACGATAAATGGTGACATTTTCTGTCTTTTCCTTTTGCTTTTGAAATGAAATTGTTGAACCTTGATTAAGAGGGCAAGAATTTTGAACAGTTTTGCTTCTCAGATTCTACAATGTGTCTATGTGTACGGAAAATTCAGATGTGTTACCGTCATTTGTGTTACTTTTTAAAAAGTAACACGACTGAAATCATAAGTAACATAACTGACACTTAAATGGAAACACAATGGACACGTGACTATCTAAATGAAAACCATCAAAGGAATATTAAGATTCCAAAATTTTATTGATCTTTTGCTCATAATATTTCTTACAAATCTTTTATTGTTTCAATTTTCGCTGTGAGAAGAAAATGAATGAGGTTCAATTAAGTTTCTTCACTTGATAACACAGCTGACATTTTATGGTAACACAATTGAGTTAAAGAAGATGTACATTTCATGTTTTATATGGTAACATAAGTTTAATTTTAGTGATTATGCATCAACTGGACAATATTATATATTTTTGTGCGATTCGTTTAAAAGAGTGTCTATTGGAGAAGAATAATTCTTTAATCCACTTAACGATGGTGACTCATCACGTGTACGCACATAGCACTGCGCAACGTATTAGACGATTCGAACGTCATCGCGTCATACGCATGACGCTTTGACGCATGCGATGTTGCATAAGATAAAACGTTATAATGCTCTGTTTAAGACTGTACATGGGCCATATCAAGTGACCTATATCATCACTGATGAATCGAATTTATTTACAGTGTAGTTTAAATTATAGAATTGTAAAATATATTGGGATCCGCGGGACTTATTTTGAAAATCGGGAAATTCAGCCGATCGTTGCCGGGAAACAAATTCAAATAGGCCTAGGACATTTTCAGTTAAACTTTCCAGCAGGATATTTCTTGCAGATATACATGTATAATGAATCAGATATTTCATGTTTTGTATCTCTGATTATAAAAATATTTCTGCAATCTTGTAGACTTCAGTACTTTGCAACGAAATGTTATCGAAATAGTTTTTATAATCGAAAACTTTGAGCGGGTGAATTGTAGTATCAACCCTACTTTTGTTAAAATCAAATCAAATAAATCAAACAACATTTATTTAGAGACGGACATGTCAACAATACAAAACATTAGCTCTAGACATATATGATAGTAGTATAACAATAATGTAACTAAATATTAAAGACACCATAAACTACAAACGTGCAAATGACTAAAACTTGTATCCATTATAATAGATTTAGGCATACTATATATAGGATCTCAAATGAATTTTCATTTCATACGATGTATTATAAAAAAACCTTGGCGAGGGGATATAAAACGCACAACGAGTTTCATAATACATCGTATGAAATGAAAATTCATTTGAGATTCTTTTTATCACATGATATTGCCTAAAAATGTGTATTTCTAACGTGAAATCAACGTTTCCGAGAACTATAGAGGCGAACCACGCCGTGATGTAGAAGTCGTCTGCTACGCCATGAGAAGTAGTGTCCATATCGTATAGATATTCTGTGCGTAAGAGAAAAGTATTTCAATTTTGAATAGTATTTTAATGCAAGAATTAATTCAACAACAATAATTTTAATGATTGATATTGACTCCGGGTCTGAATTTAACAGTTGACCGACATTTGAAAGGTCATATTTGTCAAGGTTTATGTGATTAGGTTCCAAACTTGACCAATCGCATTCAAGCAGAGCGATATGTAACGTGTTATCATATCATATATTTATGAAATGGCTTTTTGAAACTGCATAACGGGTGTATCATGTGATAAATTATTCTATGTTGTCGTTTGGCTAGTTACGAATTTAATAAACTGATACATATTTCGTTTCTTTAGAAATAAAAAAGGAAAAAAAAACTTGAAACGGTAATACCATAATTATGCTCATACAAATTAAGATTTAAAATTGTATTCTTTTTGTTACGTTTTATTTTGTTGCAACGGACCCACTCGAAGTAATAATGTGTAAACGCCAATCCCAGAAACGGGAAACGTCGCATAATTCTAATCGTTCATAGTGTAAACGTTTATAAATTCGGATATCATGTTTTGGACTGGTAGCGTTATAAAAATCTGATTATATATATGAGGGATCCAGGAGATTTTTAAATCAAGGGGGTTAAGGCTTTCATACTTTCTTTTTATTTTAAAAATGCATGTATATACATATACCAACTCAAAAGGAATGGGGTTTTATTTAAGAAATAAAAAATGACAAACCGGGCTATATTGTCTCATAATGCCCGAGCGTCCTCAGCCAATCACATTTATTACCCAGCCGCGTCAGCGGCGAGGTGATAAATGTGATTGGCTGAGGACGCGAGGGCATTATAAGTCATTCTAATATGACTTGATTCTTTTTCCCTATTAAGACAACAGACGCGAGCCGGGCTCTATTCTCCAATATAGGCCCTATAGCGATAAGCCACACCTACCCATTTTCTGAAAGCAGATAAACCGGCAGGAACTGGTTTTTACCAAGAATCGATTTTGTCGTCTGTGTTTCATTGATCTAAGTTTAGTCATCATTAGAATAGAAATAAAAAAATGACAAGCCGGGCTATATTGTCTCATAATGCCCTCGCGTCCTCAGCCAATCACATTTATCACCTCGCCGCTGACGCGGCTCGGTAATAAATGTGATCGGCTGAGGACGCTCGGGCATTATGAGACAATATAGCCCGGCTTGTCATTTTTTATTTCTTAAATATAGCCGGGCTTGTCATTTTTTATTTCTATTCTAATGATGACCAAACTTAGACCTTTTGATGAAAATCGATTCTTGGTAAATACCAGTTCCTGCCGGTTTATCTGCTTTCAGAAAATGGGTAGGCGTGGCTTATCGCTATAGGGCCTATATTGGAGAATAGAGCCCGGCTCGCGTCTGTTGTCTTAATAGGGAAAAAGAATCAAGTCATATTAGAATTTTCTTAAATCCAAAGAATCTACATGATTTTTTTGTCCGTTTTTCGGGCCAATGGGATATATCACGCTTCCCGGTTGCTCTATTTACCATGGGTTTTCCATAGAAAATTTAGCAACCGAGAATCGTGATAAATCCCTGTATTTCGGGCTTTACGGGGTTTTTTTTCCAATATTTTCCGAAAAAAAATCTAGCCGGTTTTTTTCTAATGCAAAGTCTTCATCCTTCCCCTAAAATCAATTGACATTTTATGAATGACATGGTCTCATTTGGAATTTTGAGACAATGTGGCTCTCTCTAGGGAATAACGCAGAAATGAAGATGGATCCTTGCTCGATTAAAATGAAAATTATTCATATACGTGTTTGACGATTTCTGGAATCCTTGCAATCTCTCAATATCACCCCTACCGTATTTTCTTCCAGAGAACTGGATTGGATTGGGCGTAACAGAGTCGTATTTATAAATTAGTCATTTACGTCCCTGAGCGTAAGTTGTGCCAACATTATATGAAACCATTTCCCTATTTGGTTATCACATACAAAAGTGCCCACTTATGATGTGTTACAAATAGACCTTAGGTTTTTTTTTATGCATGAACTCATGAAGATTTACAGGTACTGCCCAGGTGAGGGGCGAATCAGTGCTGTCGTTTATATACTGATTTCCTACATCATAGCAAATTCAATGGCGGATTTAGTTGGGGCCTAGCCCCCATCCCCCTTTTCATCCAAACCTATTGATTTGGAATACACTTTTTATGTTGAAGCTCTCAACTTATTTTTAGACGCGCTAAGCTCTTTTTAATGAGTCCATGGAGAGAACGTCTTTTCAGTACGTCTATATCGTATCATCAGTCAATCAATCAATTTACAGGTTTTCTCATAACCTAAGGGAACAACCATTTGATTTTAAAAGAGCAGGGGGGCAGAAATACGTACTTTGAAAAAAAAAATGAGAAAAAATCCGGACGGATATTTTAGGGGTAAAAATCCGACACAAAAGGTTATCATGAAAATAGCCCCCCCCCCCTCCCCTGTCTTCCGACATATATGTACATATATTAGATCACAAATCTCCATCTCTGTGACGTTTGTTTTCTTCTTAACATTTTTTATAGAACCATTTCTCAGTTCGCCGATATATAGAATATTGTTGTATTTGATTTCTCTTTTGTTTTTAGAACAAATCCGACGCCGGTTATTGTTTGAAACCAAACAATAAAAATAAACAAGAAATTACGTCATTTAACGTTACATGCAAGAGGAAAGGTCCACATTATATGGTTCTTTTCTTTGTTTCCTTATCAGATTTTCTGCGAACAATATTCTTTATAGATGTACTGTGACCCTCCATTCTTTTTCGAATCCTCAATCCACCGCTGAAATTCATTTCTCGATGTTTTGACAGGAATCGTATATATAAGTCCTTGAGTAAAAGTCTTTTGTTAGTCTTTCACTGTGTATTTCACTTTGTACGACGTCTTCGTCTTCGTTGAAAACTAAGCGAAAATTCATGTTTTTTTATTATAAACTTTGCGAAAATCTTAATCGGAGTTGGTATTCAACATATTTTAGGGAAATAAGACATCACCTCTCTTACATTTCGATCGGAAATATGACAGTAAAATAGGTAGGTTTTAGGGAATAATGCGACGTATTGCTTCATTTCCTAGCAATTTTCAAAATGGACTCTGACTATCACGACATTACCCAATGATTCTTCGAGTATTCGAGATCGATTTTCGTGTTGAGCCAGTTTTTAAACAAACTTTACTACAGGAATTCAAATTTGTTTAAAAAGATGAATGAAACTATATATGATATAAACGTCATTTATTGAAAGGTTTCGACGCTATGGTTTGAATACATAAAATCTAGCTATGACGTCATCATGGACATGAAAACTACTTTCAACGCTTTATCTTTCTCTTATATTAACACCGACCTATGTATTTTTATACATCAATTGAAAGATCAAGATTTATATATTCCTCCTGTCATGACTAGAAAAAAAGTTTAATACTCATTTGAAGTGAATTTTTGAGGTAAAAAATCATAATTTTTCGAATTTTTTTCATTTTTTTACAATAAATTGATAAGGATGCTACTTCTCTAGCATAAAGTGATTTTCTTTTATATATCTGTTTTTTATTGGAGAGGAGTGTCTTCTTTTCATTAAAAATTTCCAAAATCGCCCAATAACGTTCTTTCCTCAATTATTAGTGTTTTTCTGGAAATCGATGATTTTTGTCTAAAAATAGCAACAGAAATTCCCATAATTTATTTTTAGCTATATCTCGAAATTTTCAACACCGACCTTGATATTTTGATATGTAAAATTAAAGTATGAAAAGTGTTCTTCATATTTGGCCCATTCTTATAAAAAGTTTAATACTCCTTATTAAATGAGTCACCATCCTTAAAGAAAACAATTATCATATCATTTCATAAAATAATAACACAACTGACATTAAGTGCTTACACCAATGACATCGCTTTAGGCATGGTCCATTTGATATTCTGGGGGGGGGGGGGGGGCTTGGGTTTTTTTGTCGGGGCAAGATTATTTTTTTCGCCTCGGACCGGGGCAAAATTATTTTTTTTCTTGCAAAGTCGGAGCAAGGAAATTTTTTTTTTAACAAAGTGATGTGCAAATAAATTAAGAATGTTTGTGTTTTATCAATAGAAATGATTTATATTTATTTACTCAAAACTCGAAATATTAATATATACTTTATTTTTATGCAAGTATTCAATTCAATTCTAAATAGAGAGATAAAAGTAGATTTTACAATACAATTCTAAATAAACAAAATTTATATAAGGTACATGAATATAAGAGGGTCTGTGGGGAAGGTCTTCTAGACAAATTTTTAAATGTTGAATTGTAAATTGGTGAATAATTGAAGTTCTCCTTCCAAGCTTACAAGAACATAAAGGACTCTATCATGTCTATGGGATACATGCAACATGTGTTAATAGTAATACATAAATATTTGCTAACACTTTTGATATCTTCAAATATATGAACTTTAACATTATCAAATAATGTTTAATAGAAAACTATGGCGAGCGAAGCGAGCCAAAATTTTTTTGATCGACTGAAAACTGTGGCGAGCGAAGCGAGCCGGAAAAATTTCAAGAATTTTAGCAAAATTTTATGGTGATTCTTTAAATTCAGATTATTTGTAAGAGCAAGATTATTTTTTTCTGTCACACCATAAGCAAATTAATTTTTTTCATCAAAATTCAGAGCAAAATTATTTTTTTCGAAAAAAAACCCAAGCCCCCCCACCCCCCCCCCCCCCCCCCCCCAGAATATCAAATGGACCGTGCCTTATGCCAACTTCTGAATCTAGTGTGGTAGAAAGGTTTCATTTTGTCAACAGTACGCTTAAGGTGACATACCATTTCAGTATAGGGTCCCTTTCAAAAACACGACAGAAACCTACAAGTAATTCTGTACAAAACACAGATTCCTGGATGAACGTAATTTTAATGTGTGGACAAAGAGTTAATCGTAACATAATGGACATTTGATGAAGTCAAAACAGATAACCTATTTTCTGTAATATAAAGAAGTGACAAGATTGAATGGTATACAACTGATCTTATTCTTCTCTGAATTAGTGCTTTTCATTTTCAATTTATTGATCGATTATCACTAGTTAATGATTGGTAACACAACTGACATGATATGATGATTCACAATATCTCTTATCTAATTTGAAGAAATCTTAAAATAGAAGTAATTCTGATTACATAGCGTGATATTTAGATTGTAAAAATCTATATATTATATTGCGCAATGATACAGTTGAAAATTGCTAACGTTTTCTTCAGCTTCTTATCACCTTATTGTACTATTTTCCTATTACTTTTGTGTCTGTTCTGTTTAGATGATAGGTGCATTTTTGGTTTCTTCTGTATTGTATAATCTAAACATCATTTTAAAGGGATAATCTAAGATAATATCAACTGAAGTTGTGATCACTTTGATGCATATCATCATAAAATGTCATTTGTGTTACAGTCTGTCAATTGTGTTACCATGAATGATCACTACTGTGTATATATCCTTTTAAAATTGCGTTCAGTAATTTTGTTTTCTTGCAAATCATTAAGTACATGAAAGAAGTAAGGAATTTCTTATTTATATTATATTTAATGATTTCCAGTTATCCAAAAACTACTTTCCGTAAACAATGCTATATGTTACCATTTATCTTGAGAAAACGGCATCAAATCATAAATTTTCCTCAAGAGGCTGATAAAATCTATTCATTTTTAGAGAAACAAACATAGAATGAATTCTAAAAAAATATTGTAATTTTTATCTTGAGAAAACGGCATCATATCATAAATTTTCCTCAGGAGGCTGATAAAATTTATGCATTTTTAGAGACACAAACATAGAATTAATTCTAAAAAAAATATTGTAATTTTTATGACAATTATTTGTTTGCCTTTCAATTGACATTTCAAATCAATGTCATGTATGTAATGACCTCCATCTCAATATCAAAACTATTTTAATCTCCCATATTCTAGAATTTGTCCCTTTGGATGTTTACAAAAAATTAATATTAGAAAGAAAATTCATTGAAATCAACAATCATTTTCTCATATTTATGGTTTGCAAAATATGCACTTTTTTATATCGTTATATATGGAATTGTAATTAAATCAAATGTTTTTCAGAAAAAAACAGATGTCTCCCCCCTCCCTCTAAGTTACTTTGACCTTGGGCCAAGATGATGTGAAACCTTTGAGTCATGGGCAACATCATACTTAAACATGAAAGTGATTCATTGTATTGTTTGAGGTAAAGCCCAAACATGATTAGCATATACAATTTCATTATAAGCATATTTAGTGAAATTGACTTTGGTCACATGACCTTGGATATAGGTGATCTGAAAAATACATTGTATGGATCATGAGCAACAAAAAACTAAAATTAGTGATTGGATACACGATTCAAAATATAAAGCCTAAACATGATAAGCATAACAATTTCAGCCTGGACATGATTAGCATATACAATTTCATAACCAAAGTAAGAAGTGACCTTAATCATGTGACCTTGGGACAATGTGATAAGAAACATTTAGTCCTGAGTAACAACGTATTAAAATATGAAAACAATTGTAAGAAGGGTTCAGGAGATATAGCCCAGAAAAGAAGTTAGTACATACAATTTCATTAAAAAGAACTAAATGATCTTGACCATGGGCACACGACCTTGGGTCAAGATGATAAGAAACCTTCCAATCCTGAGCAACAGCATTCTAAAGAATCAGAGTGATCCAGTATACGATTCCACAGATATAGCCCAGACTCAATAGTATTTACAATTTCATTAAAAGTGTAATATTTGACCTTGAACTTATGACCTTGGATCAAGGTGGTGTGAAACCTTTTGGTCATCAGCACCATCGTACTACAATATGAAATGATCCGATCACAGTTCAAAAGATAAAGCCTGGACATAATACACATAACAAATACAATTTCATTTAAAATACATGTATACTAATTGACCTTGACCTTGGTCACATGATCTTGAGTCAACGTGATGTAAAACCTTCAGGTCATAAGCAACAACATACTAAAATATAAAGCAATCGTGCAAACGGTTCAAGAGATATAGCCCGAGCAGGAATGCATGTACAATTTCATTAAAATTGTACTACATGGCCTTGACCTTGGTCACATGACCTTAGGTCACATGACCTTGGGTCAAGGTGATGCGAAACC
This sequence comes from Pinctada imbricata, assembly GCA_033119305.1. NCBI lineage: Eukaryota > Metazoa > Mollusca > Bivalvia > Pterioida > Pteriidae > Pinctada > Pinctada imbricata. The sequence goes on from VSWD01000002.1 coordinate 17,302,235, forward strand.
TTCGGGTCATAAGCAACAAGATACTAAAATATGAAAGTGATCCGGCAAACGGTTCAAGAGATCTAGCCCAGACAGGAATGTATGCATAATTTCTTTAAAAATGCACTAAGTGACCTTGACCTTGGTCACATGACCTTGGTTCAAGGTGATGCCAAATCTTTGGGTCATAAGCAACAATATACTAAAATATGAAAGTGATCCGGCAAACAGTTCAAGAGACATAGACCGGACAGAAATGTATTCATAATTTCTTTTAAAATGCACTAAGTGACCTTGACCTTGGTCACATGACCTTGGGTCAAGGTGATGTGAAACCTTCGGGTCATAAGCAACAAGATACTAAAATATGAAAGTGATCCAGCAAACGGTTCAATAGATTTGGCCCGGACAGGAATGTATTCATAATTTCTTTAAAAATGCACTAAGTGACCTTGACCTTAGTCACATGACCTTGGGTCAAGGTGATGTGAAACCTTCGGGTCATAAGCAACAACATACTTAAATATGAAAGTGATCCGGCAAACGGTTCAAGAGATCTAGCCCGGGCAGGAATGTATGCATAATTTCATTAAAAATGCACTAAGTGACCTTGACCTTGGTCACATGACCTTGGGTCAAGATGATGTAAAACCTTCAGGTCATAAGCAACAACATACTAAAATATGAAAGTGATTGGGCAAATGGTTCAGGAGATATAGCCCGGACACGATGTGTGACAGACGGACAGACAGACAGACAGACGGCCGACGAAGGCAAAACCAATATGTCTCCTCCCCGTTGGGGGGAGACATAATTAATGCGTATATTCGCAATAGTTTTGCGTATATTCGCAATAGTTTTGCGTATATTCACAATAGTTTTGCGTATATTCGCAATAGTATTGCGTATATACGCAGTATCATTGCGAATATACGCATTACTATTGCGAATTCACGCAATATTATAGCGAATTCACGCAACAGTAATGTTATTGCGTATGCGTATATATGCAATATTTTTTTCTGTGAAGCCTATGGGCTTCCGTAGGATTCCCTATCAAATCGTTCGAGATCCTTATTAATGAAAATCAGACACTTTAACAGTGATTCAGACTGTTTTCAGAGGCTATAGGACACATGGCCTAGAGCATAAAAAATTATAGGCCATTTTGTCCTAAACATGGAAAAAGTATAGGCCGTCGCGCGGCATAGCCGCGAGCCGAGCGCTGAAGGCGCGAGCTGCTAGGGGGTCCGAATATTTTGTTCAAATTTAAAGCAAAATGGTGCAATCTGAGCCAATCTGGAGATGAAAATTGAAGTCTACAGACTTGAAAATAATGGCTTTAAGCACTGATTCAGTCTTATAATACATTTACAATGTGTAATACAAAGACACTTATCTCACGATGATCTAAATCATGTTCATCGAATTGTTCAACAATACGAAAGGGGTAGGGATATGAAGGACGATATTGGCCCTAATTTTGAGCATTGAAATATAGAATTTTTAACTGTAATTTGACACTTTGATACGTTCTCTACTAAAAAGCTAACCTATTTATGTAAACAATGCGTTTATCAATCGCTTTTAGCCCTACGAAAACACCGAAATTGGCAATATACCGCGAAAGACCTTTTAAAACCAGGGACGGATAAAGGATTTGTGTATAGAGGGGGCGTGAAAAATATCAAAAAGGAAAAAAGGTCTTTGTGTCACCTAGTCCCCTCCTCCCTCAGTCCAGGATGAAGTCCTCCCCTACGGAAAAAACTTTTTTATAGAACCTATATGAAAGAGAATGTATATGGTACAAAAGCTTATTAGTGCCATTTTTGGAAAGAAAAAAAAAAAGAAAAAGTCGTTCTAACGAGTTAATAAGTCGTTCAAACAAGATAAAAAGTCGTTCAAACAAGATAAAAAGTCGTTCAAACAAGATAAAAAGTCGTTCAAACGACTTTTTAACTCGTTGAAACGACTTTCAAAAGTCGTTCTAACGAGTTAAAAAGTCGTTCAAACAAGATAAAAAGTCGTTCAAACAAGATAAAAAGTCGTTCAAACGACTTTTTAACTCGTTCAAACGACTTATAAAAGTCGTTCTAACAAGATAAAAACTCGTTCAAACGAGTTTCTTAAGTCGTTTAAACAAGTTAAAAAGTCGTTAAAACGACTTTTTATCAAAGCTGTCAATACAGTGTATAACATTAGTATTTGATCGATACATGTACATGCTATAGTAATCATGGGGACTTTAAAGCTTTGTTGATATGATGCATACGAAGCATACATGTACTAGTATATCATACAATAAGCAATACATATCTACTGATACATGTATATATGTAGAACCATCATCATGCAATTCTCTTTTAGAGAGGTCAGGGCGGTGCTGAGGAGGAATTAGGCAGGCATGGGAAGGGGAAAGGGTTAGTAGGATCGAGGGGTCTTTGACTGAGACGGGACCATGCCCTTTGAAATTCTAGGCACAAAATTAATATTTACTGTCAAGTGGTTCTAAAGAAAATAACATAAATGCTCGGGCCGTGAAAGATCCGCTCTGTCCGTAGATACAATTCTAAAAGGCCCATTACATGTACGTACAAAGGTCCGAATTTCCCCTTTGGTTATTATGCTTAAAAGATCGCATTTAATGAAAGTATGTTTATTATAGCTGTGTACATTTTAATAAAAAAAATTATAGCGCCCCAGCAATTCAGTTTTAAAAAGTCGATAAAAAGGCTTGAAATATTCCCCAAAAGGATAAACACATGTTACAGGGGCGTAGCTAGGCCTAAAAAGATCAAAGGTAGACCAAATTTCTATCAAAATTAAAATGCGTCAAAATTATCTACCGCCTTAATTTTATACCGCGGATTTATTTATCTTGCTGTCACCAGAAGGACACTCTGCATGGTACTTGACCAATCTACAGCCTGACACCAGCGCATTCTTAAACATTGCATTCTGACTGACCACGGGACACCATGACAAGTCCTGTCCAAAACAGGGCACCGATCACCTGTCCTCTTTGAATGTCGATCGAACTATGCAAAAGCTCGCCCCAGCTGCCAGATAAAGGACTGTTTTTCGTTTAAATTGTTTTAAATCCATTCATATATATTCAACTGTGTGTTACTTAGGCCCCTACGACGTTTTGGAGTCATACATACATGTATATACAACATTTCTTTGAGATCTCTGGGTAACCAGAAAAAAAAACCGGAAGGATTGTTTGCACGTGCACGTTATCCGGATAACCACATCATTTGCTTAATTTCTGATATGGGAGATGGTCGTCGTACCAGTGTTATATAAATGTAGAAGTCTTTCCCCCTAGCCATCTTTCCCCCCGGAAAAATGGCTATATAGTGGTTCCCCCCACCCGTAAAATCTACTATATAGAATTTCCCCCCCCCCGGGGGGAAATTCTGCTATATTGTAGATTTTCCCCCATGTTATAGTAGATCTTCCCCCGGGGAAAAACTGCTATATATAGCCATTTTACCCCCCTCGAATGAATTCTGGAATGGTATTTAATCCATGTTGTAAAAAGGCACGAAAAAAATCCTCCCATTCCAAACACAGCATAACTAAGGAGAAGATTTGAAATAAGATTTTGGCTTTGACACTGACCTTGAGATTTGACAGTCCTGCAGACTGGCAAGCTCATATCTAGATAAAGAGTCCGACAGACACACAGCGACAGACAGATAGACAGAAAACACAAAGACAGACAAACAGGAAGACGGACAAATACAAAGACAAAGATATATAGAGAGTCACAAAGACAGACACAGACATACATAAGAGAATCTCACAGACAGACAGACAGACACACACAGACACACCCTCACACACACAAACAGATTTACTCACTCGTAGACAGACATGAAAAAGACAAATACACATGACAATGATTTTCAGTATCATCTCCATTTTCCACAGCATTTCAGAAGAAAATTCATTGACAGAAGAAAGACAGACTCAGGGATAGACAGACACCTAGACAGAAAAAAAAAACAAACAGACTGACTCAAACATACACCCTCTCACATATACTAACACACAAAAAGATAAATACATGAAGAAAGATACAGACAGAAAAACTTCCAGATGCATGCACAGACAGACACACACAGAACGATATACAGACACAAAGAAAGATATACAGAGGCACTTACCCACAGACAGACAGACAGACACTAATAAACACACACAGATAGACAGATACACCTAGCCAGACAGACGCATAGAGAGACAGATTGGCAAACAGACTTACACAAAGACAGACACGACAGACATACAAACAGTCAAACATACACAAATCACAGATGCACTCTCAGACAGACAGGCAGGCAGGCGGACGGACGGAGAGAGACATACAGGGATACAGACAGGTAACTAAACACACGCACAGACAAGAAAGTTTCTTTTATTGATAGAAAGGAAGAAAGGAAAGGACAGACATAAAGACAGGCACAGACAGATAGACAAACAGACAGATACACAAACATGCAGATGATATAAGACAAATTGATTGAGCATTTCGAGTTAGGTCCATATTATAACCATTGATGCAAAATAATAAAAAAAAAGATAAAATCCAAACCAGTCTCGGTAGGGGGAAAATCTGCTATGGGGAAAGACTACTATATAGCAGTTTTTCCGGGGGGGGGGGGGGGCTACTATGGGGGAAAGCTACTGTGGGGAAAAAAACTACTATATAACACCGGCACCGATTGCCATTTGTCCCTTTTGTGTCTCTTACTTTCCTTGTTTACTCTTTGTTTTAAGATTTAGAGTTTTGGTGTTTTGCTGTGGATGCTGCAACTGTGTCTTGTTGGAGATCCCCTTCTTTCTGTAGGATCGGTTTTGATTATTGAATATACTCGTATCTTATTATTGTCTTCATTGCTAGACGGTCTCAATCAAATATCTAAAATGTTACAAATGTAACAATTGGTCCAAGTAAAGCAACTTTTAAGTTGTCAAGGAATGTGGCTCTATAGAGTGTCAAGCTATTACAGTCCGAGGGGGGAGGGGGGTTACACACCAATTCCCTTCGCTGTAAGGGTATACTTATTTATTCAGTTCATGTATATATCAGGAAAGACCGGTCAAACGGTCAAAAAGTAAAGTTGAGACGTTATCATAAATCTAGATCAAATATGCAAGTATATAGACATCAATCAGATCTAGTTTTGATCTTGTATAAATGGTAATTTCAAAAGTCGTTTGAACGAGTTTTTATCTTGTTTGAACGAGTTTCTGAAGTCGTTTAAACAAGTTAAAAAGTCGTTTAAACGACTTTTTATCTTGTTTAAACGACTTAAGAAACTCATTTGAACGAGTTTTTATCTTGTTAGAACGACTTTTATAAGTCGTTTGAACAAGTTAAAAAGTCGTTTGAACGACTTTTTATCTTGTTTGAACGACTTTTTTATCTTGTTTGAACGACTTTTGAAAGTCGTTTGAACGACTTTTTTATCTTGTTTGAACGACTTTTTATCTTGTTTGAACGACTTTTTATCTTGTTTGAACGAGTTACATAAGTCGTTTGAACGAGTTTCGTAAGTCGTTTGAACGAGTTTTAAAAAGTCGTTTGAACGAGTTTTTAACTTGTTTAAACGACTTTTTATCTTGTTAGAACGACTTTTTATCTCGTTTAAACGACTTTTTATCTCGTTTTAACGACTTTTTATCTCGTTTGAACGACTTTTTATCTCGTTTGAACGACTTTTTAACTCGTTTGAACGACTTTTTATCTTGTTAGAACGACTTTTTATTTTTTTTTCTTTTCCCAAAATGGCACTAATAAGCTTTCGTAATATGGCGAGCCAGCTATTTCTTTTTTTTTTCGATGAGGGTGGGGTGTGCGGGGATGTGGTTACACCACAATTCCCATCAGTTTGCTGTTCGGGTATGCTGATTTCCATATTATATATCAGAAAAAAGACCTTCAAACATTGTTTAAAGTGATTTTGAGATGTGGAAGAGGTTACAATGAGTACTGCATAATACTGGCTATTGGTCATGCCTTACTTCAGAGTTGTATAACAAAAGTGAAATGTAAATCATATTTAATCTGGCCAGCGGTAGCGAACCAGCGTAAATTTTGTAAAATTCGACTCAACACTGCCAGAAACTGAGTCTACGCATAGACTTTTGAGCCCCCAAACCTTACATTGCCGAATGTGGGGGGGGGGGGGCACCCCTGCTCCCTCTAAATCCGCCAATGAAAACTACATATTTCTATAAGTACAAACTTTAAAAAAAAAACTTGCCTGACCGCAACAAAATAGCAGCGTCTGCATTTTTACTTCACCGACCTTAACTAGTTATCATGATTACATATTTGGTGAAGCCCCTAGGTAAATCAAAAATGTAAATAAATCATGATACACATCCCTTCTCATCTTTACACCGTGCCATGGATTTGTGCATGTACTTCTAGCAAGTGGCCGTGTATAATAAAAACGAAATGAAAACTTTAAGCCAATTAAAACTAGCTTCTCGTCATGTGTAAGCGTACATGTTAAAAGAGCGATAACTCTTTCTACATAAGAGAATGCTGTTTTTGTCTGTTTGTAAACGGCGCTCGTCATTATTACATGCAAACGCCACATCGTTCAAATCTAGGCGTTTCTGACCTCACGAGGTCAGGCAATCAAATTAGCAATGACCGAATGCATAACTAAGATGAAGTATTTGTAAAAGATTATTAGTATATCTTCGATATTCTTCTACAAAATCCAAATTTTCGTACAATTGTCGCTAAATGTTGTCAATAACTTCAAACTGGGGTCACTTTATGGCGTCATTACAAACAAATGACGCTTTGTTCGGTGATATTTCTTTTTTTCATTGAAAGCGGTAAACATTCGTGAATTTTGATGAGAGTTCAATTAAGTCACGAACTATTTTCAATTTTTGAAATATTGAGAACTGAACATCTTATTATGATCATAATTTAGCAAAGTATAAATAAATCGTTTATTTACGCTGTGCATTACTCCGTAGCTTGAAGCGAATTAAAGGATAATTTAAATAGATGTGACCTTTTTCTCTTCTTTCATTCAAATTATATAAATTTTACAATTTCGAGTAGCATTTGATGGCGACAAGACATAACGTTATGCTTAAACGATGGTCAACGTTAGGCGACGTAAAAAGGAAGGGGTTACAAAAATGGAGCTTAATCGGTAAAAATATGTTCGATTTACGGATTATCGTATAATTTGCACATATTAAAGAAAATCCGTAAATCGAACCTATTTTTACCGATTAAGCTCCATTTTTGTAACCCCTTCCTTTTTACGTCGCCTAACGTTGACCAACATTTAAGCATAACGTTATGTCTTGTCGCCATCAAATGCTACAAAAAATAAGCCGCTTCGCTGGCGACACAAGCATTCCTTGGCTTGCTATTTTTATCAGTAATAAGGATAAACTTGTAACTTTCGGAAAGCGGCTTATTTTTTGAAAGTTGATCAAATATGTAGGTCAAGGTCACTTGGTTCAAAATTATTGGTATCAGTAAGAAAGTCCTGTCAAATAAAATTCACAGGTGAATCTTATTCAACAATAAAAAGATATGGTCAATCTCAAATTTTCAGAGAAGAGGGTCAATCATCTAGGTCAAGGTCTCATCATAAGAAACACACGTGTGAATATTAAAGCCGTTTCACTTACAAATCTAAAGATAACGCCAGTCTTAATCTCTTTGCAAAGTAGGTCAAATATCTAGGTCAGGGTCACTTAGTAAAAATTATGGTATGTGTAGAAAGGTCTTGTTACGAAGAATACACAAAAGGAATATTAAAGCCCTATTACTTACAAATCAAAAGATATAGCCGATCTAATATTTTTTTTAAATGTGGGACACATATCTAGGCCAAGGTCATGAGGTAAAATATCAAAGCCCTATGAATATCACTTACAAATCAAAAGATATAGGCAATCTTAGATTTTTGAAAAAGTAAGTAAAATGTCTAGGTCAAGGTCACATGGTCAAAACTTATTTTTAAAAAGATCTAGTCACAAGAAATACACATGTGAAATATCAAAGTCCTATCAATTACCAATCAAAAGATAAAGCCATTTTTTTTCTTTTGAAAAGTAGGTCAAATATCTAGGTCAAGTTCACGAGGTCAAAAATGATGATATGTGTAGAAAGGTCTTGTCACAAGGAAGGCACATGTGAAATATCAAAGCCTTATCACTTACCAATCAAACATTATGGGCTGTGACACCCTATTAGAGTGTGACAGACAGACAGACAGACGGACAATGGACATAGTGATCCCTAAGTATCGCTATGCTTCGCAGGCTACACAAAAATTGCCCTTAAAATAAGTATGTTGACATCTAGACATCTTTTTTTTTTTACAGAAAACGAATGGTGTTTGTATATCTTTGAAACGTTAAGCGGATAATAGGGAAATTGGCAGAATCAAGAAATATCTGTGAACGAATATCGTTACAAAGTCGCCGTTTCTGCATTCAGAGGGGGACAAAATTTGGAGATTTTGAATTGCGTCCCTCGCAAAACATTCAAACTTTCGCTAAAGATGCATAACATCAATGATAACTGTCCATTAATATTGCAACTAATATGAAAATCGAATGTAGGAAAATAATGGGGTATGGTGAGACATCCCGGGCAAGGGGCAAGTAGATTAGGCCAAGCAAAACTGAAAAGTTGGTTTTCTGGCTAAATTTTTCAAATCATATGCGGCAGCCAGGTTTTTTTTTTCATTAAACATTTTCAGAACTACAAATTGGAATGTGTTGACATCTTTTATGCTAGTTGTTTGTTTCCTCATCGTGTGATTGACATTTCTGTCCAGTTTTATTACTTCAATTTGTACCCATTGAATGACCACTTGAAATGACATGAAAATTTTACGGACGAACGCAAACGCAAGTATATGTACATTAAGATAAGATAAGATATAAGTGGACGTTGGAGATTTAAATCTCAGGCGCAGAACAAGAATACAAAATAATGTCATAGAGAAAAATCAATATTTTATCTGAATGAAATAGAACACTATATTGAACCCTTCGGGTAAGCGGAGCAATACGCAAGATCACAAATACAGCGCGTGCAGCGTGTCCGTTCTGATTTTTCGTTTAGTCACCTACCTAAACTATTGTTCAAAACTTGGACACCTTTTCTGCCCAAGTAAATTGATGACGTCATAACAATGGAGAACAATCGAAGGGTGCGCGAGAACATTCGTATAGTCTTGGTTAGAAGTATTTGCGATCTTCCGTATTGTCAAGGAAAGAATTTTGCGCATCTTCCTGGCCATGTAAGCTGTCATTTTCGCGTTGCTGGTACAGTCACCTTTTTCCTTGAACTCCTTGCCGCCACTGATGTCCGTGTGTAAGGTCTGGGTCTGTCTAATAATGCTATAAAATTTCGTCTGCATTGCAGACCATGAGATGTGATCAAAGAAACTTTAGCTATGTTTTTACTTTTAACGGAGTGTCTGCTCCGTCATCGGCGTCCTTATTACGTAAATTCTCTTGAATTCGATATGTTAGCCATGGACTTCTATCTCTCTAGGCGGACATTTTTTTTTTTTAATTTTCTGTTGAAAAAAATTGAATGCGGGGGGTAAAACACGTATGGGGCGGGGCCTGAGAACCAATTCTTTTTTTTTCTTGGCCTTAGCCGAACATTTTTCACTCTTTATTCAGATTTCTTTTTTATCTCCTACTTCTACCGGTAAGACGGGGATTTGATTTATTCTGATTTCTGAAGAATCAAGCACTCAATTTTTAGCTACATGCAAGTGGGTTTTGAAAAAAAAATCTAGACCCCTGCAACCACCTTAAATCTTATCAACGAAATACTAACTCAAATTCTGCGATTCCAGAGACACGAGAATGGGTCACAAAAAGGGTCAAATGTAGTCCCCAGATCCCTAACAAATTTTACTTACCACCCCCCCCCTCCAACCCATAGGCCACTGAAAATCATTCAAAGCATATGTTCAAGTGAACTTTTATGCGAGTTGAATTTTTTCATAAACAGTACTGTATACATGAAAGACGAAAGGAAATGGGTGGACAGGGTGAAAGGGACCGAGAGTAAGGGTGCGGGAGGAGGGGGAGGGGAAGGAGGAAGGAGGAAAAGGGGGGATGAGGGAGGGAGAGGAGGGGAGGGGACAGGAAGATGCAGTACCCCTGTCCGTCCAATCCCCAAAGTCGGACTAATGCACAATGGCATCAATTTTGTTTTGGGGTGTACGTACATCTTGTTGATAAATGTGAGATGTGCGGCCGATAGAAAGCACAGGTCGTTAAATGTCAATTAAGAATTTAAGTCCTAAGTTCGACTATTCTTTTTTACGTTCGCCGTGTTACTTAATATGGACATAAAGAGATACATGAACTAAGCCTGGTTTACTTACATTATCCATTCTTTACTGTTTTATAGCTGTCTAGGTTCACAATATGACGTTTCACGAGAACTAATAATTTCCACCAAACGACAATCATGCATAGCAGATAACGTCAGACAGCTTGTCTCTATATATAGATCCTAACAAGAACGAAACTAACAACTTCTTGGAACTAGCGATTTCAGAAAACCTGACTAAAAATAGTCCATACATGTAGAAAATACGTTTTTGACCAGGGGCGGAAACAGGGTTGAGCTTTTAAGGGGGACTGTTGAATATAGAAAAATAATATTAGTTATACAGTGTTTTACAGGGGGGGATACAGAAATATATTGGGTCGATGAAAAAAGTTGTATTGGGCGAGGCGAAGCCGAGCCCAATACAACTTTTTTCATCGACCCAATATATTTTTGTATCTCCTCTGTAAAACACTGTATAACGAATTTATCCCGCTGGTGGCTTTTGGTTTGTGTATGTTACGTCAACATATTTTAAAGCATTTTGGTGACGTCAAAAGCGTCTTAGTAGAAGCAGGATATTAAAATAATATCCTGTTAGTAAAATAATACAACATAATATTTGGTTCTTCTTGACCAATCAGATTGCAAGAAATTTGCCAGAGGCGGGATAATAGAAGTTATGGGTAGCTTTGGTCCCAATATTGGCTAAGAGCGATATCTGGAGGGGGAGGTAGGTATCGGGACTCGGAGGGGGGCAAAGATGATATGTTGTGAATACATGTTTTCTATAAGGCCAAAAGAAAAAAAACTGTGTTTCCCATCACCCGACGGCCGACCGGCTCTATTCAAACCCGCTGACCCTAACATTTTTCCCGTTTTAGTTGCATTTTAGTTTTTTTATTCACACTTATATTCACACAGAAACGTTAGATCTAACGATTTATGCGAACTCTTCCTCTTTTAGGGAGGAACCATTTTATTTTTAGGGGGGGGGCAGGAAGACTTTTGCCAGCCGGATAATTTTTTTGGGGTTATTTTCCAATGTTGAAAATTACCCTAAAGTTTAAATAATTCAGCATGATTTTTCGGTCATATTAAACATCAAACACACAATGAGTTCATCTCTTGCCAGCAGATCACTTCATTTTAATTTCTTGAATGGCATATGGTGCCTATAATCTGTTTACTAAAATGATACTCAACGGAGACAGGGTATTTGGTGCTAATGACTTTTGAATTTGATTTATTCACTCCAAATTGCTTAAAGTTTGTTCCATTTTTTATACTTTGTTAATGATACACAAAAAAGTGTTTACAAGGCAGTGGAAAGGTCGGAAGAGAGGAGTGAGGGGCAATTTCATGATCCGGGAAATTTTTTTCACCGGCCCTTTGGGCCGGAAATTTTTTTCCCCTAAAATTTCGATCCGGAAATTTTTTTTTTGCAAAGTCTTCCTGCCCCCCCCCCCCCCCCCCCCCCCCATAAAAATCAAATGGTTGCTCCCTTAAGGTATCCGATGTACAATAGGGCATTTTTTCATGCATGGTAAGGTACTATTAACTATATATTTTCTGAAAGGTTATAATGCCCACTGTTCAGAAATAATAATTTTTTGGCCAGAAAAACAAAGGGGAATAACTGATGAAAAATTTAAATTGTCTATTTTCACTGTATTACATAAGCAAAGTAACAAAGTTGTACAAGAGTTTTTTTCCCTTTTATTTTTAAGACCTGGGAGTCTTATGTCTGTACTTCGGACATCACAACCTTTCAGAAAATAGATAGTTTATAGTACCTTTCCAGGCATGGAATTTACCATACTTTACAATGTAGATGATTAAAACGCTATGTAAAAATGACTTAATTGTACAATGGATACCTTAAACATTAATTTTTATCTATAGCCCACCGTTTTTATATTATATTATTTCGCTTTTTAACTTTTGAAAAAGTAATTCACTTATCTTGGCATGCTTCGTTTAAACGTAACACATACTGATTGTAATAAAAGCATACAGTTGCATGGATATAACCTTGCACATTAATTAGTGTTTTGATGAAACAAAAATCACGTAATATGATATATATGTATCACAGATGACAATTGCAGGGTGAATTGCATTGTTCTTAATTTGAGCAACAAAACGTCCATCAAGTGTAGTTAGTCGGGACAATATGCTTAAGCATTCAGCATTAATTAACTATAGTAGTATTGGTCTTATACGGGATTTTCTGCCCAGACAATACAAGAATGCAAACTAAGCCAATATCGGCACAACTAAGCCAGTATCGACAAAAGTACGCCAATATTGAAAAAGTCGGCCAATATTGAAGTCACGTGATTAATGCGAAGCTCAAGCGATGAAATCAAGATGGCGGCGTTGCAAACTAAGCCATTGTCGACACAACTAAGCCAATATCGACACAACTAAGCCAATATCGACACAACTAAGCCAATATTGACAAAAGTACGCCAATCCAATATTGAAGTCACGTTATAAATGCGTGGTTCAAGGTATGAAAGCAAGAGGCCGCCGTTGCTGGAAAAGTAAATAGACGAGAAAATCATTTGGCGTTGTTGATAGAGAAATACACTCATTAATAAACGTTTTCCTAGTTATCTGCAGCATTGGCTTAGTTTGATATCAGATTGTTGGTCGAGTTAATTATTAATACGCTCCTTAATGAGTGTTTTCCATTTTGGCTTAGTTATTGCGCTGAGGTCTGTCGTACTGACATTTGGCTTCGCCACCCAATATGGAAAACATACATTAATAATCCTATATTCCATGTATATAGGTACAACTCTTGGATAAAAGGTTAGTCTCGTAAATTACAAAGAAGTTACACGTAGATTACTTTATATTACAGCCCCGACCAGTCGAAAGTTTAATATTCGCTTTCAATTCGTAAACGATTGCTTTCAAAATTTTGAATACTCAAGAGATGACGAAATTTCGTCAGCGATTTTTCGTTAACTAATTTTCGTCAGCGATTCCCTAGCTTTCAAAATTTTCGTCAGCGATAGCTTTCAAAAATTTTGAAAACTATAGTTCACGAAATTTCGTCAGCTATAGCTTTCAAAATTTTTGAAAGCTAATCGCTGTCGAAAATTTCGTTAATATTCGCTTTTAATTCGTAAACGATTGCTTTCAAAATTTTAAATACTCAAGAGATGACGAAATTTCGTCAGCGATTTTTCGTTAACTAATTTTCGTCAGTGATTCCCTAGCTTTCAAATATTCGTCAGCAATAGCTTTCAAAAATTTTGAAAGTAACTGTAACATCTGTACTGTGTCTGATAGAGGTTATGAGGGTAAATGTTGGTAACTGTAACATCAGTACTGTGTCTGATAAAGAGTTAATGAGGGTAGATGTTGGTAACTGTAACTTCTGTACTGTGTCTGATAGAGGTGATGAGGGTAAATGTTGGTAACTGTAACATCTGTACTGTGTCTGATAAAGAGTTAATGAGGGTACATGTTGGTAACTGTAACTTCTGTACTGTGTCTGATAGAGGTGATGAGGGTAAATGTTGGTAACTGTAACATCTGTACTGTGTCTGATAGAGGTGATGAGGGTAAATGTTGGTAACTGTAACATCTGTACTGTGTCTGATAAAGAGTTAATGAGGGTACATGTTGGTAACTGTAACTTCTGTACTGTGTCTGATAGAGGTGATGAGGGTAAATGTTGGTAACTGTAACATCTGTACTGTGTATGATAGAGTTGATGAGGGTATATGTTGGTAACTGTAACATCTGTACTGTGTCTGATAGAGGTGATGAGGGTAAATGTTGGTAACTGTAACATCTGTACTGTGTCTGATAGAGGTGATGAGGGTAAATGTTGGTAACAGTAACATCAGTACTGTGTCTGATAAAGAGTTAATGAGGGTACATGTTGGTACCTGCAACATCAGTACTGTGTCTGATAGAGATAATGGGGGTAAATGTTGGTAACTGTAACATCTGTAGTGTGTCAGAAACAGAGTTAATGAGGGTAAATGTTGGTAACTGTCACATCTGTACTCTGTCTGATACAGAGGTAATGAGGGTAAATGTTCGTAACTGTAACATCAGTACTGTGTCTAATAAAGAGTTAATGAGGGTAAATGTTGGTTTTGTCACATCTGTAGTGTGTCAGAAACAGAGTAAATAAGGGTAAATGTTGGTAGCTGTAACATCAGTACTGTGTCTGATACACAGGTAATAATGGTAAATGATGGTACATATAACATCTGTACTGTGTCTGATAGAGGTGATGAGGTTAAATGTTGGTAACTGTAACATCAGTACTGTGTCTGATAAAGAGTTAATGAGGGTACATGTTGGTACCTGTAACATCTGTACTGTGTCTGATACAGAGGTAATAACGGTAAATGTTGATACCTGTAACATCTGTTCTTTGTCTGATAGAGGTGATGAGGGTAAATGTTGGTAACTGTAACATCAGTACTGTGTCTGATAAAGAGTTAATGAGGGTAAATGATGGTAACTGTAACATCAGTACTGTGTCTGATACAGAGATAATGAGGGTAAATGTTGGTAACTGTTACATCTGTAGTGTGTCAGAAACAGAGTAAATGAGGGTAAATGTTGGTAACTGTAACATCAGTCCTGTGTCAATTACAGAGTTTGGTTCATGTAGCACATATGCTTAGCTGGATATTAGCTTTTAAAAGAGAAATCACACCAGCAAAAAAAGTATGTCAGATGCTGCATCAGATGCATGGGTCCATCTCAGCATCCAAAGATTAATCACTAAAGTTAGTAATTTTGACATGAGTACTGTGTCTGATACAGAGTAACTAAGGTTAAATGTTGGTAACTGTAACATCAGTACTGTGTCTAATACAGAGTTAATGAGGGTTAATGTTGGTACCTGTAACATCTGTACTGTGTCTGATACAGAGGTAATAACGGTAAATGTTGATACCTGTAACATCTGTTCTTTGTCTGATAGAGGTGATGAGGGTTAATTGTTGGTACCTGTAACATCTGTACTGTGTCTGATACAGAGTTAATGAGGGTAAATGATGGTAACTGTAACATCAGTACTGTGTCTGATACAGAGATAATGAGGGTAAATGTTGGTAACTGTTACATCTGTAGTGTGTCAGAAACAGAGTAAATGAGGGTAAATGTTGGTAACTGTAACATCACTCCTGTGTCAATTACAGAGTTTGGTTCATGTAGCACATATGCTTAGCTGGATATTAGCTTTTAAAAGAGAAATCACACCAGCACAAAAAAGTATGTCAGATGCTGCATCAGATGCATGGGTCCATCTCAGCATCCAAAGATTAATCACTAAAGTTAGTAATTTTGACATGAGTACTGTGTCTGATACAGAGTAACTAAGGTTAAATGTTGGTAACTGTAACATCAGTACTGTGTCTAATACAGAGTTAATGAGGGTTAATGTTGGTAACTGTAACATCAGTACTGTGTCTGATACAGAGATAATGAGGTTAAATGTTGGTAACTGTAACATCAGTACTGTGTCTGATACAGAGTTAATGAGGGTAAATGTTGGTACCTGTAACATCTGTACTGTGTCTGATACAGACAATGAGGGTAAATGTTGGTTTTGTCACATCTGTACTGTGTCTTATACTGACGTAATAAGGGTAAATGTTCGTAACTGTGACATCTGTATGTCTGATACTGAGTTAATGAGGGTAAATGTTGGTACCTGTAACATCTGTACTGTGTCTGATACTGAGTAAATGAGGGTAAATGTTGGTACGTGTAACATCTGTACTGTGTCTGATACTGAGTTAATGAGGGTAAATGTTGGTACGTGTAACATCAGAACTGTGTCTGATAGAGAAAATGAGGGTAAATGTTGGTTTTGTCACATCTTTATTGTGTCAGAAACTGAGTTTATGAGGGTAAATGTTGGTAACTGTCACATCTGTACTATGTCTGATATAGAGTTAATAAGGGTAAATGTTGGTAACTGTAACATCTGTACTGTGTCTGATAGAGGTGATGAGGGTAAATGTTCGTAGCTGTAACATCAGTACTGTGTCTGATAAAGAGTTAATAAGGGTACATGCTGGTAACTGTAACATCTGTACTGTGTCTGATACAGAGGTAATAACGGTAAATGTTGATACCTGCAACATCTGTACTTTGTCTGATTGAGGTGATGAGGGTAAATGTTGGTAACTGAAACATCAGTACTGTGTCTGATAAAGAGTTAATAAGGGTAATTGTTGGTACCTGTACCATCTGTACTGTGTCTGATACAGAGTAAATGAGGGTAAATGATGGTAACTGTAACATCAGTACTGTGTCTGATACAGAGATAATGAGGGTAAATGTTGGTAACTGTTACATCTGTAGTGTGTCAGAAACAGAGTGAATGAGGGTAAATGTTGGTAAATGTCACATCTGTACTCTGACTGATACAGAGGTAATGAGGGTAAATATTGGTAACTGTAACATCAGTACTGTGTCTAATACAGAGTTAATGAGGGTAAATGTTGGTTATTGTAACATCTGTACTGTGTCTGATACAGAGATAATAATGGTAAATGATGGTAACTGTAACATCAGGACTGTGTCTGATACACAGGTAATAAGGGTAATTGTTGGTTATTGTAACATCAGTACTGTGTCTGATACAGAGATAATGAGGGTAAATATTGGTAACTGTCACATCTGTAGTGTGTCAGAAACAGAGTTAATGAGGGTAAATGTTGGTAACTGTCACATCTGTACTGTGTCTGATACAGAGTTAATGAGGGTAAATGTTGCTTATTGTAACATCAGTACTGTGTCTGATACAGAGTTACTGAGGTTAAATTTGGTAACAGTAACATTTGTACTGCTTCTGATACAGAGTTAATGAGGTTAAATGTTGGTAACTGTAACATCAGTACTGTGTCAATTACAGAGTTTGGTTCATGTAGCACATATGCTTAGCTGGATATTGGCTTTTAAAATAGAAATCACACCAGCACAAAAAAGTATGTCAGATGCTGCATCAGATGCATGGGTCCATCTCAGCATCCAAAGATTAATCACTAAAGTTAGTAATTTTGACATGAGTACTGTGTCTGATACAGAGTAACTAAGGTTAAATGTTGGTAACTGTAACATCAGTACTGTGTCTGATACAGAGATAATGAGGGTAAATATTGGTAACTGTCACATCTGTAGTGTGTCAGAAACAGAGTTACTGAAGGTATATGTTGGTAACTGTAACATCAGTACTGTGTCTGATACAGAGTTAATGAGGTTAAATGTTGGTGACTGTAACATCAGTACTGTGTCTGATACAGAGTTGATTAGGGTAAATGTTGGTACCTGTAACATCTGTACTGTGTCTGATACAGACAATGAGGGTAAATGTTGGTTTTGTCACATCTGTACTGTGTCTGATACTGAGATAATAAGGGTAAATATTGGTAACTGTGACATCTGTACTGTGTCTGATACTGAGTTAATGAGGGTAAATGTTGGTACCTGTAACATCTGTACTGTGTCTGATACTGAGTAAATGAGGGTAAATTTTGGTACCTGTAACATCAGTACTGTGTCAGATAGAGATAATGAGGTTAAATGTAGGTTTTGACACATCTGTAGTGTGTCAGAAACTGAGTTAATAAGGGTAAATGTTGGTAACTGTAACATCTGTACTGTGTCTGATAGAGGTGATGAGGGTAAATGTTGGTAGCTGTAACATCAGTACTGTGTCTGATAAAGAGTTAATGAGGGTACATGTTGGTAACTGTAACATCTGTACTGTGTCTGTTACAGAGGTAATAAGGGTAAATGTTGATACCTGTAACATCTGTACTTTGTCTGATAGAGGTGATTAGGGTAAATGTTGGTAAATGTCACATCTGTAGTGTGTCTGATAAAGAGTTAATAAGGGTAATTGTTGGTACCTGTAACATCTGTACTGTGTCTGATAGAGTTAATGAGGGTAAATGTTGCTTATTGTAACATCAGTACTGTGTCTGATACAGAGTTACCGAGGTTAAATGTTGGTAACAGTAACATTTGTATTGCTTCTGATACAGAGTTAATGAGGGTAAATGTTGGTAACTGTAACATCAGTACTGTGTCAATTACAGAGTTTGGTTCATGTAGCACATATGCTTAGCTGGATATTGGCTTTTAAAAGAGAAATCATACCAGCACAAAAAAGTATGTCAGATGCTGCATCAGATGCATGGGTCCATCTCAGCATCCAAAGATTAATCACTAAAGTTAGTAATTTTGACATGAGTACTGTGTCTGATACAGAGTAACTAAGGTTAATTATAGAATAACTGTCTTTTGGAATGTGATTATACTGTGATAACCTACAATGGATCATGGAATTATGTTCCATAATGCGCGTTAGCGCATTATGAGAAACATAATTCCTGGATCCATTGTAGGTTATCACAGTATAATCACATTCTAAAAGACAGTAATTATATATATTTACATTCTAGTTTTTCACGTTTTAATGACGTTAAATACGTTTACAACTACGTTGCTAAGGCTCTGTTACTACGTACCGTCGAAGTTCAAATCAAGCCAACTTACTATGACGTCATAGTTCAAATCACGCCACTGCGGTTATACTCCTATAATCACAGTGTAAATTCTATACAAATGAATGGGCATATGTAAATATATGTTGGTAACTGTAACATCAGTACTGTGTCTAATACAGAGTTAATGAGGGTTAATGTTGGTAACTGTAACATCAGTACTGTGTCTGATACAGAGTTAATGAGGATTAATGTTGGTAACTGTAACATCAGTACTGTGTCTGATACAGAGATAATGAGGGTAAATATTGGAAACTGTCACATCTGTAGTGTATCAGAAACAGAGTTACTGAAGGTATATGTTGGTAACTGTAACATCAGTACTCTGTCTGATACATGTACAGAGTCAATGAGGTTAAATGTTGGTAACTGTAACATTAGTACTGTGTCTGATACAGAGTTAATGAGGGTAAATGTTGGTACCTGTAACATCTGTACTGTGTCTGATACAGACAATGAGGGTAAATGTTGGTTTTGTCACATCTGTACTGTGTCTGATACTGAGGTAATAAGGGTAAATGTTGGTAACAGTGACATCTGTAGTGTGTCAGAAACAGAGTAAATGAGAGTAAATGTTGGTAACTGTCACATCTGTACTCTGTCTGATATAGAAGTAATGAGGGTAAATGTTCGTAACTGTAACATCAGTACTGTGTCTGATAAAGAGTTAATGAGGGTAAATGTTTGTTTTGTCACATCTGAAGTGTGTCAGGAACAGAGTTAATGAGGGTAAATGTTGGTAACTGTAACATCTGAACTGTGTCTGATAGAGGTGATGAGGGTAAATGTTGGTAGCTGTAACATCAGTACTGTGTCTGATAAAGAGTTAATGAGGGTAAATGTTGGTTTTGTCACATCTGTAGTCTGTCAGGAACAGAGTTAATGAGGGTAAATGTTGGTAACTGTAACATCTGTACTGTGTCTGTTACAGAGGTAATAAGGGTAAATGTTGATACCTTAACATCTGTACTTTGTCTGATAGAGGTGATGAGGGTAAATGATGGTAACTGTAACATCAGTACTGTGTCTGATACAGAGATAATGAGGGTAAATGTTGGTAACTGTTACATCTGTAGTGTGTCAGAAACAGAGTAAATGAGGGTAAATGTTGGTAAATGTCACATCTGTACTCTGACTGATACAGAGGTAATGAGGGTAAATATTGGTAACTGTACCATCAGTACTGTGTCTAATACAGAGTTAATGAGGGTAAATGTTGGTTATTGTAACATCTGTACTGTCTCTGATACAGAGATGATAATGGTAAATGATGGTAACTGTAACATCAGTACTGTGTCTGATACACAGGTAATAAGGGTAAATATTGGTTATTGTAACATCAGTACTGTGTCTGATACAGAGTTAATGAGGGTAAATGTTGGTACGTGTAACATCAGAACTGTGTCTGATAGAGAAAATGAGGGTAAATGTTGGTTTTGTCACATCTTTATTGTGTCAGAAACTGAGTTTATGAGGGTAAATGTTGGTAACTGTCACATCTGTACTATGTCTGATATAGAGTTAATAAGGGTAAATGTTGGTAACTGTAACATCTGTACTGTGTCTGATAGAGGTGATGAGGGTAAATGTTCGTAGCTGTAACATCAGTACTGTGTCTGATAAAGAGTTAATAAGGGTACATGCTGGTAACTGTAACATCTGTACTGTGTCTGATACAGAGGTAATAACGGTAAATGTTGATACCTGCAACATCTGTACTTTGTCTGATTGAGGTGATGAGGGTAAATGTTGGTAACTGAAACATCAGTACTGTGTCTGATAAAGAGTTAATAAGGGTAATTGTTGGTACCTGTACCATCTGTACTGTGTCTGATACAGAGTAAATGAGGGTAAATGATGGTAACTGTGACATCAGTACTGTGTCTGATACAGAGATAATGAGGGTAAATGTTGGTAACTGTTACATCTGTAGTGTGTCAGAAACAGAGTAAATGAGGGTAAATGTTGGTAAATGTCACATCTGTACTCTGACTGATACAGAGGTAATGAGGGTAAATATTGGTAACTGTAACATCAGTACTGTGTCTAATACAGAGTTAATGAGGGTAAATGTTGGTTATTGTAACATCTGTACTGTGTCTGATACAGAGATAATAATGGTAAATGATGGTAACTGTAACATCAGGACTGTGTCTGATACACAGGTAATAAGGGTAATTGTTGGTTATTGTAACATCAGTACTGTGTCTGATACAGAGATAATGAGGGTAAATATTGGTAACTGTCACATCTGTAGTGTGTCAGAAACAGAGTTAATGAGGGTAAATGTTGGTAACTGTCACATCTGTACTGTGTCTGATACAGAGTTAATGAGGGTAAATGTTGCTTATTGTAACATCAGTACTGTGTCTGATACAGAGTTACTGAGGTTAAATTTGGTAACAGTAACATTTGTACTGCTTCTGATACAGAGTTAATGAGGTTAAATGTTGGTAACTGTAACATCAGTACTGTGTCAATTACAGAGTTTGGTTCATGTAGCATATATGCTTAGCTGGATATTGGCTTTTAAAATAGAAATCACACCAGCACAAAAAACTATGTCAGATGCTGCATCAGATGCATGGGTCCATCTCAGCATCCAAAGATTAATCACTAAAGTTAGTAATTTTGACATGAGTACTGTGTCTAATACAGAGTAACTAAGGTTAAATGTTGGTAACTGTAACATCAGTACTGTGTCTGATACAGAGATAATGAGGGTAAATATTGGTAACTGTCACATCTGTAGTGTGTCAGAAACAGAGTTACTGAAGGTATATGTTGGTAACTGTAACATCAGTACTGTGTCTGATACAGAGTTAATGAGGTTAAATGTTGGTGACTGTAACATCAGTACTGTGTCTGATACAGAGTTGATTAGGGTAAATATTGGTACCTGTAACATCTGTACTGTGTCTGATACAGACAATGAGGGTAAATGTTGGTTTTGTCACATCTGTACTGTGTCTGATACTGAGATAATAAGGGTAAATATTGGTAACTGTGACATCTGTACTGTGTCTGATACTGAGTTAATGAGGGTAAATGTTGGTACCTGTAACATCTGTACTGTGTCTGTTACTGAGTAAATGAGGGTAAATTGTGGTACCTGTAACATCAGTACTGTGTCAGATAGAGATAATGAGGGTAAATGTAGGTTTTGACACATCTGTAGTGTGTCAGAAACTGAGTTAATAAGGGTAAATGTTGGTAACTGTAACATCTGTACTGTGTCTGATAGAGGTGATGAGGGTAAATGTTGGTAGCTGTAACATCAGTACTGTGTCTGATAAAGAGTTAATGAGGGTACATGTTGGTAACTGTAACATCTGTACTGTGTCTGTTACAGAGGTAATAAGGGTAAATGTTGATACCTGTAACATCTGTTCTTTGTCTGATAGAGGTGATGAGGGTAAATGTTGGTAACTGTCACATCTGTAGTGTGTCTGATAAAGAGTTAATAAGGGTAATTGTTGGTACCTGTAACATCTGTACTGTGTCTGATAGAGTTAATGAGGGTAAATGTTGCTTATTGTAACATCAGTACTGTGTCTGATACAGAGTTACTGAGGTTAAATGTTGGTAACAGTAACATTTGTATTGCTTCTGATACAGAGTTAATGAGGGTAAATGTTGGTAACTGTAACATCAGTACTGTGTCAATTACAGAGTTTGGTTCATGTAGCACATATGCTTAGCTGGATATTGGCTTTTAAAAGAGAAATCATACCAGCACAAAAAAGTATGTCAGATGCTGCATCAGATGCATGGGTCCATCTCAGCATCCAAAGATTAATCACTAAAGTTAGTAATTTTGACATGAGTACTGTGTCTAATACAGAGTAATTAAGGTTAATTATAGAATAACTGTCTTTTGGAATGTGATTATACTGTGATAACCTACAATGGATCATGGAATTATGTTCCATAATGCGCGTTAGCGCATTATGAGAAACATAATTCCTGGATCCATTGTAGGTTATCACAGTATAATCACATTCTAAAAGACAGTTATTATATATATTTACATTCTAGTTTTTCACGTTTTAATGACGTTAAATACGTTTACAACTACGTTGCTAAGGCTCTGTTACTACGTACCGTCGAAGTTCAAATCAAGCCAACTTACTATGACGTCATAGTTCAAATCACGCCACTGCGGTTATACTCCTATAATCACAGTGTAAATTCTATACAAATGAATGGGCATATGTAAATATATGTTGGTAACTGTAACATCAGTACTGTGTCTAATACAGAGTTAATGAGGGTTAATGTTGGTAACTGTAACATCAGTACTGTGTCTGATACAGAGTTAATGAGGATTAATGTTGGTAACTGTAACATCAGTACTGTGTCTGATACAGAGATAATGAGGGTAAATATTGGAAACTGTCACATCTGTAGTGTATCAGAAACAGAGTTACTGAAGGTATATGTTGGTAACTGTAACATCAGTACTCTGTCTGATACATGTACAGAGTCAATGAGGTTAAATGTTGGTAACTGTAACATTAGTACTGTGTCTGATACAGAGTTAATGAGGGTAAATGTTGGTACCTGTAACATCTGTACTGTGTCTGATACAGACAATGAGGGTAAATGTTGGTTTTGTCACATCTGTACTGTGTCTGATACTGAGGTAATAAGGGTAAATGTTGGTAACAGTGACATCTGTAGTGTGTCAGAAACAGAGTAAATGAGAGTAAATGTTGGTAACTGTCACATCTGTACTCTGTCTGATATAGAAGTAATGAGGGTAAATGTTCGTAACTGTAACATCAGTACTGTGTCTGATAAAGAGTTAATGAGGGTAAATGTTGGTTTTGTCACATCTGAAGTGTGTCAGGAACAGAGTTAATGAGGGTAAATGTTGGTAACTGTAACATCTGAACTGTGTCTGATAGAGGTGGTGAGGGTAAATGTTGGTAGCTGTAACATCAGTACTGTGTCTGATAAAGAGTTAATGAGGGTAAATGTTGGTTTTGTCACATCTGTAGTCTGTCAGGAACAGAGTTAATGAGGGTAAATGTTGGTAACTGTAACATCTGTACTGTGTCTGTTACAGAGGTAATAAGGGTAAATGTTGATACCTGTAACATCTGTACTTTGTCTGATAGAGGTGATGAGGGTAAATGATGGTAACTGTAACATCAGTACTGTGTCTGATACAGAGATAATGAGGGTAAATGTTGGTAACTGTTACATCTGTAGTGTGTCAGAAACAGAGTAAATGAGGGTAAATGTTGGTAAATGTCACATCTGTACTCTGACTGATACAGAGGTAATGAGGGTAAATATTGGTAACTGTACCATCAGTACTGTGTCTAATACAGAGTTAATGAGGGTAAATGTTGGTTATTGTAACATCTGTACTGTGTCTGATACAGAGATGATAATGGTAAATGATGGTAACTGTAACATCAGTACTGTGTCTGATACACAGGTAATAAGGGTAAATATTGGTTATTGTAACATCAGTACTGTGTCTGATACAGAGATAATGAGTGTAAATATTGGTAACTGTCACATCTGTAGTGTGTCAGAAACAGAGTTAATGAGGGTAAATGTTGGTAACTGTCACATCTGTACTGTGTCTGATACAGAGTTAATGAGGGTAAATGTTGCTTATTGTAACATCAGTACTGTGTCTGATACAGAGTTACTGATGTTAAATGTTGGTAACAGTAACATTTGTACTGCTTCTGATACAGAGTTACTGAGGGTAAATGTTGGTAACAGTAACATCAGTACTGTATCTCATACAGGGTTACTGAGGGTAAATGTTGGTAACTGTAACATCAGTACTGTGTCTGATTCAGATATAATAAGGGTAAATGATGGTAACTGTAACATCAGTACTGTGTCTGATAGAGAGGCAATAAGGGTAAATGTTGGTCATTGTAACAACTGTTCTGTGTCTGATACAAAGTTAATGATGGTAATTGTTGGTAACTATGACATCTGTACTGTGTCCGATACAGAGTTACTGAGGGTACATGTTGGTTACTGTATCATCTGTACATTGTCTGATACAGAGTTAATGAGGTAATTGTTGGTAACTGACATCTGTACTGTGTCCGATACAGAGTTAATGAGGGTAAATGTTGGTTACTGTAACATCTGTACATTGTCTGATACAGAGTTAATGAGGTAATTGTTGGTAACTGTGACATCAGTACTGTGTCCGATACAGGGTTAATGAGTGTAAATTTTGGTTACTGTAACATTAGTACTGTGTCTGATACAGAGTTACTGAAGGTAAATCTTGGTAACTGTATCATCTGTACTGTGTCAATTACAGAGTTAATGAGGGAAAATGTTTGGTACTGTAGCACCTGTACTGTGTCTGATACAGATTTAATGAGGATAAATGTTGGTTACTGTAACATCTGCACTGAGTCAGATACAGAATTGCTGAGGGTAATGTTGGTGACTGGAACATCAGAACAGTGTCTGATACAGAGTTAATGAGGGTAAATGTTGGTAACTGTAACATCTGTACTGTGTCTTATAGAGAGGTAATGATGGTTATTGTTGGTAACTGTAACATCAGTACTGTGTATGATACTGAGTTAATGAGGGTAGATTTTGGTAACTGTAACCGGATGTGACAGTTCTACCGAATTGAAGTGGCGGGTGTTGCATGCAAGCAGGAGATGCTTACTCTTCATGGGCACCTGTTCTCACTCCCATATCGGGAGTTCGCTTCTTTTCATATATTGGAGGTTTTTATTTGGTTCCTGATTTATCCTGATTTTGTATGCCTTCTGTTTCTGATTTTCTGAATTATCTATTTGATGCTGTAAACAGGGATATGGTCATTATCCATATTTGTCATCTGTACTGTGTCTGATACAGAGCTAATGACGGTAATTGTTGGTAGCTGAAATATTTGTACTGTGTCAGATTCAGAATTAATTACTTTTAAAATTATCATATATTACAACTTATCTGTTTTCTTTCCTCACAACCTTGACTTTTGACCAAGTGACCTTGACCTTGGAGTTGGACCTACTTTTAAAAACATGGGCTGTATCTTATATACTACCGGTATAAGGGGCACGACTTTGATATTCCTTGTGTAGATTTCTCATGACCAGACCTTTCATTGGAGACCTTGACTTTTATCTTAGTGACCTTGACCTTGGCGTTTGACCTACTTAAAAATTTTTAACTTGGGCTATATCTGATGTACTATACAAGGGTTTGGGCTGTAATGTTTCACATGTAGATTCCTCGTGACCAGAGCTTGAAACTATGACTTTTGACCTAGTGATCTCCGATCTTCTTTTAACTATACGAGATAGGACTTTTATAATTCGAGAGTCCTCGTGGCCAGAGGTTTCATTTAATATCATTTTTATATCATGACTTTTAAACAAGTGACCTTGACCTTTGACCTACTTTTGAATTATATAACTTTAAGACGTAAGCCCTAGGGCTTTGATATTTCACATAGACTCCTCGTCACCAGAGTTTTCATTTGATATAATGACTTTTGACCAAGTGACCTTGACCTTTGACCTACTTTTTTAATATGAGGAGTAGGACTTTGATAATTCACTTATAGAATCACTATAACCATAGATTTCATTTGATACCATGAATTACTCCTTGTAAATAATCTCAATTGCTTAGTGTTTACGTTCATTTTCTTTTAAAAGAGAAAGAGGGCGGAAAAATAGGTAGAGCTAATAGCGTCATCAATGACGTGACGTCACAAACGATGTTCCGTTTACCGGTCAATATTTTTTTAAATACTGCCCTAGGGCCAATATTAATGTATATATTGACCGCTTGGCCAAATATTCGAATTTATAGGCATTTTTCCTATGGGTATTTTATATAGAGGTGGGTCCTGTAGCATCATGTCCCACCCATCCTGCTACGTCTTTCGGTGCGCTTTTTCGACAGAGTAACTTTCATACTTTTTGGCATTTTACATTGTTTAGATTTGAGGATCACTGACGAGGGTTAAGTACCCGAAACGTGCATGTCTGGTCCATGTTGCCAATTCATCTGTTCTTAAATGATGCTATTCAATTTGAAGACGTTTACATACTGACAAGGGTATATCAATTTATTATAATGACCATATGCTAGGCCTAAATTAAATTCATATGATGTAGATTTAGACAGTATTTACTTGATTCAATCAAAGAGGATTCCCGTGGAACATATCATTTATGTATAACGTGATACCCCACGGTGATATTGTTGCTTTTGGAATGTAAATAGTGCCCTCGCTGACGGTCGGGCACTATTTCTTTCAAAAGCAACAGTATCAGAGAATAGTACCCACACAAACAGGCATTAATAGGTAATTGTCATATTTCGTTATTTTGTCATTTTTTGAAAATGGCCTATATTCAGTGAAGGATATAACTCATGTCCCTTTTTGAGAGATTATGTTTTATACACCTCGTCCGATTTAGCGTTATCTTTCGTAAATCGAGGCATTTAAATATAACATCATACAGGTGCGTGTTTACATTGACGTTCGTTCCAAACAAACACCCAATTACACCGTGAGTTGTATTCAGATTGTTTCTCGACCACGAGGAGTGCTGCAAGTCGGGAAATACCCACTATACAAATTAAAAAAAATACATATACGGTAAAACCGTTACTTTTATAATAGTTGACTTTGTTCTTAAATTAAAACAAAAATTTGATTTTTTGGAGGAGGAGGAGGTGGTCACTATTTTCAAGAATATAAGAGAACATTGTAATTTAAATATAGCATGCCAGTTTGTTTAAATACTTCTTGAAATACATGTATAATTTTTAGATTTATCGTGATATTTTTTATTATTATTACTGTAAGTACCAAGTGAGTGAATGGTCACAGTTTGATTTTCATGTTTAATCAGGTGGATTTGCTCCTACAGCGATCCCATTTCATAACTTTTTAACCGAGAACACTGATTGATAAAATTATATTTTGCTTTAATATCAATCGAATCTAGAATTGTGACCTTGTCATACTTTGCAATCCTTGGTACACTTCGTATCTCTTTGCAATTTGAATTTTCACGGAAAAAGGGTCTCCTTTTGAGGACAATCTCACGTCAATGAACAATTTTACTGCTACCTCATCCCCCTTATTTCTACGTTACCTAATCTTGACGTTCTTGCTAAAAACGCACCAATGTCGCCGTTTCTTTTGTGACGTCATAATTGATCCAGAGCTTTCGGATACTGTTCTGGACCACCTTAAACTCTAATCGACCCTCTGTTTGATGTAATTTCTAATTGCTACGATCGACGAAAAGTAAACCTTAAAGCGGTTGGGGTGTATAGTTTTCGACAGATTAAAGTAACCTTTTGATAAATTAATGAGTTAAAGAAGATCCTGACGATAATCCAAACAGCACTCACAATAGAGCACAAACTTATACATTGACTGACCCCTAGCAAGCCAGAGGTGGGACCAGGTGCCCGGGAGGAGTAAACATCCCCTGTTGGCTAGCTGCACCCGCCGTCGATGTTTATGAAGTATATAAAATTCATGCACTGTCTGACGTTATGTCTATATAGACAGTGCTATGGCGACAATGTCAGGGAAGTATATTCAAAACACTTACTGTCAAACCCCTCGCGGGTTTGACAGTAATTGTTTAAACATGTTTTGTTCTAGTAACTGGCATCAAATGTGCAATTTTACACTAGTCTATTTCCATTCGAAACTGCGGGAAAATGATCAAAGTGAGATATATCCATGTTTCCATGGAAACAGAGTAAGTTATATAAGAATTATTACTTCAAATCATATTTCTGGTATGGTCCTCTTCAATATATCGCAATTCTGAAGTTTGCTATTTTGGACCCCTATGCTAATTATTTTGGTCGACTCAATAGAATTCATGGTATTTTTTATGTGAAAAAATGTTATACCTATTCTGTAAAATAAATCATGTACCACGAACTTGTAATAAAGACCAAGTGATGAGCTACCTATAACTGCTTAACAGATTTACCAAAGCGGAAAATGTAGGTTAGAAGCAGATGTAGTATCCGATGTATATCAGCTTGACATTTGACTATTATAGTGACCTATATTTGACCTGGCTGTACTGACATATGATGTATTATATATAACAGTAACATACCAGTCAAAGACTGCTTTACTTCTATCTGTTGTCTCAGGTTTACTATCTCCGTATCATGTCTCTGTATATCAGCTTTCATGTTATCTTACATTTGTACCTAGCAGTACTGACATAATATTATGACGTATCATATATAACAGTAACATACCTGTCACTGACTGCTTTACTTCTATCTCTTGTGTCAGGATTATTATCTCCGTATCATGTCTCTGTATATCAGCTTTAATGTTATCTTACATTTGTACCTGACTGTACTGACATATGACGTATTATATATAACAGTAACATACCTGTCACAGACTGCTTTACTTCTATCTGTTGTCTCAGGTTTACCATCTCCTTA
Source organism: Pinctada imbricata (assembly GCA_033119305.1). Lineage (NCBI taxonomy): Eukaryota > Metazoa > Mollusca > Bivalvia > Pterioida > Pteriidae > Pinctada > Pinctada imbricata. The sequence continues at coordinate 17,331,602 of VSWD01000002.1, forward strand.
TCGTGTCTCTGTATATCAGCTTTCATGTTATCTTGTCTGGTTCTGTTTGTTATCTCCATTTGTTCTAATTTTGTTTGCTGTTCTTGAATGGACGCTAAAATACATTTTAAATACGAGGTGAATACAGTACAAGGTGTTTGATTATGGAAAATCTAGGTTCAAAATTAAGATTGTCCCATTTATCGCTGATAATATATTTTTGTTGAATCGCAAATACAATGGGAAATACATATTGGCACTATTTTGGTATATCAAGACAATTATACTATTTGTTTTAGACCAGATACATACCTGTCACTGATTTATTGTCGTCAATTTGCTTCCTCATATAAAGTATCTCTGCATCTTGCCTTTGAATGTCAGTTTCTAATCTATCCTGTCTGACTGTACTGTCAGTCTTAAATTCTTCGAATTTTGCTTTATGATCTGAAATGTAAAACAAATAGTAACTCAATTCAGAGTATGATATGTATAGTACAATGTAAAGCCTAATTTTACTTAAAATATTAATTGAAATCACATACAATATTTGACCAATTATAGAGAAAGTATGACTTAGTATTTACATGCTTTTTTTTTTTAAATCTTCCTTCATTTATCTATAATTTGAAAAAAAGAACGTCAGATAAAAACAATAATCCCAAGGGGGCCACTACGCTCACCTTAGTTGTAACCAAAAGTATAGTAGTGCCCTTACGATAAAAATCTATACAAAACTATATGTCTCCTATATGTAAACTATATTTCTCCTATAGGTTTCCAGCTTTTGTGTCTAGGTTGGTTATAGGTATAGGTAACATATAGGTAAAATTGAATTTAACCTATAGGTGATATATATGTTAAAAATAGGGGAAATGCATACAGCATACCATGTCTGCTGGAGCTATAGGGAGGTTATAGTGCAACTATATGAATACTGAACTTAGTCTAATTTAGCTTCTCTTTAGACTTAGAAAATTGTACTGCTCTGCATCTTTGAGGGAAAATTTCTAAGTCCAGAACCATGACAATTTCTTTAAAAATTGTGTTTAAACTTATATGACATGAAATACAAGGCAATATGGGTATCAAAATGTGTATTTTTCCGAGATCTGTTAGAAAAGAAAAGCAATCTGGAATTTAACAGTATTTCACATTTTACTGTTTTCACATTGTACCTTAATTATCAGTTTATCTGTTTGTAATTGGTTTTAGTTTGGGGGTGGGGTGGGATGGCGGTTGTTTACAGCCATGGAAGTGGGTCCAGCCTAATAAAAAGAATATGACAAATCAGAAAAGCAAAGAATGTTTATTAATCCGAGTCCCTCCCCCCTTTTCCTGCTCTGAATATATGAAAAGAAAAAGGCTCATAGACCATGAAATACAAAATAATGAAAAAGTCCAACCTTGCCAAGATTCGAACCCTGGACCCCTAAATCAGAAGTCCGACTCTCACCCAACTGAGCCACGACATTCACGTATTAACGACACGGTATATCTTAAGAAGCATCTTAGTTTGAAATGTTTGTGTACGACACGTCCATGATTAAAAGTCAGCCAATCAAAACGACGGATTTTAAAAGGTCCGGGCGGAAAAGTTGAAGTTTGGATCGTAATTTCGTCTGCATTTATGTGAGACACTAAAGACAAGTGAATAAATCAAAGTAAACGACCATGAAGCCAAGTGAAAATTCCCGCGGTCTACTGAACACGTCGGTATACTAAGTAGTCCGACTTGCAGACCTACGACGGTGTTATCTGTTTTTTCGTCTTCGGTCTGACTGCTATGCATAGGCAAAACTTGAGAATTTCTGTGCAAAAAAATTTGGCAAATCGTCCTTTGTTTTGGACAAATTCCGGTCTTTTCAACCAAAAAATAACTCACCCAGTCCTCCTGCCCCTAAAAAATCCCCTCTAAGCCTGGTTTCACCTCTTCTTCTCTTCCGATTTTCCTCTGATCAACAATATTTTGTCATGCGCACGGAGGTGAAACCAGGCCTAGAGGGGATTTTTATGGGCAGGTGGACTGGATGACTTATTTTTTGGTTGGAGGGACTGGAATTTGTCAAAAAAGGGATCACTTGCCGAAATTTTTCTCGCACCGAAATTCTCAAGTTTTGCCTATGCATAGCAGTCAGACCGAAGACGAAAAAACAGATAACACCGTCGTAGGTCTGCAAGTCGGACTATATACTAAGCACCTCAGTCGATGGGATATTTTACATCAAATCTTTGTTTACTTTCTGTGAAAAGATGCAGTAGAACTAGAAGAGCTGAGAAATTTTGATGTTAGACCGACCGATAAGAAGGTAAGCGATGTTTTCCTTGTGTATTAGAAATAATTGATTCGGTAGTTGTAAATTAACAGCTGAACAGAGGTAATCGGAGCTAAATCTTAACAAAAGGGCGGAGAAAATACACTTTTATGTCTTATCTCTACTGCATCATGGGACTGAAAAATTCGAATACAGTGGAAACATCCAATGTCATGACTTTAAATCCGGGGAAGGGCCAGGAAGTGAGAGGAATGGAGGGATCATGGAAGGGGACAGAATGGGGAAGGAATGGGGGTTGGAAGGAGAAGGGAATAGTGGGCAAATGTGCACCTAAATGTACATGAAGAGTGTCACTGTGTGTCACTGTTTCATGCATTTGCAGTGTGCGTAGATGTATAAAAGAACACAGCATGAATGGTATTTCACTGGTTTTAAACATCATTTTTAAAACTTTGATGGTTCCGATAATTACCGGTACAGAATCAATAGCTAGCCTCCGATAGTGTCCAGATAATCAGTAGTAAAATTTGTCCAATTGTTCATCACTATTTCTCCTGAATCTAGTATCATAAATTTTGCTCGTTTTTTGACTTTCAGACTACGGGGTACTGTACAATTGTACAGGTAGAGGGAGAACCAACGTGGCAGAATAGTCATGCAGCTAGATGACAGAGGCCACTGACTGTTAGAAGTAGAAGTAGAGGTAGAAGGACAGAAAAATGTGTAGATACTGTACCAAAACGCTTTGACAATCTTCTTTACATATTGTGAAACATCATAATCATTCTCTGTGTAATTCTCATGGATATTATAACTTATAAGATCATCCAGTGTACTAATACAGAACCGTACAGAAATGCGTACTTCCAAAAGACCATTACCGATTGGAATCTACTTGAAGACACAATCATGCTTGTGAAAAGTTCAGGGGCCTTTCGATCGGCCATCCAGCAGCGAAACTAACATCACTTGTGCTCTTTCCTCCATCGCATATGCTGTAAAACGCCAGGCGACATAACTATCCAGATCCAGACCAGAAAAACTATGACTATGTTACATTTTAAAATTGATTTGAACTTCAACTGCTTTGTTGTGTTAATGTGAGATAAAAAGTTAATTCAATTTTATGTCTTGGTAGTTATTTTTACCATCAATAATTGGGAATATTTGTCATATGTTGATATGTCTGTACAGCATGTAATGTTCAATACTTGGTAAAGAACCAATCAGAATGCTTAAAATTCCCATATATTTGCCCTATATGGGAAGTATAGGCGAGCTTCTGAATGGGACCTATGTATCTACCTATCTATGTATAGGTAGAGTATAGGGGGAATACAGGTACCTCTGAAAGTGACCTACATGCATGTATAGTTCAAGTATAGGAGGAGTATAAAGGACATAACGGTGAAAGACATATAGGCGAAATATAGGTGATATAGGTAGAAGCTGCCAGCAAGTATAGGTTGAAGCTCATTTGCATCTAATTTGCATTTAAAATCCCTATATGTCACATATATGTAAAGACTATAAGAGAACTATATGTAACCAATAGCAGATCCCTATATGTCACATATAAAATTTTTTCGTAAGGGTGGACATTTCGGTAGAGACCCTCGAGTACTTGCTTCCTTAAAGGTTTCGTGAAATAATGAGCATCAGTTTTGGAGATATCAAAAGTCAGCCAATCAGCCATCATGACAAATATGAAAAAAAATCATATGCCTATCAAGAAGCACAAAATCGTTAATCTAAAAATCATCAAACCAAGGGCATATAAAATCATATTTGATGTGAGATCGGTTCTAAAAACACAAACTTTTTGGGGTTTTTTAATCGTTACAAACACTACAGATATGTAAACAATACATAGACAAGAACATTTTTATACATAAACACAGAACATTCAAGAGTACATGTCAGACGATCGATGGTCCTAGCAAGGATCGAACCATCAATTATAAGAATACAAGCCTCATGCCCTATCCGCTAGACCACAGTAACAACAAAAAAAGGAGGGGATCTCCAACAACACCTAGTTGCAGCATCAACAGCAACCTCCCAAAACACCCACTGTAAAACACAAAAATGACACGCACAGAAAGAGACGCAGTAGTACAATTAAACAAAATGTTTTTCATAAAAAAAACAGATGTCTCCCCCCTCCCTCTAAGTTACTTTGACCTTAGGCCAAAATGCAAAATGATGTGAAACCTTTGAGTCATGGGCAACATCATACTAAAACATGAAAGTGATTCATTACATTGTTTGAGGTAAAGGCCAAACATGATTGGCATATACAATTTCATTATAAGCATATTTAAAGAAATTGACTTTGGTCACATGACCTTGGATATAGGTGATCTGAAACCTACACTCACTGACAATAGTTAAGTACCCGAAACATGCATGTCTGGTCCATGCCGCAAACTTATCTGCTTTTAAATGATGCTATTGAATTTGAAGACGTTTAACATTGTATGGACCACGAGCAACAAAAAACTGAATTAGTGATTGGATACACGGTTCAAAATATAAAGCCTAAACATTATTAGCATAGACAATTTCAGCCTGGACATGCTTAGCATATACAATTTCATTACCAAAGTAAGAAGCTACGTTAACCATGTGACGTTGGGACAATGTGATAAGAAACATTTAGTCCTTAGAAACAACATACTAAAATATGAAAACAAATGTTAGAAGGGTTCAGGAGATATAGCCCAGACAATATTAGTATGTACAATTTCATTAAAAAGAACTAAATGGTCTTGACCTTGGGCACATGAACTTGGGTCAAGATTATAAGAAACCCTCTAATCCTGAGCAACAGCATACTATAGTATAAGAGTGATCCAGTATACGATTCCACAGATATAGCACAGACTAAATAGCATTTACAATTTCATTAAAAAATGTAATACTTGACCTTAGTCATATGACCTTTGATCAAGGAGGTGTGAAACCTTTGGGTCATCAGCACCATCATACTAAAATATGATGTGATCCGATCACGGTTCAAAAGATTAAGCCTGGACATAATACATGTAACAAATACAATTTCATTTAAAATATACTAATTGACCTTGACTTTGGTCACATGACCTTGAGTCAACGTGATGTGAAACCTTTACGTGATAAGCAACAACATACTAAAATATGAAAGTGATCCGGCAAACGGTTCAAGAGATATAGCCCGGACAAGAATGTATGCACAATATCATTAAAAATGCACTAAGTGACCTTGACCTTGGTCACATGACCTTGGGTCAAGGTGATGTGAAACCTACGTGTCATAAGCAACAGCATACTTAGATATGAAAGTGATCCAGCAAATGGTTCAAGAGGTATAGCTCGTACAGGAAAGTATGCATAATTTCATTACAAATGCACGTAGTAAACTTGGTCACATGACCTTGGGTCATGGTGATGTGAAACATTTGAGTCATAAGCAACAACATACTAAAATATGAAAGTCATCCGGCAAACGGTTCAAGGGATATAGCACGGACTGGAATGTATGTACAGTTTCATTAAAAATGCACTAAGTGACCTTGACCTTGGTCACATGACCTTGGGTCAAGGTGATGTGAAACCTACAGGTCATAAGCAACAACATACTAAAATATGAAAGTGATGGCAAAGGGTTCAAGAAATATAGCCCGGACAGGAATGTATGCATAATTTCATTAAAAATGCACTAAGTGACCTTGACCTTGGTCACATGACCTTGGGTCAAGGTGATGTGAAACCTTCGGGTCACAAGCAACAACATACTAAAATATGAAAGTGATCCGACAAACGGTTCAAGAGATATAGCCCGGACAGGTATGTATGCATAATTTCATTAAAAATGCACTAAGTGACCTTGACCTTGGTCACATGACCTTGGGTCAAGGTGATGTGAAACCTTCGGGTCATAAGCAACAACATACTAAAATATGAAAGTGATCGGGCAAACGGTTCAGGAGATATAGCCCGGACACGATGTGTGACAGACGGACAGACGGACGGACGACGAAGGCAAAACCAACATGTCTCCTCCCCGTTGGGGGGGGGGGGAGACATAATGAACGTCAAATCACAGAAAAACATAAAACACAAATGACTACACATAAACCAACGAGACCAATGAGCAAACGGTGCCGACTTAGGACGGCCATCTGCCTCGTCAGTAGCAGACGGTGTGGTTATCCTGGATTACGAAACAAAACACAAACTTGATAGAAGTCAATGAATACTTGTAATATTTTGTGAAATTCTTTGGAAAAGTCAAAAAGTCGTCAGCAAATCAGAACCCTCGGTCGCCACATTAGTTGCCTACTCGGCATGGAAAAAACGAACCCTGCACCATTTCTAGCTTGCTAGGGGTCCGTCGATGCTCAATTTTATGCTCTATTGTGAGTGCTGTTGAGATTTGCGTCAGGATCATATTTAACTCATTAGTAGAGGACCATTAGTACTTTCTTCCTGTAAGGATTCTTGAAATTCTGAGCAGCGAATGCTGAAGAGAAGTCGAAAATACATCAGCCAATCAGAGTCCTCGGCGGCCATATTTTTTTATGGATCGGCACGAAAAACACAAACTTGGTAGAGGACCTTGAGTACCTCCTTCCTGTAAGGTTTTGTGAAATCCTGTGCAGCGATTGTAGAGAAGAAGTAGAAAATGCGCCAGCGAATCAGAGCCCTCGGCAGTGATATTTGTTAATCGATCGTTACAAAAACACAAACTTGGTATAGGACCTTGAGTACTTGCTTCCTGTTGGCTTTCGTGAAATTCTGCGAAGCAGTTGCAGAGGAGAAGTCGGAAGTGTTTCAGCCAAGCAGAGCCCTTGGTGGCTAAATTTGCATGAAAAAACACACACTTTGTTGAGGATTTAGAGTTCTTGCTTCCTGTAAGGTTACGTGAAATTCTATGCAGCGGTCGCAGAGGAGAAGCCTTAAATGTGCCAGCCAATCAGAAACCTCAATGGCTACATTTATTAATCGATCGGCACGAAAGAAACACACTTACCAGAGGACCTTGAGTACTTGCCCCCTGTGAGGTTTCGTGAAATTCGGTGCAGCGGTTGCGGAGGAGAGATTGAAAATGTGTCAGCCACTCAGAGACAACAGCGGCCATATTTTTTGACCGATCAGCATGAAGAACCTTTAGTACTTGCTTCCTGTAAGCTTTTGTGAAATCTATGCGGCGGTTGCAGAGAAGAAGTCGAAAATGCGTCAACCAATCAGAGCCCTCGGCGGCCATATTTGTTGACAAATCGGCACGATAAACATACACTTTGTAGATGACTTTTGGTTCTTGCTTCCTGTAAGGTTTCGTTAAACTCCGTGCAGGAGTCGCCGAGGAGAAATTGAAAATATTAAAAGTTTACGCCGGACGACGAATTGCGTGCTATGACAATAGCACACTTTAGCTTCGCTCAGGTGAGCTTAAAAAACAACATTAGATAAAGTTTGATAACTTTAAAATGCGCACCAATGAATTTATTTAGCTCTCCTTAATTATTTAGTTCTAAGTACCACTGATGAGGATTTATTTACAATAGAATTTCTCCGCATTTGAATTGGAGAATAAATTCCCATGAAATGCCAGGAATTCCATGATTTCCCATGAATTCTTTATATTAAGAAACTGTTCTATGGTAGCAGACTTTAATCACCCTTTTATCATAATAATATTTAATACAGAGGGATAATACTAAACACAGTGGGGTCATACTGTCATGCCTGGAACCTGATTTACGTTTCGGTTTCTACTATTAATCATTTAGAGCTGACTTCCCTGACGCTCCAGAATTTCTGTCTCAATTTTTCTTTGTAAATCCATGCCATCACGGAGTAAGTTTAACATAATTCTTTTGTCTATAACCTTTATTACCGTCATCTGAATTCGAGAATATCACATAAGTACGTTTATTGGGAAATGTATCGATTAATGTGTTCAATACTGTGTGTTTCTACTTTCGATTTGTAAAGGGCTATTTTTGTGTGCGCATACCATAACTATTTTTCGGTATACATATATTTATGCACGCCCTATATCTTTTTTCAGTCTTTTACCAGCACACATACATCATCCTGTCAGCATGTAAGATGTCACCATGCCATGTCATCATATAAAGGTTTATAAGACATTCACTGGGTCGTTATATGTATGGGACAGGTCAAAGAGTAAAAGCTGTGAGGCAGCACACATACTAAACACAGAGGGATATTACTAAACACTGGGGGTTAATACTAAACAAAGAGGAGTCATACTAAATACAGAGGGGTTATACTAAACACAGAGGGATCCTACATTTACTAAACACAGAGGGGTCATACTAAACACATAGGGATAATACTAAACACAGAGGGGTCATTCTAAACACAGAGGGATCCTTCATGTACTAAACACAGAGGGATCATACATTTACTAAACACAGACGGGTCATACTAAACACAGAGGGATCATACTAAACACAGAGGGGTTATACTAAACACAGAGAGGTCATACTAAACACAGAGGGATCCTACATTTACAAAAACAGAGGGGTCATACTAAACACAGGGATAATACTAAACACAGAGGGGTCATTCTAAACAGAGAGGGATCCTACATGTACTAAACACAGAGGGTCATACTAAACACAGAGGGATCATACATTTACTAAAAACAGAGGGGTCATACTAATCGCAGAAGGATAAAACTAAACACAGGGATAATTCTAAACACAGAGGGGTCATACTAAACACAGAAGGATCATACATGTACTAACACAGAGGGGTCATACTAAACAGAGGGATCATACATGTGCTAAACACAGAGGGTCATACTAAACACTGAGGGATTATACATTAACTAAACACAGAGGGGTCATACTAAACGCAGAAGGATAAAACTAAACACAGGGATAATACTAAACACAGAGGGGTCATGCTAAACATAGAGGGATCATACATGTACTAACACAGAGGGGTCATACTAAACAGAGGGATCATACATGTGCTAAACACAGAGGGTCATACTAAACACAGAGGGATTATACATTAACTAAACACAGAGGGGTCATACTAAACACAGAAGGATAAAACTAAACACAGGGATAATACTAAACACAGAGGGGTCATAGTAAACATAGAGGGATCATACATGTACTAAGACAGAGGGGTCATACGAACCAGAGGGATCCTACATGTACTTAACACAGAGGGTTATACTAAACACTGAGGGATCCTACAAGTACTTAACACAGAGGGGTCATACTAAACACTAAGGGATCATACATGTACTAAACACAGAGGGATCCTTCATGTGCTAAACACAGAGGGGTCTAACTAAACACTGAGGAGTCATACATGTTCTAAACACAGAGGAATCATACATGTACTAAACTCAGAGGGGTCATACTAAACACAGATGGATCATACTAAAACAGAGGTGTCACACTAAACAGAGAGGGGTCATACTAAACACAGAGAGATCCAACATATGCTAAACAAAAAGGGTCATACTAAATACAAAGGGGTCATACTTCACTTACAGATACATAGACGATGTGTTGTCCATCAATAATCCAAAATTCGCGGATTACCTGAGCAGTATCTATCCTTCGGAGCTTGAAGTCAAAGAAACTACAGAGACAAATAATTCAGCATCCTATTTGGACATAATGTTGTCCTACGACACTGATGGTCACATGAACACCTCACTCTATGACAAACGTGACGACTTCAATTTCAGCATTACGAACTTTCCTTTTCTGAGTAGCAACATCCCTTCATCGCCTGCTTATGGCGTGTTCATATCTCAGTTGATACGCTATGCCAGAGCAAGTACCAAATATACGGATTTTGTTCTGAGAGCTAGGCGTCTTTCAGATAAGCTTCTCAGTCAGGGATATGTTTGTGACCGACTAACATCGTCACTGAGGAAGTTCTACGGTCGATATGGGGAACTCGTCATACACTATGATGTCCCACTATCCAGAATGATGGATGATATTCTGTCATAGACCATTTGAACCATCCAACCAAATTTTGTACTCTATATCTTCCAAAATGGAAGTAACCGGATGTGACAGTTCTACCGAATTGAAGCGACGGGTGTTGCATGCAAGCAGGAGATGCTTACTCTTCCTGGGCACCTGGTCTCACTCTCATATCGGGAGTTCGCTTCTTTTCATATGGTGGAGGTTTTTGTTTTTGTTTGCTTTGGTTCCTGTTTTATCCTGATTTTGTATGCCTTCGGTTTCTGATTTTCTGAATTATCGATTTTGTACTGTAGACAGGGATATGGTCATTATCCATATTTGTCATTAACACAGAGGGGTCGTACTAAACACAAAGGGATAATACTAAACACAGAGAGATAATACTAAACAGAGGGGTCAAACTAAACACATAGGGATCCTACATGTGCTAAACACAGAGGGGTCATACTATAAAATACTAAATACATAGGTGTCATACTAAACAAAGAAGGATAATACTAAACACAGAGGGGTTATACTAAACACAGAGAGGTCATACTAAACACAGAGGGGTCATGCTAAACACAGAGGGATCATAGATGTTCTAAACACAGAATGGTCATACTAAACACAGAGGGGTCATACTAAATACAGAAGGGTTATACAAAACACAGAGGGGTCATATTTAACAGAGGGGTCATACATGTACTAAACAGAAAGGGGTTATACAAAACACAGAGGGGTCATACTAAACACAGAGGGATCATAATGGTTCTAAACCCAAAGGGATCATACATGTTCTAAACACAGAAGTGTCACACTAAACACATAGGGACCATACATGTTCTTAACACAGAGGTGTCATTCTAAACACAGAGGGGTCATACATGTTCTAAACACAGAAGGGCCATACTAAACAGAGAAGGGTCATACTAAACACCGTGATATTATACAAGATACTTACTCTAAACACTGATAATAAACACAGAGGAGCCATACTGAAAACGGAGAGATTATACAAGATACTGACACTTCACACTGATACTGAACACAGAGGAGTCATTCTAAACACTGAGAGATTATACACGATACTGACTCTGAACACTGATACTAAACACAGAGGAGTTATACTAAACACTGAGAGATAATACAAGATACTGAGAGAAAATACAAGATACTCACTCTTAACACTGATACTAAACACAGAGGAGACATACTGAAAACTGATAGATTATACAAGATATTGACTTTTAACACTGATACTTAATTCAAGGGAATCATACTAAAGACTGAGAGATAATACAAGATATTGACTCTTAACACTGATACAAACCACAGAGGAGTCATACTTAACACTGATAGATTATACAAGATACTGACTCTTAACACCGATACTAAACTCAGAGGAGTCATACTTTTAACACTAATGCATAATCTTAAACACAATGACATATAAGGAATCCCAATCTCTTGTTTATTTTTTTATGTAGACATATATTACATGTTTTGTATTTCAAAATAAAGTGACAAACCTGATAAGTTTTCGTTCAACCGTTGACTGATGTTTTGTATTTGTGTACCATGTTCCTGGACCTTCGTATTAAGTTTAGCCTTTTTCTCTTCATCTTCCTCTCGGTGTTTTTTCACATCTGCTTGTAGCCGTTCTATTTTATCTTCATGTTCTTTACGCAAATCTATTACAATAAATATACAACTTGCTAGTAATTATGTAAAGGTAATCCATTGAAATAAAGTTATATGAAACAAATCGATAAAGAAGTTTCGGAATATTTTATAGGTTCAAGGGGTATAATTGTAAACAAAGGATTATATCAGACTACGCCATTTTGCAGGCTTATGTGTTTTACAACAAGTTTTCTATTATCTAATTTTACTACAAGAAGAAATAAACATGTAATAATATTTTCACCTTTAACCATTTGTGTAGTTTCGGTTATCATTTTTCTTGTCTCTGTATCCTCCTTTATTTGATCACGCAGTTTTCCGTCATACTGTTTGGCCATTTCAGGATCCATGGTTTCCTTTCTAAGAAAGTCAACTTCTTTCTCGTATGTTTTATTATTATTCAGGAATGTGTCTATTTTAACAACTGAGGACTTCACTGTGGACCATATATCATTGAAATCTGAATTTGACAGTGATGAACTAATTACATGTCCATACGCTTTGTTCCTCGTAAAACGGATCCTTTCTATGTTTGCAGATAGTGACACATCATTTAGATCTGGATCTTTTCCCCAGCCTTTTGTATGTGGAGGTATGTTACATATGTTTCTAAGTAACGTATATAACAGTGATATATCAAAGTCACTATAGTTTCCAGTGTAATGCCCAGAACGAGGTTGAATAAGGTCCATTTGAGGTTTAGTTAGTTTTGGTAGTTTATGGCGATGTCGCTGTATGACTTGTGGGAAAGTATGTGGTGGAACATGATGCCGTAGCAGGTCCCTCAGCTGGTCCGTACATGGATCCAGCAGAACCCGACTGACCCGGCTGGCATTTGTTGTTTCTTCGGTAGAGGAGTACTTGGAAGTTGTCATTTTGCATTCGGTGACATAAAACCTACAAAAGAAGAAACATTTGCTACAATGTACATTGTAATATGTAATATTTGATTCCTAAGTTTCGTATGCACTATAGATTTTTTAATCCTCTGCTCTAAAATGATGTTAATGGATTTGAAGCCGTTAAACATTTGTACCACTATGTGAGTGTCACTGCTGGTGGACCAGGAGTCCTCGAGGTACATATAGCCAAGTATGATCGTTTCTTCAAACGCATTTGAAATTTTCTGTATACAAAATTGTCTCAAATTTCTAAAACCTGGGTCCTGTAGCGTCATATCCCAGTCATCTTGCTACGTCTTTCGGTATATTTGGGAAATAATTTTCAATATTGAGTGATTATTATAGTATTCAGTGCATGTTAAATCACTTATACACGGGGGTCTGAATTTGACAATAAAAAGACCATTTTTATATTATGTAAAAAATAAAAATAAGAATAAAAATCATCATAATTACCTAAACAATGAAATTAGTCAAATGAGTTTTGTATGATCAACTTCGGTTGATCGTTTCTTCTATGCTTTCGGAAATCTTTGTTAGCAAAATATCTTGAAATTTCAGAACCGAGGGTCCTGTAGCATCATATCCTTACAATCCTGCAACGTCTTTCGGTACATTTTGGCATAACTTCTTTCACACTTTTTGACCACATTAAAATAAATATTTAGAATGAGGATCACTGACGAGGGTTAAGTACTCGAAACGTGCATGTCTGGTACTTGCTGCTAATTTATCAATTTTTAAATGATGCTAGTGAATTTGAAGACGTTTAACATTTTTTGAAAATACTGATATTAATCTCAACAGCACTCACAACAGAGCACCAAATTGAGAATAGACGGACCCCTAGCAAGCTAGAGGTGAGAACAGGTGTCCGGGAGGAGTAAGTACCCGCTGGTGGCTAGCCCTACCAGCGTCGATGTTCATGCACGAAAACTGAAAATATGTAACGTAGGCCACTGCGGTCACTCAGTTATATTTGTGTAATAGATGTAATGAAATCCCTTTGATAGCGTACACGGTAAAAATGTATGTACAATGTATATAAATCCAAATATTGTGGTGTAAATCCTCGGTGTGATGATAATCCTTTGTGAAAAGATAATATCCAATTCCGAATAAAGTTTCTTAGTTTATTTACAAGTTTACGATACGATCAAAGTATTAATAAAATTATAACAATCTCAAAACAAAACGATGCGTACTCTCTAGACACTGAGATGCTGGGCCACCTGCGCGTCGCTATTTATAGCTACGCTGGGGCAACCCGGCGTGAGCTGCCGTTTTCAAGGGCCAGGTGACGTGAGCTGCCTATATTTTGGCAGCTCAGCGTAAGTTGCCGATTACGCTGGTCAGATTGGCGTTGTATTTTACGTATATAGAGTACGTTTAAATCAATTATATAATAAAGATAGATAATATACAGACATATAAGCATATTTAAACTTATTTACATTACAACATTACAACTCCCCCCACCTAAGATTTTGACTCCGTTCAAAATAAAATCAATCATAATAAAGCAACATGATAATGTAAAGAATAGTTTCAAAGATAAAAAGTCATATCAAAATGTCAATGATATTCACAACAGTGTCTATGTACATAGTTCTGTTCTTCGCAAAAGATCATCAAATATCGAGGGGCATCCACGTAGTTTAAGAAATGTCACTTCTGAAGTTCAGTGCACTTCTATGGTAACGTCTGAAACATCTGAGTTCATCTGATCCTGTCAAAACTACGGGGATTCCAGGCAACGTCCGTAGTTCATCCGTTCATCTGATACTACAGGGAATCCACGATGCGACTGTAGCAACTCCAATATCATCTTTCCATATACTATGGGGATACAAGGTTACGTCCGCAGTACGTCCATTCAACAATTTAAGACACCATCAGCTCACAATAGTTATACTACGAAGTCACATGATTACATTCGTAGAATGGTACACTAATATCACATTAACATCATAATACAGGGATTCCAGGCAACGTCCGTAGTAATTCCCTCCAACGTTGAAAGAATCATTGAATTATTATTACACACACATTTATGATAATCCATATACAGGTATACTACGGGGACTCCGGGCAACGTCCGTAGTATGTCCATCCAACGTTGATTATAAAACACAGAAAACACGAATACAAATAAATCTAAATATACTACAGGGACTCCGGGCAACGTCCATAGTATGTCAATCCAACGTTGATAATATCATATAACACAGAATACACGAATACACATAAATCCAAATATACTACGGGGACTCCGGGCAACGTCCGAAGTATGTCCATCCAACGTTGATAATATAATAAAACACAGAAAACACGAACTAAACTAATGGTGAGCTCACTGCTATCTACTATTTACAGAAAACAAAAACGTGTTTTCTTATTTTCTAAAACGAACAGGGCGTTTGATCAAATGGCCACGCCTTGTTTTCACAGGATCACTTTCTAATTTTTCACTTTCACGATCGGTAGATTCTTTCTTATTCGCTTTTCTCATCGCTTTCTCTGTTTCATCCTCACTTTTGTATTCAGGAATATAATCATCCTCTTCTTCACGGAAACTATCTTTTTTTTTCACGATGTCACGAAAAGTATCTCTTTCCTTCACTATATCACCAGAACTATTTTCTTCTTGCACATTTTGTTCAGGAAGTTCGGAAATGATATCAGGTTCCTTCACACTCTGATTCACTTTCTTGGTTGCTTCACGCAGCACTCATCTTTCTAAATTTCGGCGTACAGTTTTTCCTGTGTGATATCTTTTCAAATTGTCGGCATGAACGATTTTCGGATTAAATGAGTTAAAGAAGATCCTGACGATAATCTCAACAGCACTTACAATAGAGCGCAAAATTAAACATCGACGGACCCCTAGCAAGCTAGAGGTGGGACCAGGTGCCCGGGAGGAGTAAGCATCCCCTGTTGGCTAGCCGCACCCGCCGTCGATGTTCATGAAGCATTAAAATGAAAATATATAAAATTCATGCACTGTCTGATGTTATGTCTATATAGAAAGTACTATGGCGACAATGTCAGGGAAGTATATTCAAAACACTTACTGTCTTACTAAAGTTCCTGGAATGCTGAATTTTGTATAACATATTAGAAAGTACTATGGCGACAATGTCAGGGAAGTATATTCAAAACAATTATTGTCTTACTAAAGTTCCTGGAATGCTGAATTTTGTATAACACATTAGAAAGTCTTTCTAGGACAATCCACGGTCTTGTCCAATTTCTCGACAATTTAATCTTAGTTCCGGTCACTTGTTTAGGTTGATAAAGTCGCACTGTATTTCCAACGTCATAATTCTTTTCTACGATATTGCGATTGTAGTTCCTTTTCTGTGTTTTCACTGATTTTCTGCCAATTTATCTATTCTTAAATGATGCTATTCAATTTGAAGACGTTTACATTTATACCACTTGGTGAGTGTCACTGCTGGTGGACCAGGAGTCCCCGAGGGCACATGTAGCCAAGTTCGATCAATTTCGGTTGATCGTTTCTTTAACGCATTCTAAACTTCTGTTATCAAAATTTCTTGAAATTTCTAAAAAATGGGTCCTGTAGCATCATTTCCCACCAATCCTGCTACGTTTTTAGGTACACTTTTTCGACATAGTAACTTTCATACTTTTTTGGCATATTACATTGTTTAGATTTAGGATCACTTATGAGGGTTAAGTACCCGAAACGTGCATGTCTGGTCCACGTTGCCAATTTATCTGTTCTTAAATGATGCTATTCAATTTGAAGACGTTTACGGTTATACCACTTGGTGAGTGTCACTGCTGGTGGACCAGGAGTCCCCGAGGGCACATGTAGCCAAGTTCGATCAATTTCGGTTGATCGTTCCTTCAACGCATTCTAAACTTCTGTTATCAAAATTTCTAAAAAGTGGGTCCTGTAGCATCATTTCCCACCCATCCTGCTACGTCTTTAGGTACACTTTCTCGACATAGTAACTTTCATACTTATTTGGCGTATTACATTGTTTAGATGTAGGATCACTGATGAGGGTTAAGTACCCGAAATGTGCATGTCTGGTCCACGTTGCCAATTTATCTGTTCTTAAATGATACCATTCAATTTGAAAACGTTTACATTGTCCCTGGCAATTTTATGCGCCATTTCGAGATTTTCACACATTTTCTGCACATAATCACTACGATTGACGGGAATTTCTTCCTCGAAACACGTAAAATCGCTCATTACATCTATCGGCACTTTCATTTCACATCCATACATCATGCGATATGGCGTTATCCCTGTAGTATAGTGAACAGATGTGTTATACGCCATACATAATGTGTCTATAAAACGATCCCAGTCCGTTTGCACTAAATTCACATATTTCGATAGCATTTCTTAAAAGTACGATTTAACCTCTCCACCATACCATCGGATCTAGGGTGAAATGCGGTAGTATTTGTTTTCGTTATATCCATCACAGTGCACAATTGAGAGAATAACTGACTCTCAAATTGACTACCTTGATCTGTATGGAGTGTTAGTGGACATCCATAACGCTTGATCCAACCACGGAAAGTCACATCAGCCACGGTCTCGGCTTCAATATTCGGTAACGCATACACTTCGGTCCACTTCGTGTAATAATCCGACACAAATGAGTTAAAGAAGATCCTGACGATAATCTCAACAGCACTCACAATAGAGCGCAAAATTAAACATCGACGGACCCCTAGCAAGCTAGAGGTGGGACCAGGTGCCCGGGAGGAGTAAGCATCCCCTGTTGGCTAGCCGCACCCGCCGTCTATGTTTAAGAAGTATGGAAATGAAAATATAAAAACTTCATGCACTGTCTGACGTTATGTCTATATAGAAAGTGCTATGGCGACAATGTCAGGGAAGAATATTCAAAACACTTACTGCCAAACCCCTCGCGGGGAACTTTTTTACGAGCTCCACACGGCAAAGGGCATAAGTGTGACACAAATGAGTTAAAGAAGATCCTGACGATAATCTCAACAGCACTCACAATAGAGCGCAAAATTAAACATCGACGGACCCCTAGCAAGCTAGAGGTGGGACCAGGTGCCCGGGAGGAGTAAGCATCCCCTGTTGGCTAGCCGCACCCGCCGTCTATGTTTAAGAAGTATGGAAATGAAAATATAAAAACTTCATGCACTGTCTGACGTTATGTCTATATAGAAAGTGCTATGGCGACAATGTCAGGGAAGAATATTCAAAACACTTACTGCCAAACCCCTCGCGGGGAACTTTTTTACGAGCTCCACACGGCAAAGGGCATAAGTGTGACACAAATGAGTTAAAGAAGATCCTGACGATAATCTCAACAGCACTCACAATAGAGCGCAAAATTAAACATCGACGGAGCCCTAGCAAGCTAGAGGTAGCCCTAGCAAGCTAGAGGTGGGACCAGGTGCCCGGGAGGAGTAAGCATCCCCTGTTGGCTAGCCGCACCCGCCGTCTATGTTTAAGAAGTATGGAAATGAAAATATAAAAACTTCATGCACTGTCTGACGTTATGTCTATATAGAAAGTGCTATGGCGACAATGTCAGGGAAGAATATTCAAAACACTTACTGCCAAACCCCTCGCGGGGAACTTTTTTACGAGCTCCACACGGCAAAGGGCATAAGTGTGACACAAATGAGTTAAAGAAGATCCTGACGATAATCTCAACAGCACGCACAATAGAGCGCAAAATTAAACATCGACGGACCCCTAGCAAGCTAGAGGTGGGACCAGGTGCCCGGGAGGAGTAAGCATCCCCTGTTGGCTAGCCGCACCCGCCGTCTATGTTTAAGAAGTATGGAAATGAAAATATAAAAACTTCATGCACTGTCTGACGTTATGTCTATATAGAAAGTGCTATGGCGACAATGTCAGGGAAGAATATTCAAAACACTTACTGCCAAACCCCTCGCGGGGAACTTTTTTACGAGCTCCACACGGCAAAGGGCATAAGTGTGACACAAATGAGTTAAACTAACAAGTACACATTCCCATTCTCTGTTTTAGGTAAAGGTCCTGCTAAATCGGCTGCAATCCGCTCAAATCGTCCTCCAGCAATATAACTTTGCATAAAATGTCTCTTTTTCCTCGGCGGATTCTTCTTTTCTTCACATATATCACACGAATTCACATAATCCGTGATATCGCGATGAAGATTAGGCCAATAATATGAACTCATATCTGCTCTGTTTATTGTCTTTTGAATTCCTTGATGTCCAGATGTCGGCGAGTCGTGTAAATACCACAAAGTTGCACTTCGTAACACTTTTTGCGTACATATTCTTAGTCGCGTAGCACTCTCCTCAATCCACTGAATACACAGTACTCCATTATACACGGTGAGCACTTCCCAACGTCCTAACCAAAACTTAAATTCTGGATGTAAATGACTTATCGACTCGTATTTCGGTTTAACTTTGGAACCATGCTTTTCTATAAAAGCAATTACGTGTCTAAGTACGTCGTCTTTAACCTGTAGTTCTCGAATTCCGGAAAACGATAAATCGGCATCTGGCACCGGAATAGGTTTAGCTCTCCTAGGTCGAATCTCTCGTCGCCCTCTTTTTGATTTTAAATCCTCTTTCACGTTTTTATCGTCACCTATCGCAAACAAACATTGAATATCACATATAGCTTGATCACTTTGTATATCAATACCACTTCGATCACTTCGCAAGTCCTCTATGTGACTCTCTCTCACACCGTAATATTCATCATCTAATTTCCGTTTGCACTGTCTACATACGGTGTCATTTTCGGTCATCTTAATCCTTGAAAGTCCGTCAGCATTACTATGCTTTTTACCGGCTCTGTGCACAATCTTAAAATTGATTTGGCCTATTTGTTGTAACCATCTGCACATTTGACCGTCCGGTTCTTTAAATCTATGCAACCATGTTAGAGATACATGGTCAGTTCGTCACACAAATTCACGTCCTAGCAAATAGTGTCTAAAATACTTCATGAAATACACCACTGCAAGCATCTCTTTGCGCGTCACACAATAATTACACTCAGCAGCTGACAGAGCCCGGCTTCCATAAGCGATCACTTTTTCACTGTCACCTTGAATTTGCGATAAAACACATCCAATCGCAGAATTACTCGCATCGGTATCAAGAATAAAATGTCCTCCTTTCGGATCCGGATATCCTAGGATCGGAGCACTCACTAATTTCTGTTTCAGAGTATGAAAGGCATGGTCACACTCCTCCGTCCACTCCCATTTCTTTCCCTTTTTCGTTAATCCATGTAAACATGGCGCAATATTTGCGAAATCCTTTATGAACTTTCTGTAGTATGACACCAATCCTATAAAACTACGAAGTTCACTAACATTGGTTGGTTTTGCATCGTTTCTTATTGATTCTGGTTTGTATTCCTCTGGCTGATACTACGTGACCTAGAAATTTCACTTTTTTGCTTTCACTTTAAGATTCACTTCGTCTAATCGATCGAACACTTTTTCCAAATTTTCTATATGTTCGTCAAAATTTCTGCCGAAAACTACGATGTCATCTAAGTACAAAACGGCTATTTTCCACTGAAGTCCTATCAATGCTCGCTCTATAATGCGTTGAAAAGTTGCAGGAGCGTTGCACAATCCGAAAGGCATCACTGTATATTTGTACAATTCTCCCCGAGGAGTTGCGAATGCAGTCTTTTGTTTCGTTTTCTGACATCGGAACCTGGTGATAAGCCATATTTAAATCTAGTGAGGAAAACCATGTTGATCCACTCAGGGCATCAAGGTCATCTTCTATCCTCGGTATGGGGTACGCATCCTTCACTGTTAAAGCGTTCAAACGACGGTAATCTACACATACACGCCAACTTCCGTCCTTTTTCTTCACTAAAACCAACTGTGAAGACCACGGACTATTCGATTTCTCGATGAGACCCTGCTTCTCTCACTTCTCTATCTCCGCGTCTAAAAAGAAGGGAGGAGATCTCCAACAAGACCCCTTTGCAGCATCAACAGTAAAACACCAAAACACCCGATGCAAAAACACAAAAGACGAGTACAGCACAAGACGGAAAAGAGACATACGACATGTAAACATCAAACACAAAAGACTACACATAAACCGACGAGACCTCTGGGTAACCGGTGCCGACTTTTGACGGCCATCTGTCACGCACGTAGCAAATGGTGTGGTTATCCTGGATTACGTGCGCACAACCCTCTCACTTCTCCAATTACCAAGAGGTCTCGAAGAACGTACAATTGTGGTGTAAAACAACCTCCTCACTGTAAGATGACATCACACAAACAAGACCGCGAAACGCAGAGGCCCCAGAGATACAGATGAATATGTAAATGGATATAAAAAGAAGGCATGCGTAATACAGTCCGTGCTCTGCCGGCTGTAGCGAGCTCATGTATGTAATCACCCGAGGAGTCCGACTGACATTCAGAGAGGACAGGTGGTCGGGGCCCTGTCTTCTCTAAAGAGGTTTGGACAGGGCCCGTCATGGAGTCCCGTCGTCACAGTCAGTCAGAGTGCAAGTCTCAAGGATGCGCTTGTACAAGACTGTAGATTGGTCAAGTACCGAGCATAGTGTCCGTCTGGTGACATTAGGATCATATCCACGATATAAAAGGCGTTTGATGATTCTGACGCATTTTCGATGGTTATGCTGCCTACCTTTGATCCTTTTTATTTTGTTTATCATATCACCATAAAAGACAGGTTGTGTAATACCCATAGTAATGTACTCCGTTGCATGTATAGATCCGAATTTTAAAAGAAGTTGACTGTAATTCTTGTAAAATTTCCAGAAAGTCTTAACTAGTTTATGAAAGCGGAAACCTTGACCTAAAAGTTTTTTGGTAATTTGTAAATTTCTACTGTGAAAATCCAAAATATCAGTACATGCTCTAGCGTACCGGATGAGCTGTGATATGTAAATGCCATATGACGGTAATCTTGGAACATCACCGTCAAGCCAAGGGAAATTTACTATGTTGAATCCAAAATCATCCCTTTTGTCATATACACTTGTATGAATCTTTCCGTTTACAATTTTGATATTTAGGTCCAAAAAGGGTGTTTCTGTATTTGAAAGGTTTGCCTTGTTAAGGGTTAATTCTTGTGGATAAATTTCATTCTTATATAATTCAAAAGCAGGATTGTCAATGGTTAGAATATCATCCAGATACCTAGAAGTATTATTGAAACATTTCAGCTCATCAAATTTTCTTTGCTTTTGAAGATTTTGGATAAATTCTTTTTCATAAGTGTATAAAAATAAATCTGCAACAAGAGGCGCACAGTTAGTAAAACTTCCCTCTTGAATATAGGTACTCTACGCGGTGCTTCTTTAAATGGTCTCTCATCACTCAATTTTATGTCGTGTTCTCCGAATTTTACTCGTTCCAACTTCCCATTCGGATTCGCGAACACATTACATCTTCTAATTAGGAATTCCTTAAACTTCATACACTGCTCCTCGTTAAGGTTTTCACATCCTTACTCATAAGCAGCTTTTAAATGCACCGGCAAATCACTACATCTAGTTTCACATTCTTCACGTACTACGTTCACATCACTCGTAGCACTAATCGGTTCACTAACACACTGAACCGGAATAAATAACGCAATAACTGTACCCCTCCTCACTTCTACTGGTTCCACTTCTAGATTGTACACACGGATTTTGGTTTACTCCTCCCACAAATATCCGAAATTCAAAGTTCATTCCTCCGAAAGTAAGAATCATTATCGCTGTCCCTAGTACGTCTATAAATTGTCCGTCCGCCGCTATAAATTTACTCCGTATTCGTTCTAGTACTGGCCTACTATCGGGTAACATGTTGTAGTAGGTATCCTCGGTAATAAATGATCTACGGTCACCAGTATCCACTTTCCATGTCACATTAGCACCCTGGATCAGTCCATCCACAAAGAACCCTTTTCTTCCGGGAATCCTGAGTTCGCTCCTGCTCTCGAACACTGACTGATCACCATGGCTAACCTTATTTGCACAGAAACGATCCAATGCGTTTGACGACGACTTTAAACACCAGTCAGGTTCGTTGGTACACACCTCTCCAGTAATCTCAGACTGAATAACACTTCCGTGCTTTCCGTGTGTCCTTTCATTAACTACTTCTGCTTCGTTGAAAATCGGATCACAATATATCGTTGAACTAGGCTTTTCTGGTTTCTCGACCGGTGCACGGCCTACTGCCTCGGTCTAGAGTCGTTTAACGACTTCGAATGGTTGTCGGTGCGGTTTTGACGGTAACTCCCTCTACGATTATTTCTTTTCGGACAGTTCCTGGATAAATGGTCTGCAGAATTACAAATAAAACATCTCTTATGCAAAAAGGTTCGGAGTTCACCAGCTTTCGACTGAACATCGTGTTTATTGCGCACTTTTTGCATCGTCTCGTTTCCAGTATACAGAACACGTTTGTTTGGTCTCACAATTTCCTCCCGTCGATTTTCGCCTAATCTAATGCATTCTTCTTGCATCGCGGCAGTTACGGCATCCTGTAGATTCCTTGGCCTTGTTCGTTTAACTGCGAAGCGAAATTCGTGGTCTTCGCTGCAATTATCGAGAAACGTTTTCATGCTACTTTCCTGTACGTAGTCTCTGTTGTCGGGATATGCCTTGCGATATAGATCCTCTATGGCCTGTCCAAAATCTCTAAAAGTCTCACTTTGCTTCTTTTTCCGCATCTTAGCCTCAGCAACATAGCTCTCTTTCATA
The DNA here is from genome assembly GCA_033119305.1 of Pinctada imbricata. Taxonomy (NCBI): domain Eukaryota; kingdom Metazoa; phylum Mollusca; class Bivalvia; order Pterioida; family Pteriidae; genus Pinctada; species Pinctada imbricata. Next base: position 17,355,135 of record VSWD01000002.1, read on the forward strand.
GCACGGTGACCAAATCTATCGTCCATGGGCCGTTTTAATTCAGTCCAGTTATTTCTTATTTCAACAGGAAGTCCATAAGCATAAGTTTCTGCCTGGCCACGTAACTCAGTAAAGAAAATAATGCGAATTATTTCTTCATTCCAGCCATTTATTGTCGCAATGTTTTCAAAATATCGAATAAATTCGGACCATATATCATCACCATCTCCTTTGAATATCCGTTTCACAGGGACTTGTTGCCAGAAACTAGCGCGTTGCACAGAGTTACCGATTGCACCCATATTTTCGTCTAAGTATGATGAATCGTATCTCGGGAAATTCACATTACTCCCAAGGGGAGAATCAAATCTTACGTTCCTTGGATTACGTATATTTTGTCGTTTTCGGAAACAGTACTTCCACAGAAGTCCTATGAATAATCCTATCATCGCAGGCACTCGTCACAAACACTTCCTTCGTCATCACCAGCAACAAATATCCAGAAAAGTATTTATAGCACACGGCACAGTGATCCAGTAAGAACTGAAATGATCGTCCATAGTTTGAAAATCCAAGTCCATCCATCCTCAGAATTATCGAATCGCGTATTATTTGCATCACACGGCGCATTTTGTCGGTCTGAAAGCAAAGGTGTGCTTGAAGCTACCGGTGTACATGTATTTGCGGCTTCATTTAATGAATCTAATAAGTTTTAAACGTCTTCAAATTGAATAGCATCATTTAAGAACAGATAAATTGGCAGCATGGACCAGACATGCACGTTTCGGGTACTTAACCCTCGTCAGTGATCCTTAAATCTAAACAATGTAATATGCCAAAAAAGTGTGAAAGTTAATATGTCGAAAAAACGTACCGAAAGACGTAGCAGGATGGGTGGGATATGATGCTACAGGACCCATGTTTTAGAAATTTCAAGAAATTTTGATAACAGAAATTTTAGAATGCATTGAAGAAATGATCAACCGAAATTGATCGAACTTGGCTACATGTGCCCTCGGGGACTCCTGGTCCACCAGCAGTGACACTCACCAAGTGGTATAAATTTTAAACGTCTTCAAATTGAATAGCATCATTTAAGAACAGATAAATTGGCAGCATGGACCAGACATGCACGGTTCGGGTACTTAACCCTCGTCAGTGATCCTTAAATCTAAACAATGTCATATGCCAAAAAAGTGTGAAAGTTAATATGTCGAAAAAACGTACCGAAAGGCGTAGCAGGATGGGTGGGATATGATGCTACAGGACCCACGTTTTAGAAATTTCAAGAAATTTTGATAACAGAAATTTTAGAATGCATTGAAGAAATGATCAACCGAAATTGATCGAACTTGGCTACATGTGCCCTCGGGGACTCCTGGTCCACCAGCAGTGACACTCACCAAGTGGTATAAATTTTAAACGTCTTCAAATTGAATAGCATCATTTAAGAACAGATAAATTGGCAGCATGGACCAGACATGCACGTTTCGGGTACTTAACCCTCGTCAGCGATCCTTAAATCTAAACAATGTAATATGCCAAAAAAGTGTGAAAGTTAATATGTCGAAAAACTATCGAAAGACGTAGCAGGATGACCGACCGAAACCGGTGATTTTCGTCTTTGTCCATACACACGAGGGGTTATCTCCCCTGGTTCATTTTGTAACTCACCTTTAAGTTCCATTTCACGGGGTGAATATGTCGTTTGATCGTGTTGCATCATCACATTTATTATAATCACGATATGCACAAATATTCCACACAACGCAAAAAAATCCAGTTTGAATCGCTGAATAAAAATTCACACGAGGCACATAACACACGTGAATAAAATCTGTTTCGTCACAGATTTTAAGAATCACACACATGCACACGAATATTGCACACAACACGGCACTATTCACTTACTGAATGCACAAAACACAGGCATTTGTCGGTCACTAATCGACAGAGTTACGGACAAAATAATGTTTTATACGATATACGCGCACAGATTTCACACAATGTCACAACACATATATTTGTCACAGATTCATAAAATACACATCTATAAGGCGAGCGCACACATTTTCTTCTTACGACTCATTGTGCACAAATTGATTTATCAACGCTCTACCGAGCAAAACATTTCACTCGCGATCACGCACAGTCACAAAATAAAGATAGCACATAAAAGAAAAATAATCGCGCACAAATAAATCGTCACAGTATTATGCACACTTCGCACAAAATTATTTCACACACGTACAGTCACAAAATGAACGCGCACAAATAAATCACAAAACACTACACACTCTGCACAAAATGATTTCACACGCGGGCAGTCACAAATCATACACATTAAAATAAATCGCGCACAATCAAATTGTCAATAAATTACAAACACTAACGCGCATGAAATTCTCACATATGAATTTATCACACGCAAACAAAATCATTGAAATATGCACTTGCACAAATCAATATAAAACGGTCGCGCACTTGATTAAAACACAAAACATATACTTAGTATATATATATATCACACGCGATCGCGCACTATCACTTCACTTCCACAGAATTTGTACGGTATCAAATACACATATCAATATACTTACCGTACACTAAATAAAAACGAATCGATAATTTCACTAATATATAACAACGATATAATATACACACGTAGGTCAGGGGGGATATATACAGTAAGTCACTGAATCCACACGCAAAACACTATAATCTTTTCACTGATCACACCAATATTTACTTTTCATCACAAAATTTAAGAAAATTGTTTCACTTTTCCTCCACACACTTCACATCGTTTTCCTGTCGAAGCATTCTTTGCATTCCACTCGCGATTTCACTTGCACTTTTCGCACGAAATGAACATATCCAAATTCTGTGTAATCGTATACGCGTACAAATTTTGTCGGTTCCTATACATCCATAACGAAGAATTACACACACGAGAAAAAAAAATGCACTAAAATGATTTCAAATATACACAAATCACGTAGGTTATATCCAACCGCTGCCACCAGTTGTAACGTAGGCCACTGCGGTCACTCAGTTATATTTGTGTAATAGATGTAATAAAATCCCTTTGGTAGCGTACCCGGTAAAAATGTATGTACAATGTATATAAAACCAAATATTGTGGTGTAAATCCTCGGTGTGATAATCCTTTGTGAAAAGATAATATCCAATTCCGAATAAAGTTTCTTAGTTTATTTACAAGTTTACGATACGATCAAAGTATTAATAAAATTATAACAATCTCAAAACAAAGCGATGCGTACTCTCTAGACACTGAGATGCTGGGCCACCTGGGCGTCGCTATTTATAGCTACGCTGGGGCAACCCGGCGTGAGCTGCCGTTTTCCAGGGCCAGGTGACGTGAGCTGCCTATATTTTGGCAGCTCAGCGTAAGTTGCCGATTACATTGGTCAGATTGGCGTTGTATTTTACGTATATAGAGTACGTTTAAATCAATTATATAATAAAGATAGATAATATATAGACATATAAGCATATTTAAACTTATTTACATTACAACATTAAAAACAATATATAAAATACATGCACTCTCTGAGGCTTTGTCAACGTTCATCTTCTGACTATGAATTGTGAATAGAAGTATCTCTCGGGACCTTCAGTCCTTTGATTTTTCGTTATAACATCAAAAATATGTTTCGATATCATGGTAAGAAATAACGTCAAATGATGTGAACTCGGCTCATGGAATGTATAATTCAAGTATACAACGTTAATTTGAAAATCGTCTATTTTAAAAGTCTAACCCCCATGTACCAGTAATAAAGCATGTACGAAAGACTTTGATCCTTATATTTTCCTATTTTCTCGGAAAATTCCTATATTTGTCCTATATTTTCACTCATGATATACCTATATTCCTACATTTTGAGTAAAGAAAGTTGCTGTGACCCACGATATACATACCCGATAGATCTCAAAACATTCAACGAATGATGATACATATATGATCTAAATAAATGATGATCTAAATGTATGATCTAAATAAATGATGATCTAAATAAATGATCTAAATAAATGATGATCTAAATATATGATCTAAATAAATTGTTATTGCTGAACTTTTGATAAAATATTGGGCATAGTACAGAAATGTTTTTATATCTGTATCATAAATTTAGGATATCCATTTTGTCATCTAACACAAAGCATAAAATATGATAAACTAGTTTAAGATGAGAGAACATAAAAAAGAAAGATGTATAAGATTCTAATCATATTTTAGCCCCTTCCCCCCTCAAGAATTTCATCTTCTGGTCTGTCTACCAAAAGAATAAATACTTCCGTGTTTCCACTCGCCCTACCTTTTTTTGGCAATCATCAAACAGAAAGTTTTACAAATATTATAAGATACACCGTCATAGTCCAAAACGCAAGAAAATGAAGAAGGAAGATTTCTTTTTGTGAATTAACATTTATTATCATATTTATTTTCTCTCCGCTCACACAAAAATGTTTTGTCTTAATTATAATATAAAGACATCGTAATGATCTGTGTGACGTTGTCATAATACAGAATGTCTCCATTGATAAAGTTAATACTCGAGCTGTTTGCGTCATTAAAGACATAAAACAAAAGATTTAAATGTATCAATGCCTCACTGTCGTCCTTATAATGACTTGTATCTACTTTTTACATCTAAAATACAATGTAGTTGTACCCCACTTCATACAAACGACCAATGCGAAGTTACAGTAGATCCAATTTAAATTCCCGAGTGAAGATTGTATCTCATCATGTATTGAACAAAAATCTTTGATAAGGTAGTCAGTCGATGGTCTTTTACAAATGCGACGTATTTGGTTGGTCTTTAAATAATCTAATTACAATTGAGCTCTATGTTTTGAAATCTAGCAACGACAAATTGAAGTGCTTGTATTAATTATAGTAGTTCAAGAGACATTCCGAATAAAATCTTCCAAAAAACAACCCTCAAATTCAGAATTTGCGGTCTCCACAACAAAGGGTTATTTTCTTTAATTTCTAAGATAATTTTTAAACAAAACTTGTCGGTATTGTAGGACAGTATGTGGATTGCTTAAATAGAAAATGCGAATCTAAATTAACCAAAGAGAACATATTGTAGAATAAACATCAAAGAAGTACCTAACCGTAATTCAGTCGAGAAGGCAAGGCAAAACCGTGAGAATTTAGAAATAAGCTCACTGGGCAATGACATCATATAAACTTTTTATATTATATATTTCATTTCAAATGATCGATTTACGGTTTTTATAATAGAGTGTTTGATGTCCTGATAATAATTATCCCTTACCGGCTTGAATCCGCTGATCTGTATTGGATCTAAATATGTATGTCGGTATGACAATCAGTTTATTATCTACAATAACAGCTCAAAGGTGACGGAAATGTGAATTTAATTAAATAAAAAATCCAAAGCTTACGAGGACACGACAGCGAAGGAAAGGAGCTGAAAAGATAAGGCGTAAAATCTGCCCTGAAAAGTAAAATTTTCAAAATGGGAACTGCAAGAAATATTTTTTCACAATTTGATGCCAGTTCTTGGTTTCATCACAATTGGCAGTTTGATAAGATTTATAGTGCATAGTTGTCCTTACTGGATCAAAATATGTCTTTTTGTCTATAGAAATCAATGGAAAATTGAATTTAAAAAAAGTGTCCCCCCTAGCTATAGAACGCCACTTTTACAGAAGGTGTACATCACTAGTTCACATCTTTTGACGAAGTGGGATTCTGTAGCTATTGGGGGGGGGGGCAATGCCCAAGAGACTTAAAACTGAAAAGGGGAGGGTGGGGCTTTTAAAGAATCTGTGATGTAGGCCATAATATGAGAAAAGTTTCATTTTTCTCTTTTAAAGTCATTATTTTATCAATTCTAAACATGTTTACATGAAATGCACAAGACTGGGATGAAATAAACAAGAACGTGCTGTTCATTTCTACACAGTGTGTATTTCGCGGTAAAATACCTACTTTGTAGCAAATGAATACGAAATACAACCGCATTTAGATTCCAGATTTTAAAATTTATGGACAGAGTGAGACCAGTCTTTTAAATTTGATTTATAGCATCTTTTATGGACTATAACTATGTTTTAAAATTTATAGATATCCATATTAGTCAGATTGTTCTTAATTTTCAACGTTTTTTTTTATCCATATTAGCTTGGATACCCCCACTCTTTAGACTGTAATTTAACTATCTAGAAAAAAGCTTACCAAAATGAATGTTGTATGAGGAATCTCCAAATACATTACATTTGGGTAATTATCAAGTGTTTCTTGCCTATTGACCATTGTGTTAGAAGACATACTTGATGAGATCCAGGGCAAAAAGCAGCCCATATCTTATCAGCTCCTTGTGTATGGTTTATTATTAGCATTATTTTCTGGAGAGCTGGCAGACATGAGAACTTGAATAATAAAGAACTACAATTATATGAATTTCATTGTAAAAAGAATGAATATTCACGGTGTACGGTATATTAATTGTTTTTTCTTGAGCGATGTAATTTGAATAGCAAGAACTCTACAATTTGTTAGAGGAAAATCAAATTATATTTGTTTTATTGCACTAATATTTGTGTCTTCCAGACGTGTACATATATGCAGATAATATATGTTAAACGTCTTGAAATTCAATAGCATCATTTTTAAACAGATAATTTTGCAGGATGGACCAGGCATGCACGTTTCGGGTACTCGACCCTTGTCAGTGGTCTTTAATCTCCTCCCTTCTTTTTTAATCTGAACAATGTAATATTTCCAAAGAGTGCAAAAATTATTATGTCAAAAATGTACCGAAAGACGTAGAAAATTTATTACATTGTCTATCTGACATTTAAACTTCGCCAATCACAGAATGCAAAATCGCTCGAGTTTTGTTTGTTCATACATCCAAATGTTAAACAGGACAATTAATGGCAATCAATAAATAGTGTGAAGTTTTTTATTGGATTGAAAGAAGAGAAGCTTTCGCTAGTCAAATTTGTGTAGAATCGGCGAAGAACGTTTCGCCATGGATCCTTAATAATGTAAAGCTGAACAGAAAAAAATAAGTTACAGAAGGTGCGGAGAGAACTCGATACCTTCCGCATGATATTTAAGCGAGTGTCCTGCCAATTCAGCCAACAGCGTAAATAAGAAGGTATTGTTAGGTTTCTACATGAATAAGAAGGGATTACTTTTAGAAACAAAATACTTTCACAAAACGAAACTCTTCATTCTTATATTTCCTCCTCCGATGAAATTCAATTCTTTATTTTAAACATCTTTGTAAGCAATTGTATAAAAAACATAAATATCGAAGTTATCCCTGGTTTTCGTTATTTTGTTATTTATGTTAATTCAGGGATGTTCATTAAATTCTATTAGATATTTTTATACGTGTAAGATTTCCGCGCATTAAGGTTATTGTGCAGTGAGCAAACATCTTTAATGCTTATTGATCTAAAAATACTTTTCCAATTATTTGAAATCGTCAATAAAGAACACGTCATATTCAACTAATTCAACTTAAAAAATCCAAAACAAAGTCAAGAAAACTTGTCAACAATATCCGCTGCTAGAACAAGTGAAAAAAATTATGTCGCGTAAATGGCGGAGTATTCGTGTGACTAGAACATTTAAACACACCCATGGTAATTTGATAAGCATCTAAATAGCTGTTCAGACATTGGTACGCTAATTATATCTGTACTAAACAATGTCTTGTGAAGATTTTAAAATATTTCTCGTTCCCCCCTTAATATCTTTATTGAGAGTATTGAAAGTCAAGTATCACAACTCCATTTTCGAAAATGAGGTTGGTAACTATACAGAGGGTAGTTGGACAAACGTAGAGTATCAGTTTGATAATTTCAACTAGACTTTCGTCTGAGTGTTCTTGTTAATTTTGATCGAATTATTTCTTTGCTTAATGTTTATTCGTATGGTGTTATTAAATGTTGAAGTCTTACTCATAAATACTGACGATCTTGTCTTCGTGGAGTTCTTTGGAATCTGTTTTTTTTTATTATTCTAATGGACATTTCTACTTAATGTATATTATTCTATATTTTACTTTCTATTTATATTTTAATCACATTTCAGAGAATTAAAAACTTTCTCGGCATTATCTTCGCGGATAAAATCATTGATAGCATAAAACATGCCCATTTTCGTTATAACGATTAGTTCTTGTCACTTGATAGTACATGTATATTAAAATGAAGATTGCACAAACACTTTATTCTTTAATATTTCAAGAACGTATAGAATTTAAAACAATGGGACAATGAATACTAATGGTAATAACTTATCTAAGAGAAACGAATGATTAAATTATTTGAACAAAAATATATGTATTCACTCACCAATGTTCCTTTTCTTTTTTATTCTTTTCTCTGCTCAAAGGAAATATCCAAAATTCACATCTATGTTGCACTATGCTACGCGTAAATGGCGGAGTATTCTTGTGAATAAACATTTAAACACATCCATGGTAATTTGATAAGCATCTAAATAGCTGTTCAGACATTGGCACGCTAATTATATCTGTACTAAACAATATCTTGAGAAGATTTTAAAATATTTCCCGTGTTACGGGACTACTATATTGTCAAATTATGTTTCTGCGATAAAGTGATCTTTAAAGGTAAAGGTATTTTACACAATTCATTTTATTTTAAATCCAAATTCTATTTTTAATAAACTTTCATTAGATCATAGTAATGCTGTTTCTTTTTACTGTTTCATAGACAACCAACGTAATCTCGCGAGCGTTTACAATAAAGGCACGAAATAAACATTAGACTCCCGTTAGAATAAAAAACGCAATCCCTTTACTTTAAAGATATAAATTCATGCCAAGCAGGTGAGGAGTTGTTATGATACGAAACCGTGACGTCGATTCGTAATTCCATTGGTCTTCTTTCAGAAGCGTGTACGTCGTTTCAGCTGCAAAGCAATATAAATTTCACGAATAGTAGGATAGAGATGGCTGTACCATTCCGCTGTTGGACGTTCAAATAGTCCGAACACATCCTTAAATCCAAAATTTAAGAAATACAAAACATGTGTATAAAAATCCTAACATTTCTAATCAATGTCCCAACCAATATCCTAACAAATTCTTACTAATCCTACACCAAATCCTAACATCTTAACAAAGCAGGGGATCTCTAACACCACCAGGTCAGGTTGCAGCACCAACAGCAAAACACCCAATGCAAAACACAAAGCAGACAAGCACAGTAAGAGACGCTTAAGGGACAAGGAACGTCAACGCACAACACAGAGGCATTAAACACACAGGACTACACATAAACCAACAAGACCAATGGGCAACCGGTGCCGACTAAGGACGGCCATCTGCCAAGAAAATAGCAGAGGGTGTGGTTATCCTGGATTACGTGCGCACAACCCTCCCACTTTTCTGATTACCTAGAGGTCTCGAAGAACGTACAATTGTGCTGTAAAACAAGTATCCTAACACTCTAAACGAGGGCAAAAGGACCAATCAGATCGAGCGTCCTAACGATGAATAATGGTGGCGCCCATGACAGAAAAGTAGAGAAAAGAGGAAATGTCAAGCAATTCATAAATTATGCAGTTTCTTTCACCTGCGAGCATAGCACTAAATCAACTGATGGTATTTATCAATATTTAGATAATGACAACAATATTGTTTTCATTTACAGCTTAACATTTTATTATACCCCCCGCAAAAAAAGATGGGGGGTATATAGGAAACACCCTGTCCATCTGTCTGTCTATCTGTCCGTCCATCCGTCCGGTTAAGAAGTTCTTAAAGCAGATAACTTTTAAGAATAAGTGATAGGGCTTTCATATGTTAAAAGTCTTCAAAATCAATAGAATCATTTAAGACCTGATAAATTTACAGCATGGACCAGACATGCACGTTTCGGGTACTAAACCCCCGTCAGTGATCCTATGTCTAAAAAATGTTATATGGCCAAAAACTATGAACATTATTTTGTCCAAACATGTACAAAAAGACGTAGCAAAATGAGTGGGATATGATGCTACAAGACCCACGTTTTAAAAATGTCAATAATGTCGATGGGTTCCAACTCTATACCTTCTTGAATAAAATTCCAAACCTATTTCCATGCACCAGACACGTGTTTCAGAAGCTTGGAAAGGATTTTCTGCTTTAATGCTTCACTAAATTCCCCTGACAATGAATCAATTGCTGTAACCACTGTTTTTACCTATTTGACACTTATTATAGACCAACTTATTGTGATTTTCAACCTCAATCCTTCTTGTGTACAAATGTGGTATGCTTGAAACATTTTGAGTATTGTGTTCATTTTGAATAATTTTCCCTTTCAAACAATCTATATCTGACTCAGTGTGGTTTCCTTCTCTTAATCTATTAAGCAACTGGGCAAAATGAATATCATCTTTTTGTCTCATTATTTGATCCATTTCAAACAATTTGAAATGATCAAGCCAAAGATTACTTGCCAGAATATCGAGATCATGACTCGAACCACTATCGGAAAAAATCCAACTGTCAAAAACAGGTTTCAACTGAAATAAATCACCAAAAGCCACCACTGATACACCTCCAAATGGCAAACAATTTCCTTTGATTTCTTGAAGTCTCTTATTAATGAAATTAAACATTTTTTACCAACCATGGAAATTTCATCAATAATGAGTACTTTGAGTTGACCATATTTGTTTTGAAAACTCCCCAGGTGCTGCATATCTAGTGGTTTATAGTTGAAACCCTGTTCGACTGGAATATTAAAAGCAGAGTGTATTGTAAGATCTGTCACATTGTAATGAGTTAAAGAAGATCCTGACGATAATCTCAACAGCACTCACAATAGAGCACAAAATTAAACATCGACGGACCCCTAGCAAGCTACAGGTGGGATCAGGTGCCCGGGAGGAGTAAGCATCCCCTGTTGGCTAGCCGAACCTTTTCCAGTAGGAGCAGACACAAGTACTTTGCAAGTATCTGGGTTTTCATCTACTTGAAACCTGTAGAATTTTTTCAAACTTTGAAAGATGGCTCTGAGTAAGACACTTTTACCAACGCCTGCACCCCCAGATAAGAAACTATACATGGGCTTTGTAAAGGATTTATGCCGATGCAACACATGATAAAAATACTGTCTTTGCTTTACATTCAATTGCTGAACTGTTTGCCTGTATTCATTACCGGTCATTTCATTTTGTAGAATTTCAACATCAACTTGTTTACAAACAATACCTAGTTCTTGTGCAAGATCATATCGATGCTCTTCACCCTTTCCATGATCAAAACATTGAAACAGATCACAAGTTGATGTGCCCTGAATCTCATCCTTCTCATTCTGATGCTGGCTTTCGGTGAAGGTTGAAATATTTTCATCAAACTCTATCTCATCAATGGGTATATTGGCAATGTCTTTGGACTGATCATTAACATACTTTTTTCATATTCCTCATAATAGAATCCTCAACCTGATTAAACATCTGTTCATATGAATGAAAAGAAGAGTCAAGTAAATCATTCTCATTGCGCCAATTTGTATAAAGCATAATCAATTCTCTGTTGCACTATATCATACCCTACTGAGCAAATCACTCTTGGCCTTGTTCTTTGCACTATGATTGAACCATCACGACCCACATGTTCCTCTCGTTGTAGATTATTTTCAATATTACATAAATTCTCATTGTCATCATCTAGAGTGTCTATTTTATGGTGACATAATTAACAAAATAAGAAGGATCAAAGGTAGACAGCATATGTATCGAAAATGCGTCAGAGTCATCAAACGCCTTTTATACCGTGGATATGATCCTAATGTCACCAGACGGACACTAAGCTTGGTACATGACCAATATTGTCTTGTACGAGCGCATTCTTAAGACTTGCACTCTGACTGTGACAACGGGACTCCATGACGGGCCCTGTCCAAACCTCCTTAGAGAAGACAGGGCTCCGACCACATGTCCTCTCTGAATGTCAGTCGGACTCCTCGGGTGATAACATATATGAGCTCGCTACAGCCGGGAGAGCACGGACTGTATTACCACGTCCTCTTTTTATATCCATTTACATATTCATCTGTGTTGCTTGGACCCCTGTGTTTTACGGTCTTGTTTGTGTGTGGTCATCTAACAGTGAGGAGGTTGTTTTACACCATAATTGTGCGTTCTTCGAGACCTCTTGGAAATCGGAATAGTGGGAGGGTTGTGCGCACGTAATCCAGGATAACCACACGTCTGCTATTTACCGGTTGCCCATTGGTCTCGTTGGTTTATGTGTAGTCTTTTATGTTTCATGTTTCCATGTTGTGAGTTGGTGTTCCTTGTCCCTTTTGCGTCTCTTTCTGTGGGTGTCTGTTCTGTGTTTTTTGCATGGGTGTTTTGGGATTTTGCTGTGGGTGCTGCAACCTGGTGTTGTTGGAGATCCCCTCCTTTCTTCTTCGTAATGTTTTTCCGGCAATTCGTCAGTTGCAGACAGATCATTTGAACTTGATTTGCATTTCCTAGGAGGAAATCTTATCTCAAAACATGCAACAAAATCTGCAAGAGTATAAGATTCCATAGTAACAGGCCTTCGTTGATATCGCTTTATATCATTGTCTGCTTCAATGGAAGTTGATGTTGCTGGTAAATCTTTCAAATTGTTTGCAGATTTGATTCAAACAACCCTTTCCTCTGGTGGTCTTGTATTGATATACACAATAGACCTTGAAGCTCTTCTCAAAGGCAGCTGCATGATGAGATATACTGCCTCTTGTGCACCAATTTCAACATGATTCAAATACACATTTCCAACTTTACGGACTTGTTCTTTAATGTCACTACCAACTTCTCGAGCCTCACGACAAGCCCTACTTAATAAATTTGACATTCCTCGTTGACCTTTAGAAATGTAAGAGGCAATGTATGCTGCACATGCATAAGGATCAAGGATGCACTGAATGTCCATGTTAGCTTCCAAACACTTCAGTAGAGTAGAATTATAATTATTAATTCTTATTTCTGAAAGTGACCTCTTCAAAAAATTTTTAGACATCCCTGGTTTTATACTGGACCTTAGTGCAGTTATATATTCTTCATACTATAGCTTCATACTTTGCAAGAATTCCTTAAAGGTAACTGAATTATGTTCACTAAGTTTTAAACTTTCAAGGTATTTCATTATTTTGTCAAAATTATTCTTTGATTCAGTAGACCTTGAATCAAGCCCATGTAGTACACATGTTTTGTCCATAGGAGGCAAAGGAAATCCAAAGCGACACACTGACTGTCCCTTTTTCCGACATGTAACTGAGTGGCGATGAGTTTGATAATTAACAAGATCAGTCATATCTGGGTCTTTGTAACACGTTACATATTGGTCAAGAAATGTGACAACTTCTTCCACTGTATTGCAATCAAGATTTGGTGCATCTTTAATCCAAATGAGCATATGAATATGGGGTGAACCTCTTTGTTGAAATTCAACGCGGTAGAAAAAGTCATTTATGAGTCCAATAGGATTACTTTTATGATGCAAGACTTTTGTTAAAAGAAGTTGCACCCTTCTGTCAAAGTACCGTACACACTGAGTCGGATCGGATTTTATGAGATTACATTTATCTTGCCAAGCCATGTTTTGTACTTCTTCATTGGAACATGCTATCCCTAATACACTTTTACCTAGAGATTTAAGCAAGTCAAGCCATTTTGTCTCAGCAGCAGAAAATGAGCAAAACCAAGTAGGAGTACCATACTGAAAATATCTTTTTTAGCTTGTTCCCAGTACGGGGGGGGGGACTACGAAGAGTTCTCAAGACTCTGTAACCTTCATTTAACTTCAAGATATTATTTACCTTTTCTTTGCATAACATGTCACCTGCAGTTACTTTTTCCCCTTTTAATTTGCATTTTCGTACAGCCAACGATACTTTGTCAGTAATTTGTTTGATTTGTAATTTGTTTAATTTGAAAAAGATGTTTGGGACATTTCTAGCGACTCGTCTGTCAGAATTTCTTAATTCCCATTTGCAAATGGTACTGTAATGCAATGGTACCTTCCTTGTGTTATTATCTGCTCTAGTTGTCCCACAATATATTGAAGGAAAGGACAGGAACTCTGCAAATTTATCTTGAAACATACCCAATGGTACATTACCCTCCCCAGGAGCTAGAGCCAAGATTCTATTGAATTCCCTGAAATCTGCGGGTTGCATTACCGTGTCAAGCTGCCCAACCATACTGCACATATCTGATTTTTCAGTCCATCCATTGTAAGAGCTTTCATCAGATTCAGAATTAGTTCCATGCATTTCGATATTCTCAATACTACTTGCATCTGAAATGCCATTACTTGTAGAGGACTCCTTCTCAGGAATACCTGATACCTTATCTATATGTTCATTTCTACCTGTAAATGATGCTGAATTCATCCACTCTTTGTTAATCACAATGCCTTCCTTTTGAAATAACAAACTGTGTTCTACTAACCACTTGCAAGCTTCTATAACTTTTTGAGGTCGATACAATATTGAACTACTATGCAATTTGCTCCTTTTCAATTTCAATGGTATTGTTTCACAATTATCCATATTTCTGGGAAGCTCCCTTATAGTTGTATTGACATCAGCAGGGACATTCACCATATTCCCTTTAATACAGTGCTGTCCCCCATGGGGTAACTCGTGAATTTGCATAAAAGGAATACGGGGTGAAATCAAACTTCTAAGGGTGTCAAATCTTTCAATTCTTGTGGAATGACAGGAAATGTAAGACCATTACCTTTTGAAACTGGTGGTACTTGTCCTTTCCTTAAATGTTCGAAACAATCATTACAGATCCACTCTTTACCATTAACACTCTTATGCCCAACAGTACATGCTTGAATGAACTCAAACAAACTCGTCAAACGAAAAATGCGTACAGAGTGCCGAAAGAATAACTGACTACAACTTGTACAAACAAACTCGGGTGCTCCACTTACTGATTTCTTAAACTCCTCAATTACTGCTAAATCATGAGAACTTTTAATTTTTGTTTCAATCCATTGTCTGCATCACTGTTTGCTGGTGAAGTATGATGACGTTTTGGCTGTATTTGTTTTAAACCTTTTGTTTGATATGATTGATCAACATATGTCAAGAAAGGCAAGTCAGTCAGAACTATTTTTGGTACAGTTGAATAGGGGGCAGCTTGGGTTCACTTTCATTTGTTTCTAGCATTATATCTTACAAACACGGATTCACTGATGTTAATATGCAAGAGAAGATATGTGGATTAGACAAATGTCGTTTAGCTACTTTAACTCATTTGTGTCACACTTATGTCCTTTGCCGTGTGGAGCTCGTAAAAAAAGTTCCCCGCGAGGGTCTTGACAGTAAGTGTTTTGAATATACTTCCCTGACATTGTCGCCATAGCACTTTCTATATAGACATAACGTCAGACAGTGCATGTTTTTTATTTTCATTTCCATGCTTCATAAACATCGACGGCGGGTGCGGCTAGCCAACAGGGGATGCTTACTCCTCCCGGGGACCTGGTCCCACCTCTCGCTTGCTAGGGGTCCGTCGATGTTTAATTTTGTGCTCTATTGTGAGTGCTGTCGAGATTATCGTCAGGATTCTCTTTAACTCATTTGTGTCACACTTATGCCCTTTGCCGTGCGGAGCTCGTAAAAAAATTCCCCGCGAGGGGTTTGACAGTAAGTGTTTTGAATATACTTCCCTGACATTGTCGCCATAGCACTTTCTATAAAGACATAACGTCAGACAGTGCATGAAGTTTTTATATTTTCATTTCCATGCTTCATAAACATCGACGGCGGGTGCGGCTTGTCAACAGGGGATGCTTACTCCTCCCGGGCACCTGGTCCCACCTCTCGCTTGCTAGGGGTCCGTCGATGTTTAATTTTGCGCTCTATTGTGAGTGCTGTCGAGATTATCGTCAGGATTCTCTTTTACTCATTTGTTTCGAAAGTTCATCTATTTTAAAGGAATGAATTTCAAATTGTTCATTGAGAGGCAAGTTTGTACATGTTAATGAATGAATCAACAATCTGAAGTAGTTACACAGACTTGTCAAGTTTTCATATCGTAACAAGACAGAAGCACCATTAGCATCACACAGACCCTGACGGTTTCTTGCATGGGAATCAAAATCAATGAAAGAACCATTTTCAGTGTATACACCTACAGCATTGCCTTTACACACAAAAAATGAAAAGCTATCATTTGAGAATGCTAGATTTAATGCCACTTCAAGATTAACTTGAGGATATTCACCTATGAAGCCTTCTCGAATATTTCCACTGTATGTTTTCTTTTTTTCAAAGAAAAATACTTATTCTCCATTTCCACCAATGATGGTAAGTCACTAGGTAGTAAGTAAGCATTATGATACCTCATATTCTGAAAACATTTTTGATACATCAAATCACCATAATATAAAATTTCTGTTAAATATTCATTTTTCCAGTTCTGACATCTGCCTGTAGAGTCAGATTGCAACCATTTCAGTTTCAGGAAAAAAGAAACACAACATGCCATACACTGTTTACCACGTGTTGAGGAAGGAAAAACCTCAGACCCTTGGTGAATTCCACCCATGAAAGGAAATTCAACTGTATCAAACATCGGACCAGGGTTTGCTTCAACATCTCCGGACATTGTAATAAGTAATGACAAAAACAAAAAAGTACGTGGTATGCCAACCAATTTTAACCGTAAACCTCTAACTTTCTCAATCTTAATCCCCACTAGTTTACCCTTTGGATTAAAACAGCCTATTCGAATACGCCACATATTTATATCAATACCCATGACTATTTCGCAACTCTCACTTCAAAGTGTTTTTCGGTCCAGTGTTTTTAACAGTTATATATGTTCTTGGTGTAATCAACTATATCAAAGTTCAATTGTTTCAGGCTTTTGAAACTTGGAATTGATCTCTTGAAAATATACATCTCTTGAACATGATACTCTTGATTTCCTTGTATATAAAATTAAAATGTGTATGACAGACTGGTATGCAACTGTAACATTTGTGTACAAACTGTACGTTGTTATACGATACGAAATTTCAATTCATATCGATTGTTTACGTGTTCGCAATATACTTCATATACTTTATACTATACAGGAGATCGGGGAAATGATTTGTTTGCAATAATGAGACAGAGAAAAGAAATGAAATATTATACGAAAGTACGTTGGATGACGTAGATAATAAGATAGACGAAAGTAAAATAAAATGTGTATGACCGACAGGTATGCAACTTTAACAATATCTGAAAAGGATTTGTTTACAAACTGTATGTTGTTATACGATACGGAATTTCAATTCATATCGATTGTTTCCGTGTTCGCAATATACTGCATATACTTAATACATGTTCTATAATGGAGATCGGGGAAATGATTTGTTTGCAATAATGAGAACGAGAAAAGAAATGAACATGAAATATCATACGAAAGTACGTTTAATGACGCAGATAATAAGATACACGAAAGTAAAATAAAAATGTGTATGACTGACTGGTATGAAACTGTAACGATATCTGAAAAGGATTTGTTTACAAACTGTACGTTGTACAGAGCATGCCCTCTTTTTATGTCCATTTACATATTCATTTGTGTCTCTGGGGCCTCTGCGTTTCGCGGTCTTGTTTGTGTGATGTCATCTTACAGTGAGGAGGTTGTTTTACACCACAATTGTACGTTCTTCGAGACCTCTGGGTAATTGGAGAAGTGAGAGGGTTGTGCGCACGTAATCCAGGATAACCACACCATTTGCTACTTGCGTGACAGATGGCCGTCCAAAGTCGGCACCGGTTACCCATTGGTCTCGTCGATTTATGTGTAGTCTTTTGTGTTTGATGTTTACATGTCGTGTGTCTCTTTTCCGTATCGTGCTGTACTCATCTTTTGTGTTTTTGCATCGGGTGTTTTGGTGTTTTACTGTTGATGCTGCAACGGGTTCTTGTTGGAGATATCCTCCCTTCTTTTGTTACTGTATACGATAGGAAATTCATATTGTTTCCGTGTTTTCAATATACTGCATATATTTTATACTACTGTATACTGGAGGTCGAGGAAATGCTTTGTTTGCAATAATGAGAACGGAGAAAAGAAAAATATAAATGTGTATGACTGACTGCACGTGCATTGGAATGCAACTGTAACGATATCTGAAAAGGATTTGTTTACAAACTGTACCAGTACGCAATTTCAATTCATATCGATTGTTTCACTACTGTAACAAAGATACTTACAAGTTACATGAATAAATTATCAATAAATATGCAATTTGTATTACCTGTGAAATCGCTTTCCCCTCTTCACTCAATATCAGCGCGTCTATTAAGCCCGGATGTATCTGGATCCTCTAAAAGTAGTACTCGGAATCAGACTCGGAGAATACGTATAAGCAGCGCTCATTCATGAACAATATCCAAATACTCAAAAAGAAATTAATATTCCCTGAAATATCAATCGAAATATGTTGATACGTTGAAAAACTTATTTTAATCTAATTTTTTTTCTCACGACTCCAAGTCCGACTACCGTTTCTAGTAAACACCACATATCGATTATTACGCATCTAAACAATGAGGAAGAAAATCAGCACATTATCAATATTCGATACAAAATTCGTTTGCTGATAAAAATTGTAAAGGTCTTTGTTCAGTTTAGGTCCCCTAAATTGAACAAACCATTGTAAATTACAATCACTGAGAATTTGCAGAAATATCTTGAATTTCTAAATGGACCTATTTTGATTAAGCGAAGTAAAGCGGTCGAGTCAAATCACGTGATCAAAAACTGATTTGATTGGTTGAGAGCGTTGAAAATTTTTATGCGATAACAGAGGGACACGAGTGTCCCAAAAATTACCGTAGAATATGCATCTTGCAATGAGCTGTTTTCGCATCACATATATCTTTCCCAGATTGGGCTTCACTGAAATTTTACTGGGATATATTGACGGATAAGCCCCCATTGATGTTCAAATTCTGTTGGTAAGATATCAAAGGAGCACAATGATAACAAGCAGCATTGTCACTCTTCAATATAACTTCAGTGATATGTGGGGCAACAACTTTGATCTGATGCAAAATATCGGTAATAATGTGAGCCACAGAGTACCATCCTTGGTTTCCTGATTCCAAGATATAGGCTAAAGTGTTAACATCCAAAGTATTGTTGAAATCACCATTTTCTTCTTGTTGGCTTTTTGAGATAATGAAGGATACATGCCATCTCATTCCTTTCTTTCCGAAAAAGTCTGATTGTGCCTCTCTATGTCTAACAGGAAGCAATTTCATGGCCCAGTCCATAACTATCAATGCTTGGTTATTGTTCAGATTTTCCAAAAGAAAGGAGGGGATCTCCAACAACACCTAGTTGCAGCATCAACAGCAACCTCCCAAAACACCCACTGTAAAACACAAAAATGACACGCACAGAAAGAGACGCAGTAGTACAATGAACGTCAAATCACAGAAAAACATAAAACACAAATGACTACACATAAACCAACGAGACCAATGGGCAAACGGTGCCGACTTAGGACGGCCATCTGCCTCGTCAGTAGCAGACGGTGTGGTTATCCTGGATTACGTGCGCACAACCCTCCCACTATTCCGATTACCAAGAGGTCTCGAAGAACGTACAATTGTGGTGTAAAACAACCTCCTCACTGTCAGATGACCACACACAAACAAGACCGCAAGACGCAGGGGCCCAAGCAACACAGATGAATATGTAAATTGATATAAAAAGAGGGCATGCGTGATACGACCTGTGCTCTGCCGGCTGTAGCGAGCTAATGTATGTTATCACCCGAGGAGTCCGACTGACATTCAGAGAGGACAGGTGGTCGGGGCCCTGTCTTCTCTAAAGAGGTTTGGACAGGGCCCGTCATGGAGTCCCGTCGTCACAGTCAGTCAGCGTGCAAGTATTAAGGATTCGCTGGTACAAAACTGTAGATTGGTCAAGTACCAAGCCTAGTGTCCGTCTGGTGACATTAGGATCATATCCACGGTATAAGAGGCGTTTGATGATTCTGACGCATTTTCGATAGTAATTCTGTCTACCTTTGATCCTTCTAATGATGTTGATCATGTGACCATAAAATGCAGGTTGCGAAATACCCAAAGTAATATACTCTGTTGCTTGTATGGGTCCGAATTTCAAAAGTAGTTGACAATAATTTTTGTAAAATTTCCAGAATGTCTTGACAAGTTTTTAAAGCGAAAACCTTGACCTAAAAGTTTCTTTGTTATTTGTAAATTTCTATCATGAAAATCCAAAACATCAGTACATGCTCTAGCATACCGGATGAGCTGCGAAATGTAGATACCAAGACATCTTGTTTGGCTTGGTCTTGATGCACTTTACGGACACAATGTGCTTTCCATGTTAATAGGTTTTCTTCAGACCTCTTTATTTCATGGTCTAACTCATCAACGATATCTGATGGAATCGTATTCATGCTACTAAAAGAAAGCTTCAGCTCCGATAAACATGTCAACCATACTGCAATCTTCACAGCCCTCAGAGTGTTCATGTTCACATGTTGCACGGAAAGCATCAGAAGTGGGGTCACTCAAACTGTAGGAAGTGCAATGATCTATACAAGATGATTCTGTAGCCAAGTGTCCTTTGATTTCAAATTTTAGGTGCTGGTTTGTGGTGACAATCATTTCTTTTAGCCTCTGTGCTTTTGTCTCCTCCAGCCCAAACATTGACAATTTTTCTACAACTTTGTTTAGGGTCTCAACTGCTTTCATACCGTCGGCTGTAATGTTATCTGTAATCCATGAAGATTCTTCTTCTGGAATGCTAAGCAAACATTATGAATATTATATAAAGTTGAACGACTAAATGTTTCATAATTTTGCTCCTGGCAATATGCCATGTAAGTGTTAATCAGTCTAGCTGAAATGATATTCCGAACTACCTTAGGAATTTTCATCTCCACCCCTGATCAAAGAACAAGAGTTTTTGATCCATATCCAACTGCTTGGTGGTAAGTGGGACTTGAAATGAATTCAATAACATGTGTCACTTTAGGTCGACTCAAACGAATCCTAAATATCTTGGGTGGGTTGATTATTTGCCCAGGTTTTTCCAGTCTTGCATGTCGGCTAGCTGCATCTTTCTTATTCATGGTCAATCCAGGAACTAGTTGAAGAAGTACTTGTTTTGGAAATTTGTTCGCAAATAATGATAATATTTGCAGCTGAGTTTGTCTGTTTTCCTGGTCCAGGTAAGCTTTAATCAGTGCATCAGTCATGACATCCCTTTTTGGATCTTGCTCATCATGATATTTCTTGGATAAATCTGAAAGAATTTTATCAACCTGTTCTGGAACTACGTATTGTAGAACAAGATTTATTACATCTGCGGATAATTTCAGATACATTGCTTTTGTACTTTTGGACACATTATCCCAAGGAAGGTTTAGCTGACATTTTAACTTCGGAAATGTGTGATCACTGAGAATATCCATAGCTTTATCAAATTTTTCTTTCTCTGTGAGGTTGTCAGTTTCCCAGTCTAAAGCTGTACATTCTGATAAAACTGTTGATACTGAACACGCTGATTGTTGAGATAAATGTGTCATTTATGAATAAGCTGTCTGTTGTGATAGGCTGTTACCTGAAAACAAAAGGAAGTATGATATTTATTAAGAAAACAGTAGAGAAACCATAAACCACTAAAGGCTGTAAGGCTGAATTGTGAGATGGCGTATACTTTTTTGCGCAGACAGAAAGGTAAAAGGTCATAAATACTATTGCAAAATGAAAGAAGCTATGGTCATGAGGATTCTATGTGTGAAATACCAAAGCCCTACATATTATCATTCAAAAGTAGATCAAAGGTCAAGGTCACTTGGTCAAAAATTGAAAAATCTTACCATGAGGAATCTTAACACTTATAGTTTAAACGTTAATGTCAAGGTCACTCGGTCAAAAGTCATGATATCAAATGAAAGATCTGGTCATGAGGAATCTATACCCGGTATGTAAAATATCAAAACAAAATATAGTAGGGCAAAGGTCAATGTCAAGGTCACTTTGTCAAACTTCATGATATCAAATGAAAGTTCTTGTCATGAGGAATGTATATGTGAAATATCAAAATCCTACCATCCATAGTATAAAAGTATGTCAAAGGTCAATGCAAAGGTCACCTAGTCAAAAGTTATGATATCAAATGAAAGATTTGGTCATGAGGAAATTGTTTGAAATATCAGACCCCTACCTCTTATAGTTTAAAAGTAGGTCAAAGGTGAATGTCAAGGTCACTTTGTCAAAAATCATTACCAAATGATAGATTTCGTCATGAAGAATATATAAGTGAAATATCAAAGCCCTATATGGCCCAGACACAAAAGCATGTACAATATCATTAAAGGCATACCACTAAGGTAAGATTAAATATTTTGTGATGTATAGGAAAAGTCTCTTCATGTGTTTTCATGAAAATGTTTCACATTTTACCTGTAGTCATTTCAAACACATGGACTAGTAAATCTGAGCCTCTAACATTTTCTGTATCTTCGCCTGTAAATTACATTTATATATAATATATAAAGTCAGACAGAGAAGCTTGATAGAATTAAAGTGAGGAATTAACCCCCCCCCCTTAAACTAAAACATAAAATTCAAGGAATTGTGCTCCTTAGCTTTTGGGTGTTTGCCCTTAAAGAAATGCTTACAGCCACCAATACTATTTTAAAGTTTACAAAATATATCTCATGTACTATCAAAGTTCTAATATCAAAAGATTAAACTGCAAGAAAAGGTCAAAAGGTCCAAACTTTGCTACCAAGGCAAAGGTCTTGTGAAAAGGAATGAACGTGTGAAATATGAAAGTCCTACTATTTACCATCCAAAAGTAATGGTCGATGTTGAGGTTTTTAGATGTGGGTAAATCTCCAAGGATGAGGTCACAAGGTCCGAATGTTGTTACCAACGGAAAGGTCTTGTCACAAGGAATGCACATGTGAAATATGAAAGCCCTATCAGTTTCCAAACAAAAGTTATTGTCAAGGGTAAAGTTTTTGAAAAGTAGGTCAAACTCCAAGTTCATGGTCACAAGGTCAAAATTTTTGGTATCCATGAAAAGGTTTTGTCACAATAAATACACATGTGAAATATGAAAGCCCTATCACTTACCATTCAAAAGTAATCGTCAAGGTTAAATTTTTTCAAAAAGTAGGTCAAACTCCAAGGTCAAGGTCACAAGGTCAAAAATTTTTTGGTATGCATGGAAAGGTATGCTCAAATATCACTTACCATTCAAAAGTTACGGACAAGGTTAAACATTTTCTGACTGACAGACAGACGGACGGACGTACGGACAGACAAACAGACAGACAGACAGGACGGTTTTTATGTCCCGTGCTTTCGCGAAAGCGGGGGACAACAACAGATCCAATTTATGTGACATTCAACTGTTCAAACTAGATATTTGCCCCTAATGGGACAAAATACCCCCGCAGCAGTATTCTTATATTCTTTGAAAAGTTATCTTGGATCAAGGTCATGTGTCTTTTTTGAAGGTACAAGGTACGGATGGGCTGACAGACGGACAGACAGACAGGGTGATTCCTATATTCCGCCCGAAGCTTCGTTCGCAGGGGGGTATAATGAAACTCACATTCAAATTTTATGCTTTGGTATGAAAATGTAGTTCTTAAAATACTATAACCAAGAAGTCAGACTGTCAGAATTCAATAACTACTCACTAGGTAAATATTTGTCAAGATGAATGTGTGTATGAAATATGAGAGAAATGTGCTTCTTCACTAAACAAATGAGGTAAAGAAGATCCTGACGATAATCTCAACAGCACTCACAATAGAGCAGAAAATTAAACATCGACGGACCCCTAGCAAGCTAGAGGTGGGATCAGGTGCCCGGGAGGAGTAAGCATCCCCTGTTGGCTAGCCGCACCCGCCGTCGATGTTAATGAAGCATGGAAATGAAAATATATGAAATACCTGCACTGTCTGACGTTATGTCTATATAGAAAGTGCTATGGCGACAATGTCAGGGAAGTATATTCAAAACACTTACTGTCAAACCCCTCGCGGGGAACTTTTTTACGAGCTCCACACGGCAAAGGGCATAAGCGTGACACAAATGAGTTAAAGAAGATCCTGACGATAATCTCAACAGCACTCACAATAGAGCAGAAAATTAAACATCGACGGACCCCTAGCAAGCTAGAGGTGGGATCAGGTGCCCGGGAGGAGTAAGCATCCCCTGTTGGCTAGCCGCACCCGCCGTCGATGTTAATGAAGCATGGAAATGAAAATATATGAAATACCTGCACTGTCTGACGTTATGTCTATATAGAAAGTGCTATGGCGACAATGTCAGGGAAGTATATTCAAAACACTTACTGTCAAACCCCTCGCGGGGAACTTTTTTTACGAGCTCCACACGGCAAAGGGCATAAGCGTGACACAAATGAGTTAAAGAAGATCCTGACGATAATCTCAACAGCACTCACAATAGAGCAGAAAATTAAACATCGACGGACCCCTAGCAAGCTGGAGGTGGGATCAGGTGCCCGGGAGGAGTAAGCATCCCCTTTAAGCTAGCCGCACCCGCCGTCGATGTTAATGAAGCATGGAAATGAAAATATATGAAATACCTGCACTGTCTGACGTTATGTCTATATAGAAAGTGCTATGGCGACAATGTCAGGGAAGTATATTCAAAACACTTACTGTCAAACCCCTCGCGGGGAACTTTTTTACGAGCTCCACACGGCAAAGGGCATAAGCGTGACACAAATGAATTAAAGAAGATCCTGACGATAATCTCAACAGCACTCACAATAGAGCAGAAAATTAAACATCGACGGACCCCTGGGGGGCTACATCTCTCACCTGATTTGCGGACGAAGTGTGGCCAATTTGGAGGAGATTTACCTTAACGGCTTGAGTACTCATTTCCTTGCTAAAATAAAACTTGAAAAAAAAATTACCCATCCAAAATTATGTTCTCCTGTTCAAGGTTTATGAATTCAAAGCTTCCTTTTTCTGGTAGCTCTGTGGCACAATCTCCATTCACGAGTTCACATCGATGCTTCATATCTAGATAAGTCCCTAATATTTAAGAAAAGAGATATTTAAATGAAAATTCTACATTTTATGGACAACAGTAAATAAAACAATGCTAAAGACAGTATGGCCAGATTGCAAAGTAAGTTTTCATCATGCACAAATGTTTGAACGTATCTTGCTCAAATGTATAACTGAAGTACAACATGCCTTGTACTGTTATATATTGGAAATATACATACATTGCCAAAGATCAATAGCTCAAGATCACTGGGTTACAGGTTATAGTAACAAGTCAAAGCTCATATATCTATGAATCTACACATGTGAAAGATCAAAAGTAGATATAGAGATATGGCCAAAGTTAATTTCTTACAAATAAGAGGTAAAACTTTAAGGCCAAGGTCAGTACTTCAAGGGTCATGTTATCAAATGTATAGTTGTCTCATGGAATTTATATATACAATATGAAAGTCTCATTCTACAAATAGCCCAAAAGTCAGTTTTTTTTAAGTAGGTCAAAGTCTACGGTCAAGAGGTATAATATAACACCATCAATTGAAATGTCTTGTCACGGGTAACCTCCCTGTTTCATACATGTATTATGATTCTACTGCACTTAGTTCACAAGATTTGCTTCAATCAAAAACTTATACAGACAGACATGGCTTATCTATAGACCAGAATTTCTTTGCAATCCAGTCAAAAATATGGGACTTTATACTTAAAAAATGTTCTTAGTAATGTACACAGTAGAAACATTCGCTTGTTTTTATGTGTCCAATTGTTAAAATATTTGTTCATAGAATAGCTGTTTTCAGCCTGAAAATGACCTTGACCTTTATGAATGACCCTAGGTGACTTTTTCCCTGAAGGGAATATCCTATTCTAAGAAAATATTATTAGATATTTGATGAAATTCTCATAATGAGTCATATGCAGCTTTTGTATATGAATGTACATTGTATTAACATTCACCTGAAGTTGAATTCATGTGTGACTCCCCCCTTTTGGCACACAATTTCTCATTAACACAATAAAAATTCGCAAAACCTGTCATTATTCAAAATTTCAGAACATTTGGAAAAAATACTGAAGTTTAATGAATTTTTAAATTATCTATTACAAAAAGGTATTTTGAGCCTGAAAATGTCCTTGACCTTTGATGCTTGAAGTGACCTATGTTCAAAAGGATAAATTCTAATGAACATTTGTGTGAACCTGGTGAAATATGATTAACTTCTAATGTAAGGTTTAGGAGATATGAGCTCGGACGGACAGACAGAGGGACATGACGGCGACTATATACTCCCCAAAATATAGAAATCATGTAAAAGTAGCTAGTTGAAAGCCACAAATGTGTCAAAAATATTTGTTCCCCATCTGGAGCCCCATTTTACCAATTCATTACATCATCAGATGATATGACGTAGCTGTTTGAGGACGCGTTAATTTCCAAGACCTTAGGGGTTCAAAGAAAATATCAGATACACAACTAGACCACAGGCCCATTATATTAAATGATATAAAAAGAATTATTTCTTACCATTTACAGTTTTAGGGGATTTGGGTTAACAAGAAAATTTAATTGACAGACAGATAGACAGACGGACAGACACAGTGTGACGCATAAGGCTTTAAGTTTGACTGGTATTTGACATAATATTATTATTGCACATGCAGTTGTGTACGTACGTAAACATGGTAAGAGGAATCCAAATTTATTGTGAAACAAATAAGCTTTGAGCAATGAGAAGAATATACAAACAAAAATTTAAATATATTCTACCTATTTCTTTTCCAAAATCAATGTTCAAATTCTCAGCAAAAGATTTATTAACGCAATCCATGGTTACCATGTTAATGTTTCTATTGTCATTTCTATACTTCGTTAATTACCAATATTTGGTTGCCTTTAGGTTCATCTTCATTTCACATCATATTACAACATAACCATGTTCACTATTTTTGTAAAACTCCTGTCATTTTACCACCAAAATGCATTAAAAAGAGATTTTGCCTAAAAACATTTCTTGAAATTAGGTCAAATATCTAGGTCAAGATTAATAGACGTTGCAAATAAGACATCATCATCCCAGTAACATATTGACACTTGCTGAACCATGATTGTAGCAAATCCTTTAGTACATTATTTTAATCAAACACATCGTTGAGACTGAGATGGGGGAATGTCATCTGAGTGTAAAAGTTTTTCACATGGATTCCCCAGACTCAGTCGCAACGTTAATGTTGTGTTTGATTATTTTATGTAGTAGATGTATATGTATACATAACAGGAGGGAAAATAATGAGATTTGATTTTGAATGCTTTAAAACAATTGGGTGTTCCATTCCAGGCCACTATTGAAGCTGTCACATTTAAATCTATAAAACACCAGTGGCGGATTCAATTCAACCCCCCCCCCCTCCCCGTCACTGACCCCAAAATTTTCTAAAACTGGTTTTCAGTAAAAATTGGCAAAATTAGCCCCTCGAACCGCCAGCAAAGGGGGCACTGGATCCGCCACTGAACACACATGTATATTCATGTATATTTACTTCCTAATATTGAAAAGAGATATATGACAAGATGTATTTCAAGAGAAACATGCGATAAGTTTACTCACCAGATCAAACAGGAAGAACATTCCGTGTTTTAAGCCAGTGCAACTTGGCCATTAAAGGTGTCACTCCCTTCTCTGCTTTCGCTTTACTTTTATTGTCATGGTATGATGAACAGCAAATGCTTGTGTTTTTACGCCAACAAAGTCCAAGTTTATTCCGGTGATTATCATGAGTTAAAGAAGATCCTGACGATAATCTCAACAGCACTCACAATAGAGCACCAAATTGAGCATCGACGGACCCCTAGCAAGCTAGAGGTGGGACCAGGTGCCCGGGAGGAGTAAGCATCCCCTGTTGGCTAGCCGCACAAATCTCAAGGTTGAGACTTGCTTCGTCTAGTGTAAAAATTCCAGTTCTATAAAGTATTAACAATCCTTCGGGTATGGTGTATGTATCAAAATGACTCTAGGGTACTTTCTCTGACGATTTCAAATAAGTCAAATGGTTCTCTGTAGGCTTGTCACACTAGTTTATTTTGTAAATTTTGGACTGGGTGGCACTTGACTCGCAAGATGTGTAAAAACTAAAATCACAGTCATTTGCACTGGCAGTCATCATGGGCATATATTCATTAACAAGAGGCCCAGGGGCCACATCGCTCACCTGAGAACACTGGGTAATGGGTATGTTGAGAGAAGACAATATGTATTAAAAGTTGTCATTTATGAAAACAGGTTAACACAAGACATAAAATAACATATAATTAAACAAAGCACACAAGACTGAACAAAACAACAGTTAGTAATATGACATAAAAAATGCATGCACA
Organism: Pinctada imbricata; assembly: GCA_033119305.1. Lineage (NCBI taxonomy): Eukaryota > Metazoa > Mollusca > Bivalvia > Pterioida > Pteriidae > Pinctada > Pinctada imbricata. The sequence goes on from VSWD01000002.1 coordinate 17,383,584, forward strand.
TAAATTAAGGCAGCATGAGAAGAGAATAAGAAAAATATCAGTTTTTGCATAAAAGTAATTAAGGCCATAAAGACGTCAAAATTAGTGATTGGATTTAAACAAAATGAACAAACTTGAATCATACATCCTTCTAGATCACTAATATACCATTAGTTTTTCAATACATGCAGCGGTTCTGGAGAAGAAGATTTTTAAACAGGGGTACCCTCTGGGACCAATTTGACCTCGCCCTGGATCCACCCCGGTAGGGATCCAATTGAAATGAACAAACTTGGTAGGAGACCTTTAGTACTTCATGCATACCAAGTTTAATAAAAATTCTCCGAGCGGTTTCAGAGGAGAAGATGAAAATGTGAAAAGTTAACGGACGGACGCCGGACAATCCGGTATGACAATAGCTCCCTTTGAGCCTTTGGCTCAAGCTAAAAAGACAATATTTTGTCCGGTTCCTATCTTCTAATTGAAAAAAATTGACAACAGTTATAGAAATTTTGAACCCCCCCCCCCTCTTTTTATAATCTTTGCAATAAAAGAATTATTATAAATTCAAATTGTACATGTTGTAAATCAAAAATGCTATCACACAAACATTTATTAATTTAATTTTACCTAGAATATAGCTTTTAATATATCAATATGAACCCAAGGCGAATTAATATGGAGATAATGCCAAACTTCATAAAAAATGCTGAAGTCAAAAAAATAGCCAAATTGGCATTAAAATTATTCAGAAATGTTAAAAATTGCATTCAAAGCTTAAAAAGTGGAGGAAAAATGAAAAATAAAGAAAAAAAATTATGCCCCAGTTGGGATTTGAAGATTTTTGAAGAGGGGTACCCTCCGGGGCCTATTTGACACCGCCCTGGATCCACCCCTGAAGGGATCGAGCCGAAATGAACAAACTTGGTAGAGGACCTTAAGTACTTTATGCATACCAAGTTTCATCAAAATCCTCCAAGTTGTTTCAGAGGAGATGAAAATGTGAAAAGTTGACAGACGGACGGACGGACGACGGACAATCCGGTATGACAATAGCTCACTTTGAGCCTTTGGCTCAGGTGAGCTAAAAAGTATTAATGTAAAAACCTGGCAGTATAAACGGAAAAATGCGTATAAAACATGATATAAATTCATTAACTTCACAGTAAGATTAACAGCCGTCCATTTGTTGTTGTTACAGTTAATCTTATTCAACGATAAAAATGGGGTTATTCTATTGTTAATTCTTAGCCAATTGAATGGCGATATGCCATACAAACAATATGGGCCCATTACTATAAAACGGGACATATGTGAATCTTAAAAAAATTTTCTCGAATGTTTTTCATCATAAATTACAGAAATAAACATAAAAATGCACAAATTTGACCACCCTTTTGGACGATTCTTACGATTTTGCATGGTTTTATGCCGGAATGGCTCTTAAGTAAGTGTTTTGAATATTTTCCCTGACATGGTCGCCATAGCACTTTCTATATAGACATAATCTCAGACAGTGCAATTCATGTATTTTATATATTGTTTTTATTTTCGTGCATGAACACCGACGGCGGGTGCGGCTAGCCAACAGGGGATGCTTACTCCTCCCGGGCACCTGGTCCCACCTCTAGCTTGCTAGGGGTCCGTCGATGCTCAATTTGGTGTTTTATTGTGAGTGCTGTTGGGATTGTCGTCAGGATCTTCTTTAAAGCCGCGTTTACACTATCAAAGTTTTCTTGGTCAAAGTCCGTCAAAGAAAACTTGGTCAAAGTTTTCTTGGACAAAGTTGTACGTTTACACTATCAAAGTTCTTTGAGCGACTTGTACAAGAAAACGTGGTAAATATGCACCAACACATAAATGGTTCATGTAAATATTGTGAATATTTCTCATCAAAACTTTATAGTTTATGTTAGTGGTTGTTCATAGGTCTTATTACATGATATAGAACAATTAAACACGAGTTCAAGGATTTATAAAACAAAAAAATATAGATGGAATTCACTGCAACGCGTCTTTTGTCTTTGTTGATATATTCATTACTTTTAGCGTTCTAAATTGCCTCTATTTCTTTCATCAATACTTTAAATATTTCTGGTGTAATTTTGAATCGCTACTCTGATTGGTCGATTCCCGTCAAAGTCCGTCAAAGTTTCAAGAAAAATAGGATGGAGTTCTATTCCGTCAAAGTCCATCAAAGTTCTTTGACGGACTTTGATCAAAGTTTTCTTTGATCGTTTACACTATCAAAGTTCGCGTCAAAAACTTTGACCAAGTTTTCTTGTACAAGAAAACTTTGATAGTGTAAACGGGGCTTAACTCATTAAGAATACTGGTATAACCAGTATCCGTGCCGGAAAGTACAGTATTCCCAGCGTGTGCATTGAAATTCACGAAAACAATATATGCATTTGGAAACTTCTTCGTCGATGCATTGAAAAAGTTCCGGAAGGACAATGTAGTTCCAACACATGGAAAGCCAATCTACCTTGCAATGACGAAACTTACGAGTACCTCGTAAACAATGGTAATTTTCTTGCATTGGAAATCAGAGGCCGTAAAAGCGCCTGGTATGTGTGCCTATATGTACGACCTGTGTATTGTTTAAGGCCAGTTTCTTGCAGATACACAGTCATGTCAAAATTCTAACTTCAACCATTGCAAAAATTCTCTATAGAGGTTTCACTAAGATCATACTTTCTACGATTGTACCTATATATTTTATAGACTATGTTACCAAATTTCATAAAACAATTCCTCTTACAACCAGATATATCGTAGGTACCATTTCTTCAGTGACCTAGTTTTTTTTACTCGAGTTCAAGCCCTGGCTCGTAGTTCAGTCATTGTATTCTAGTTGCGACATGCGACTGACCAATGCGCTATGAACGCTTGATTGTTTTTGAATTATAAATTGATTTCTATACCTAGAAATGTAATGTATGCCGTGTAGGGTAGCTCACTCTGATCAACCCTGGTTCTTCGAAATGACAATGAAACGGCGACCGAAACACTTTTTATAAATTAGTATCGATTATACGTACTACTTAGCTGGCGTACTCTGCTAGGGAGGAGACCTGATGGAAAGGTTTGCGGGACCATGCCCCTTATAAAAAGCTAAAAATGGACCAAAAATATGTTTAATTACTCCCCCGTTCTCCCCGGATCAGAAAATGCGTTCAAACCTAATGTTAGAGAGTGTGCTTAGCTAAAGAAGAAAATGAAAGGTCAACCAAAAGGTTAAGCGTGACTCTTATGAGTTAAAGAAGTTCCTGACGATAATCTCAACAGCACTCACAATAGAGCACTATGTTGAGCATCGACGGACCCCTAGCAAGCTAGAGGTGGGATCAGGTGCCCGGGAGGAGTAAGCATCCCCTGTTGGCTAGCCGCACCCGCCGTCGATGTTAATGCACGTTAAAGACCAAAGGAATATAAAATGCGTGCAGTCTGACGTTATGTCTATGTAGAAAGTGCTATGGCGACCATATCAGGGAAATATATTCAAAACACTTACTGTCAAACCCCTCGCGGGGAACTTTTTTACGAGCTCCACACGGCAAAGGGCATAAGTGTGACACAAATGAGTTAAAGAAGTTCCTGACGATAATCTCAACAGCACTCACAATAGAGCACTATGTTGAGCATCGACGGACCCCTAGCAAGCTAGAGGTGGGATCAGGTGCCCGGGAGGAGTAAGCATCCCCTGTTGGCTAGCCGCACCCGCCGTCGATGTTAATGCACGTTAAAGACCAAAGGAATATAAAATGCGTGCAGTCTGACGTTATGTCTATGTAGAAAGTGCTATGGCGACCATATCAGGGAAATATATTCAAAACACTTACTGTCAAACCCCTCGCGGGGAACTTTTTTACGAGCTCCACACGGCAAAGGGCATAAGTGTGACACAAATGAGTTAAAGAAGTTCCTGACGATAATCTCAACAGCACTCACAATAGAGCACTATGTTGAGCATCGACGGACCCCTAGCAAGCTAGAGGTGGGATCAGGTGCCCGGGAGGAGTAAGCATCCCCTGTTGGCTAGCCGCACCCGCCGTCGATGTTAATGCACGTTAAAGACCAAAGGAATATAAAATGCGTGCAGTCTGACGTTATGTCTATGTGCAGTAACCATGGCCAATGTCATACCGACCGGTCATCTTCTGGTCAGCAGGTAACATTTTTGGATTATCGTGACCTAACTTTCTGTCATTGCAGGGGTTACACCATCTGCATGTTCATAAAATCATGAAAGTACAAAGGCCATGCAGACATCTCGACTTTATTGCTGACCATTACGGTCATCTAGTGATTGATCTGGTATTTCCTTTTTGCCTAAAGTTATACCCATTTTCCTTTCCGTACCGTCTTGTTTATATGAATATGACAAATATGGATAATGACCATATCCCTGTATAGAGCACAAAATCGATAATTCAGAAAATCAGAAACCGAAGGCATGCAAAATCAGGACAAAACAGGAACCAAAGCAAAGCAAACAAACAAAAACCTCCACCACATGAAAAGAAGCGAACTCCCGATATGGGAGTGAGACCAGGTGCCCAGGAAGAGTAAGCATATCCTGCTTGCATGTAACACCCGCCGCTCCAATTCGGTAGAGCAGTCACATCGGGTAACTTCAATTTCGGAAGACATAGACTACAATCTTTCGTTGGATGGTTCAAATGGTCTATGACAGAATATCATCCACCATTCTGGAGATTGGGACATCATAGGGCCGATTTGATTTGCTCGAGCGGCGTACGCCGGCGTAAGCCGATTGCAACTTCCGGTACCGGCGAAGCAACTGGATTGGGGTTTTCCGGCGAACGGCATATGCCGAAATGCGCCGTTTCTCCCCGGTTGAAATGCATAGGCGAGAAGCGGCTGCAAATGGCGGCAATTGTGAGGTAGGCAAAATTTTACTATTTATTTTCTTTATGTGAGAAGTATATCCCTATTTCCTAGGTGGTAAACGTTACGAAAATTGCTTGGATGTGGGTTGAGTTTAGTTTCGCGAAGTTGCAAACCTATTTAACAAGTATTTATCAAGTTTAGCGAATTCACGTAAGTGTAAGCCATTCATAACATCATTTTCCTTGCATTTCAACACATATTAAATATACCCTGTGTACAATTTGTGTTTGTATGTTTTAAACTACACCGTCGAATTCCCACTCTCGGTCGCGATTCTCTTGAATGGGAAACCGACGGTGTTTAAACTAGTGAGGTGCGAGTTGTCCATATTTGCAGTACATGTACGTTGTACGAATTGCTCTATGTGCAACTTGTCTCTTACAGAGTAGGTGTCAAAAAATAAGTAAATAGTCGTAATTTAGCTGAAGGAGCGGACCCAATAGCAGCACAGGATTGACGTGTGTGGTAAGAGAACATTGGAATACCAAATATAAAACATTGACGTAAATAAAATTGTGTATCTAGATTAAATTAACAAAAAGTCAAAACATTTCCCAACTGTTACCAGGCCAGGTTATGCAACCGTTTCCCTTGAATTGCAGAACTGACTTTTAACTATTAATGACTGATGTGTGAAGTAATATAGTGATTGCTATAGTACCCTCGCTTTACTTGGGAATTATTGCCTCACAAAGCAACACTTTCGAGCATTCTCAAAGTCAGGACACATGTGGAGTCTCTCGGATTGCTGAGGCAAAGTCTCTGGTTTTATCGTAAGCAACAATGCAAGTTGGACCTCCCTTTTCTTAAAAACTGTTAATATTTATTATAAATCGTCATCACAGGTAAATCTCCAGCACTTATTCTACACATTTCTGAAATCAATTTTTCAAAGATGTCTTTGAAATTTGAGAAATTCCTCCAAGAAGTTGCATTAGGGCCTATGATAATTAAATCCTGAGACTTTACCCCATATGCTATTTTTCCAGGATGTAAGACTTTTTCTCTCAAACTGTCCATTATGAAGTCGTGCCCGAATTTGAGAATAGTGCACATATCAAGAATCATTGACTTAGTACATCACAGAACCTATATGGGGCACCGTTTTACTATTTATTGCCAAAATGTGATATATCTTAATTAAAAAAAATGATATCACCTAGAATCAAAGTGATATCACTTTGATCATAAGTGATATCACATAATAAATAAAGTGATATCACTTTATTTCAAACATGATATCACCTAGACTTCGTCCCAAAGTGATATCACCTTGTATTCTAGGTGATATCACCTTGCTTTCAAAGTGATATCGAGAACGAATTCAAGTGATATCACCTCACCAATTAAGTGATATTACTTTAATCATGTTTTAAGAGATATCACTTAAATGACAAGGTGATATCACCTTAGTTTCAATGTGATATCACTCAATCGACAAAGTGATATCATCTCAATAATGAGATGATATCATAAAATGTGAATTTCAAGGTGATATCACTCTGAGTATATGGCGATTTCACCATAAATACGAGGTGACATCACTTTGAATGAAGATGATATCACTTAATTCCAAGGTGATATCACCTAGCTTTCTTATGATATCACTTAGTTCATAGTGATATCACTTTATTCCTAGATGATATCATTTAGGTCGTAGTGATATCATCGATTCCACAAGGTGATATCACGTTTTGGCAATTAAAATAGAAAAACGGTACCAGTTCTATATGGAGACACCTATTAATGAATTACATATAACAATTTGAAACAAGTCAACAATATAACAGATAAAACAAGCCAAAAGCAAGTTTATCACAGTTCAGCATAAAAAATATATTTTGTGATTTTGCCCATTTGTTGTAAATATTCACGACAAATTAAGCGCACACTATCTATTGATTTCAATGCGACTTAATACCATAAAAGGCAAATTCTAATAGTACCATTGTAGACAATGCCCATCATCCAGTAAAAATCCGGATGTTTTATCATGTGATGTACTAAATATCCATAGGTGGTCAGTTATAAACATCATAATTAATATTGGTTTTAAATAGGAAAAATTGTGCATGATAGCTCTCACTTTTCACAGTTGTTTATTTTAACCTTCATCTTTACAGGACAAAAGAGGAGTTTGATGTACTTGAGTGGACCTGTTATCTTTGCAAAGAACAACCTTCACTATATTCTGGTCCATCTTTACAAAGACAGCTCGAGAAGAAGTGTTTATAATTTGTTGACGGAGACTATAGGTATTATATTTATAAAGGTTTCAATTGTTACAGTACATTTTCACAAATTTTAAAAGGTGTTAAACTGTTTGTGTCTTTCTATTATGTGTAGCTCAAAATGTGATTGCTAATTACTAATTTCCACAGTCTCCACCAAAGTCCAAAAAACAGCCATACTGATACATGTACATGTTGTTCTTAACCCTTCACATTCACAGAATCATTTTGCGCTGTCATCATTGCCGAAGAGCCTTTCATGCTCAGTGCTCACTCTACGAAGTGGAAGTAATACTGACTGGTGAAGAGAAACTTACATATTGTGATGAGTGTGCAGAGTTTACATGTACCAAAGGAAACCAGTGCAAACATGAACAAGTGAGTATAACACAATTTAAGGTGAAGGTTGAACAAAATAGCATTTGCCGAGGCCAAAATTAAAAAAAATGTTTGTTTCCCCTCCCCCCGGGCGGGTCAGAAAAACGCCGCCGGGTCAGATTTTTTTTTAAACCAAAAATTCAATATATTTTTTTTTCTTTCGAATTGCGATCATATCCGTTTTGGCTGGCTGTCTCGGGGATTATCGTATGAAAATCGCCCGGGACTCAGTATTTTGAAAAGTGACGAGTCCGCCGCTACCCGAGTTGACGTGAGCGGACAATAAACTGAATACACAATTCACATTCCTGGGTGAATCCGGTATATTATAACAGGGCTTTAACGTTTAAGTGGACAACGGGTCTTATTATGCGATTAGATTGCTCTGGTAGGGATATTTATTGATCTTCATCGGCATATTTTTCCGTGACTAATAAAACCTTAAGCTAAATAATTTATTTGTTTATTTCGTATTGATTTGTTTATTTCGGTCGACGGTATTATTTTAGAGAGAATATATCAGTAACGACTTTTATTGCCGGATTTTATTAAGAGGACTTACTTCGTGACCTTAATTGGTTCCATTAATCGCAGCTTGACGTGTAATCTTGGTCTATTACTTTTTTTCGGCTTGGCTAAATTTTCTAATCACATGAATTAAAAATTCGCGGGCGTTTTGGGCCAAATATAATCGATGAACGGTCAATGCTAAATTGCGATGTTTGCAGTAGAGAATTATAAATCTATATCTGAGGGGTGGACAGGGTGGAGGGAGGGATAGAAAGGGGGACAGGAGGAGACAGGGGATGGGTGGAGGAAGAGAAGGGAGGAGGGAGACAGGGGGTGGGAGAAGGGAGGAGGGGGAGGGGGCTTTTTAGCTCGCCGGGACGAATGTCCGGAGAGCTACTGTCATACCCCCGGTGTTGGAGTCGGCGTCTGCGTTGGCATCGGCGTGCGCGTGCACAAAAAAACTTTAACCTTGCTTATAACTTTTTAACCAATACAGATTGGGCTTGCATATTTCACGTGTGTTCCTTTTGACAAGACCTTTCCATGGATACCAAAATTTTTGACCTTGTCACCTTGACCTTGGAGATTGGCCTACTTTTGAAAAACTTTAACCTTGGCCATAACTTTTGAATGGTAAGTGATAGGGCTTTGATATTTCACATGTGTATTCCTTGTGACAAGACCTTTCCATGGATACCAAAATTTTTGACCTTGTGACCTTGACCTTGGAGATTGACCTACTTTTGAAAAACTTTTGAATGGTAAGTGATAGGGCTTTGATATTTCACATGTGCATTCCTTGTGATAAGACCATTCATGCCGTACCATAACTTTTGACCTAATGATCTTGACCTTGAAATTTGACCTACTTTTCAAAAACTTTAAAATGGGCCACAGCTTCTTTACCCGAAGAGGTAGGCTTTCGTATTTTTTATTGTTGCAATTTACATATGGTTGCCGCCGGCTAGCTATGTTGTCATTCTGACAAGTTTAATTGGGAAAGAGGGATACCCCCTGTCCACTTACCCATATCTCATCAACTGAATGAAACAACGTTCTCAAAATTGATTTAAAGTCCTCTTTGTCCAAAAATAAAAAAAAACAACAACAAAAAACAAACAAAATATTCAAATGAATTTTACCTATAAGATAAAAATTTTGGCATCAGCATGTTTTTGTTATATCCATAGTGGAAATATTAACCAATTTATATAACACATGATGTCATCACTCAAGAAACACCAATTAAACATTACGTTACTGATACATTCAATTTCACCGATGATCGCAATATTGCAATATATATGTACGTGGACTCAACAAAATTTCAATAGCACTCAATATTATTTTCTGGGACTCAGCATTTTCAAAAATGGTGAGTTCCGGGACTCACCACCTCAGATTCCTACTGAGAACCCCGAGCTAGTGATAAATAAAGCGCGGAGCAGAATATGACAGAGGAGCGTATTTGAGACTCGGCGCGACGACGAAGCCATCGAAGATCAAGATGTACAGATTTACTCTTGTCTGTAATAAATTTTTTTTCAGGAAATACTGATTTATGTATGTGAGATTTGTTTTGCAATTCTATTTTAACGCGAATATTAAAGAATTGTAATTCAAACAATTTTTAATATGTGATACATGTAGTTCTAGCAGCAAAAAAAAAGTACCTGCCTGCCGGGTCACTTGGAAAATACAGACCCGGGGGGAGGGGAAACAAACAATTTTTTAATTGCGGCCCGAGGTATCTATTTCACTTTATAAGGCCATAAATGTAAGTTTAAAACGCAAAAACAACAACTCATCACTGCAAATGGTAAAAATGTTAAATCTTTTTCATTTTGAAGAGTGGTAATGTCAGTTAATTTTCATGGAGAAATGGTGACATTTAAGTGTTATCCAGACATAGGGGACATATTGAGATCTTCATCCACAGGTAAATTATTAGAAAAAAGCAACATGAGAAAACATGAGAGCTTCATGCAGGTGAATAATGAATGGAATACCAGTTGTTAATCATGTCTACTGCAGGGCCTTGGATGATAACTTTTTTGATGCGTTATCTGTTAAGCAAAGTTAGAGAAATTGATAACTTCATATCACTGTAATGGAATGCACCTGATGAATGTCAAGGTTACTTTTAAGGTCACAGTCAAGGTCAAATACAGGGTTTTCCAACTTCTTTGAAAACACTTGTCAGCTGTTCTAACATGTGGCACTCTCTCCAGGACTATCACCACATATTGTGAGCTTGTAAATAAATATCTCTTTTTGTCTGTTCATCAGCCTAGCTTACAAACCTGGCAGTTTACAAATTACACAAACCACTGATGTTTACCTAGGTTGTTTACCTGTACAAGTAAATTTACGCATGCATTCTGTGTTTTTTTTTTGTGTAGTCTCTCCAAATTACCTTAACTACACTATTTCTCCCATATTTCTATGATGCCTGCATCAAAGGGATCACTTCATCTAGTATGTACATACATGTATATCTCTCTCCTTGTGGAGACTATAATAGTTTTCTTAACTATTTTACAGATCCTAATGTTAAAGAAATCATTTGCACCAGCCTGTTGGAAGGGAAAGATGTCACTCTAGGACCTCTAGGACCTACTCAGTCAACAAAGGAATTGCAGAAAGAGGCAGTAGACCCTATGATGAAGAAGGTTCAAAAACACAGAAATCTGCAGGTATTGTATTAAAGAATTTTTTGATGCTCTACCAAAAACTAATTTTCATGTTTCCTGCCTAGCAGTGAGACACATAGAAATTACTTTGTCCACTTGTCTGTCTGTTGAACTTTCAAAAATGTCATCTGCAGGCAATGCACATGTTTCTAGGAACACTCTTGATATACCTTAGTTACCAGCATTCCTTAACTTTTATTTTTAATTTCATACCAAATTATAAAGGTCAGTTATCAAAAGAATATTTGTGATTACAAAAGAAAGTGACTTTATGGACATATCATCAAACTTTCAGACCTTTCCCTGAACATGAGACAAGGTGCCCTTCTGTTTTTTCAAGCTCAAATGTTAAGGTCACTGCAACATATCATTAGCATTTATGGTAAACAAATTAAAGAGTGAACCATGAAACTCAGTACTTATTGACTTAAATGGATAACAGTCTAGGGTAGCAATGCTTCATTGTCTTTAAGAGGCAGAAATAATTGATTCCACTATCCTGCCTAAGGAAAAAGCAAGTCTACCATCTTCTGTTCAAAAAGCAAAATCACAGAAAGAGGAAACAAACCCTGAAGAAGGCAAGCTAAAAGCACAGAAATTAGGTAAATTTTGTATTGTATTCAAAGACTTTTATGCTGCTCTACAAAAACCTTATTTGTATTCCTTAGTTGTCTCTCATTTTTGTATTACCAGCATGATAAATATACATGTATAGGGTTCAAATAAGAGAACATAATTTACATACAAAATTAGTTTCAAAATGGAGAATTTTGTTATAAAACATTGGCTTCTCTCGATTGTCATAGCCAATTTCACATAGCACACTTTCACAGAGTAGAATCTGATAATGATACTGAAAATTTTTTAATGAATAAGAAAGTCAGACTCATTTGTGGAGCATGTAGGTTTTGGTTTGTTTGTTTGTTTCGGAAACAGCAACCTTGGTCTTAAATCTTAAACTTATTAAAGTGGCAGGGCTTTATTCTTGTGGCAAGACATTCCTACATTTTTATGCCCGTCTTCAAAGAAGGAGAGGCATTTCGCTTTACAACTGCTGGTTGGCTCGAAATCTGTCGCTTGGTCTCCTAAATCTTGTGCAACTGATAATTTGAGAATGCATTACTTCTCAGCTATCAAAAATGGTCATAACTAGTAGGATGATCCCTAGTGATTTCCAGTCAAAGGAGATATTTGCAAAGGGAGGTGCATTTATGTTTTACAAACATTTCTTCTTTAAATGGTGTCCTTGTCATAGCCTTTAACCTACCGTCACAAACATTTCATTATACCCCTGCAAACAAAGCTTTGGGGAGGGATTTATAGGAATCACCCTGTCTGTCAGTGTGTCTTCTTGTCTGGGCAGTATCTCTTATACACTTGCATGGATCAGGACCATACTTCAGTTGTTAGTTATTAAGTTTTATGCAATGCAATCATTTTTTGTGTGTTCATGAAGCTAAGATAAGCTACATGTATATAGGCCTACTCGTTCATTTTGTAGATCCACAGCGGTGCTCTCCACGAAGTGAAAAGTTACTCCTAGCCAAACACAAAGAAATGGCCGAAAGCAGACGGGTTCCTAGGAACAAGTGGCTCAAGATAGCTTCAGACATTAATCAGGTTGATTAGTTTCACGGGTGAACAGTGCAGACTTAAAATAAAAAGCTTAAAAGAGAAATATGAAAGAAATAGGAAAAAAACAAAACCTCAGGCGAGTCCCCAGCAACAGAGGATGAAGATTTAGACGAAAATTTCCGAACCTTACCTGATATGAACCCGGAAGTAACTATCGACTCAGGATCAGTAATGTCGGAAGAGAGTACTTCTCAGCAGGTTGATTCCTTGACAGACGATGATAGCATTCAACCATCAACATCTAAGGGAGGACAAGGAGCATTAGCAAAAGAAATACCCAGGAGCAGGCATTCCAGTGACGAAGAAGAATCAGGAGGAAGTGTAGGTTAGGAAATCTACTCTAGGTTGATTAAATTAACTGTGAGCTGAGCATCTTAACATAACAAAGTAACAAATACATTAGATGAGACATCATTTTGATGAAAATTGTAATTATATGCAGATGCATGGAATCTTGAGGTGAAACTATACCAGTCCTGGAGACCTGATCATTTAACTACAAGACAGCATCAGGCTTGCATTACTCTTTTTTCGCCCCTGAAAATTTTCAGGATGGCGTGCGAACCCCACTTTATCATTTTTTTTTACATAGGTCAAGGTTGTGTTTCAATGCATGTAACCAGTTAATAAATTTTGATCAAGCTTCTTTTGTGGTTGCCTGTGACCTTTGCTTGTACAACATAGATTTTCTTGTCGCATGTAACAAATCAAGGTTAATTTTATGCCAATTTTATGTAGTATTCATCTGTTTGAATAATACATTTATTTCATCTAGACATATAAAAATGGAATTCTTTTCGCGCACACAAATACCATTTGCAACATTAAACTTTGAAGTTCTCTTTTAATCTTTATAGAGAAAAAGAGAGAACGAAATCGACACAGGAGATCATCAGAAGTAATGATGAAGTTTCTTGGGGAGTTTATGGAAAAACAAGAGGAAGGTGCAGAAAGGAGGCATCAGGAAAAGCTGCAGGCTGTTACTTCACTCATCGATGTATTAAAAGAGACCCTGAAGAAGTAGAAAACTAAAAAGTGTTGATATCTAGTCATCATAATTAAAGCGTTTTATGTTACTTTGCCGTTATTGCATTTTTGTGAAAAATTGCAAAACTGTGTAATTTTTTTTATACCAGAAAGAAGGAATCGAAAATTTTGAGTTGATGCTAAGTCATCAGAGTAAAAACATTTGATGTTATTGAAGTGTTACTGCATTGTTGTGATTTTTTTTTCCAAAACATTATCCTTTATGCCAGATTTAAAGAGTTGAAAATTTTGAGTTGATCTTATAGTAATCAGAATAAAAATGTTTGATGTTATTAGTCCTCTACCGGTAAACTGAGGGGGAGGGGGGGGGGCTATAGGTTTCATCTCCGTCCGTCAGTCCGTCCGCCTGTCTGTCAGTCCATCTACTCAGTTTTTCGGACTTTTCTCAGCTTTTCTTTCAGATATTGACTTCATATTAATTATATATATATGAATTTGTTTTGTGGTAATACAGATCAAGTTTGAATTTTGTCACGTTTGACCTATTTTTTCATGAGTTATTGCCTTTTGTGCTTGGTTTGAAAGGAGTTGGTTGGGACCAGTAGGGGACATGTATTGCGTTAGCTATACTTTCAGAATGCTTGTTTAAGTGTTTCTTTATTGCTCTGAAATTTTTTCAAAACTTCACAATACATGTAGTTTTTATACTAGATTGAAAGAATTGAAAATTTGGAGTTGATGTTAGTCATCAAAATTGAAACATTTGATGCTATTTAAGTGTTACTGCATTGTTGTGAAATATTTTCAAAATTTTACAATATTTTTTATGCCAATAAGAATTGAAAACTTTAGGCTTATAGTGTTTTGGTCTGTCTTTCAGTCTGTGGCAAAACTTTAATGTAGTCAATAATTTTCATATGACAAGTGATAGAGCTTTGATATGAATATTCCTCGGACAATAAATATCCACTGGTAACCAAAACCATTTACATGAACCTTGTAACCTTATCATGAACATTTAATCTACTTTTAAAAAATTGCAACTCTAGCCACACCTTTGAACATTGACAGAGCTTTCAAATTTCACATGAATTTTTTTGTGTCAGGACCTTTCCATTGGTACCAAAATTTTGACCTAGTGACCTTGAAGTTAACCCTTGATTTATCCTACAAAATATGATAGTCTTCTACTTTACTGTCTCTCCAGGGCATAAGACATGCAATAAGTCATTTACGAATGTAATCTTGTTAGCTCACCTAAGCCGAAGGCTCAATTGAGCTATTGTCATAGTGCGCCGTCTCGTGTTGTCCATCCTTAAACTTTTTACATTTTCGACTTCTCGTCCAACACTGCTGCATGGATTTCAACAAAACTTTACACAATGAAAGCTCTTGCTATGACGATGACATCTACTGTGTTCTAAGGTCATGATGCCAAGGTCAAGGTCACACTGGTATCTAGTAAGAAAATGCTTTCTTCAGCATTGCTCGAGATCACTTTCACGCTCAGAAGTGAAATTTCAAACACTGACAGCTTGTGATGAGAGGATGACACCTACTGTGTTTCAAGTTCACAACTTAAGGTCAAGGTCTTTTTTCTACATAATGGGTAAATGCTTTCTTCATCATACCCTGAGTTCTTTTTACACAGGGCAATGAAACTTCACTGAATAACAGTTCATGGTCAGATTATTAAACAAAGTATATGTCAAGGTCACACCTTCAAGGTCAAAGTCACACTTCATGCTGGTAAAATGGTTTCTCCAGCATATCTCCCTTTCCTTTGCAAACAGAGCAAGGATGCATGTTCTCCACAAATTTTACTGCCCATCAAAAGAGCATGTCGCATATTGTTTCTTGATAGTAGAGAGAATTATGGGAACTACAGGTACTCAGTCTTTCTACTGCCCATCTCCTGTTAATCTTTCGGTCAGCCTTTGGAAAAGTCACCTGCAGGCGACATATGTTCCTTGGAACACTCGTTTATTTTTGGTATTTTAATGAGATTAAAACATTACCCAACCCTCTGTCTTGATATCATCATGCTTTTATATAGCTCTATTGGTCATCAATTATCATACCTCTACAAACAAATTTTAGTTAGGGGATATATTAGACTCATTCTTTCTATGTCTGTCAGATCATAAGTATGTCTGTGTTTGTGTGGGTGAACTGTCTGTCTAGTTTACTACTAAAACTAACTGGCTTTTAACAAATTTCAGGAGTAGTAGTTCTGTTATACAAAGCATTAGTGCAAAAGAAAAGAAAGTTGGGTTATGTCATGTGGCTAATTTTGTTTTTTAACGAGTAAAGACACTCAAGGTGTTAAACTTTTATAACATTTGATCATAATACTCGAAGGTTTCGAGAAATAAATCCGTTTAACATATTCTGTGATTTTCTTTTTAATGCTATTAACCTACAGGCTTCTGATACAGAAAGGAGCAGGACACCAGCCCCAGTACATGTACGTAGGTCAAATTTTCGAAATATTAATATTGACCAAAACTGTACATATTGTTTATCTAGTTAGAAGGCATCAGTGTCCGATAAAATTCTTGCATAAATTTGCATTTGCATAATAAGGGAGATAACTGGGATATAATCTTCATATTTTACTATAGAATCAATATAAAACTGAAAAGTTTTTATAGAACATCTTCCCCTCCCCCCTTCCTCCCTGTGTTACACAATCCCACTTCCATGGTATATTTGTTATGTGAATACACATCCATGGTACAAATGGCATTGTGTAACATGGGGGGATGTTCTATAAAAACTTTTCAGTTTTCTATTTCATGGGATGCTAATGCCTCCTAACTAAATGAACAATATCATATACAATTTAATATTTCAAAAATTTGACCTACATATTGGGGCTGGTGTCCCGCCTTATGGTTATAGTTCCTTTATTACAGTCTATTTGTAATCTACACCCTTTTCGCTTGACCTTGAGAATCTGATTCAAGTATCTGCAGAGGTGCAATGTTTCCGTCATTGTCTTCAAAGAATATTCCATCTAGCACATCTAAATCATTTTGTAGAATGCAGATATTGTGAAAGACACAAGCGCATACAATAGTTACAATGGAATTGCTCTGGTAAGTTAAGTGGCACTGTGCACTCATAGTATTCTTCCGTCTTTTTCTTCTCCTCTCTGATACTAAAAATAAGAACAATGTTGTTGGTTACTTATAAACATCTTGCAAGTCTAAACAGTCTATTTTTAAATTCATACAAATTTTATGTGGAAAGTCGACTTGGTCCTATGACAGTGTCCATCCTATATAGATACAACAATAACCAGTCGATAACCAACAATAACATGCACATAAATGAAAATACAAACGATGTGTTCGAGTAGGAACAAAGTAAAAATTGAGGAATTAGTTCCTCAAAGTCCTTCATGTTCTTTAGCAAATAAGTTGGATAATAAAAATCTCAAAAATCTACAGCTTTTTTGCCGATTCAACATTAAAAGTAAGGCTAGGAGATTTTATATAAGAAGGTACGGTATAGTTTTTGCGTTGAAACCACTAAATATTGAGTCTATCTCACATAATATACACATCTGACTTACACAGAAGATAAACTCGACACTGCGAGTGCTTCATTGTCCTCGTCGTCCGACTCGAATAGAAATGTTTCCAGAATAACCACTGCTGTAGCTGCAACGGTAGCCATTTTTGTTCTTTCAGCTATGCAAGTTGGTCACTTGATTGAACCGGCGACTCGGCGTACGCCGGTCGCAGAATCGGCGCACGCCGTTTAGAGCGAATCAAATCGGCCCTATCTTTAAAGATGCAGTGACCCTGAAAATAATTTTTTATTGAAAATGTAAATTTTACTCCAAACGGTCTAGATAGAGGAAAAAATGAGCCAGAAAAAAATTTATTTGAAAATATCCAGTAACCACTCTAATATTGTCGATTTTGTAATAATTAAATTTCCGTATACCTCTATAGTAAAAACTCAATACATTGTAGGTGGCGCTAGTGGAATGAATTGGAACTGCGCACCCCAAATTCAAAATGACGTTTTTAAAGGTCTATAACTGCGAAAGTGTGCGTTAGATTGGCCTGAAAATTTGAATTTGTACAAATGCTTCCAAACTACTAGTCGTGCCAGGTTCCATGAGAAAGGAAATCTTGAGTATGACCCACGATTTACCATGTTCTGGTCACCAAGGACAAGAAAGAACATTCCACAGATGTAAATCACGGTTCTATTGGTATGCAATGCAACAGGATGTAAAACACTTTGTCATCTCATGTTCGGTATGTAATCGTAACAAAAAAACCAAACCGACGTGCAAGGTGTAAATTTACATCGTACCATGCTGGTTCACCAATGGAGCGCGTGCATTTAGATTTTTTGGGCCCATTGCCTTTAACCAGTAACAGCAATGCCTATGTCCTTATGATGGTAGACCAATTCACCAAGTAGGTAGAGTGCATTCTACTTCCTAACCAAACTGCTGAAGAGACAGCCAAAGCAGCTATGAATAACTTTTTCTCGAGATTTGGAATTCCTTTTCAAATATTTACTGACCGAGGTTCCAACTTTGAAAGTGCTCTGTTTAAACAGTTCTGCGAAATACTGGGAATTCATAAGACCAGAATAACATCATTCAGAAGTAGGTTATTTTGGCATTACCAAAACAAAAGAATCTTTTCATACAAACAAAAGATGGAGTAAAAATTGCAACAATGGGCAGAACAATGTATTTTCCTTGTGTGATAAAAGGGTGAGGGTGGAGTCGAGAAAAACATTATCATCGATACAGGTGTAGCTGACCATGTTGAGGATGCGAACGAAATGGACATTGTGATACTTACAGGTGCATTATATTTGTAGAATAATGTGACTATAAACTTATAATAATACACTCACAACCATATAAATTGCTATCATATGCAGAACATTTATGAAGAACATTGATCAATAATCAAACCTCTAGTAGATGACAATATACTTATTTCTTTTTGTTTTCAATCATCTGTCTATCTCTTATATTTAAAAAGAAAAAAAAACCCCACATATTCGATAGTTCTTTTTTTCCGGAACACAGCGTACCGTCATGTTTTACAATTTTATATTTTTTTTCACATACGGGCATTTTAGACGCCAAGGTACGGTACTCTCTTTACTGATTAGAAAGAAAGAATTATGCTTTGGGTTATCCTCCTTGTGATACCTACAGTACAAAGTGAAACTATACACTTCCTTTCGGACGTGTGCATTCCAGATGGCAGCCAGCTAATGTGCAAAGACGCAGGAAAGGGGGTGTATGTAGCCATGAGATATTGGCCCTCAGTAGAGAGCGTACATTTTCAACGCCTAGGATCAGATAGGGTTCTTGATATTACAGATACATTCCTGCCGAAACTGAGAAGGGTCGAAATAAGCAACCCAGACTTCCACTGCTCACATGTAAAAACAACAATGACAGATCTATCCATACGCATAAGTGGAAGAGAGTGCCAGGTACATAGCTTGTTTTATTTTCTTAATGAAACAATGCTTTCTTTAAAAAAAAATATTGTTTTTAGGTTCTATAAATCAACTTCAAATCTTATCTGATTATCACAAGTCAGTATTTGCATTGTATGTTCTCCGAAAACAAAAGATCATGCTGGAACTACTGAGCAGACAACAAGACAAAGAGACACCTCATCAGATGCACCCCCATCAGACGCAACTACAACTGAACCTGAGACAATTCCTGCCACAGTTAGTATAATACAGATGATTTTTTTTTCATCTTTCATAGTAAAAAAAAAGTTTAGAAATACTATACATTTCTACTTTTTAATTTCAAGAGAGAATAAATAATGGAGAATTAGTACATATAGCAATTAGAATGACTCCTTTTGCCATATAGCCTGGAGCAATGACTAGAAATTACACAGTAACAACCATTTAAATGATTAGTAGTATAGTTATATACCAAGGTCTACACATCAATTTACACATACACATTATCTTAAATCGTACAGATTGAAGATAAATGTTTACGAAAACTACATTAAACAGACACAGTACTATCATTTTGCATGAATGTCTGTCTATCATGTCAAGCCGGGTTACAATTATCATTTCTTTTCAATCCTATTATGTATTGACTATGAAGATTTGGTGTTTCTTAACTCGTGGGGAAATGATTTTAGAATTATAAAAAAGAAAGTTTGAATAAAAACTTCATTTCAATTACATCTATCTTTACTAAAATTCAATATATGTATTTTTCAGTCTATCAAACACCTTCAGGCAGCTGTTATAGCTTTAGCAGGTAATTTCTTATACAATTTTTGAATATTTATTTTTCCTTCAGTCTATTGCTTTTCAACTCAAATAATTATTTACTATTATGTACATATATATATATATAATATATATAATTTTGCATATATATATATAACCTTTTAATTTTATGTGTATAATATTTTTAAAATTTTTATTATTTATTTATTTTATTTATTTTTATTTTTTTTGGTAGTCATTGCATGCCTAATGGGTGGTGAAATTTTGGCTTATGCAGTACGCAAAGCATGTACATGCATCAGAAGAAGACCAAAAAGCAGGAGCTACAAACTATCAAAATCTAAAACAGATGAAGAAAATTTCCCCCAAACAATGCAGTTATCTGAATTTATGAATGTGACATTTGCTTAAATTAATTTGGCCTTTTTCAGAATACATTGGACAAGTTGCTCTTTTGGTCCTTCTCCTTACTTTCCGACATTGGCTCAGAGTGTTACCATCCCCTTTAAATCTTGCTAACAGACTTTATAACCAAATTCTCAATACAACTCGAAGACCACAAAGAAATAATCCAGGACCAGTCCCACAACAGCAAAACCGCCTTCATAATCTCCGACCTCGCTCCACCCTACGTTTACCAGAGAGACTGAATTTGTAGACTTTTAGTGCTTGTAAATATTGTTGAAGTAAAATGTACGAGAAATAATGAAGAAGAAATCTATATGCAAACACATATAAAGTTGAATTCGAACAGTCCGTATATTCATACATCTCAGAAATAAGATAAATCTACATTTTGAATTTAAAATCATATTCCATTTGAACCATCCAACCAAAGATTGTACTCTATATCTTCCAAAATGGAAGTAACCGGATGTGACAGTTCTACCGAATTGAAGCGACGGGTGTTGCATGCAAGCAGGAGATGCTTACTCTTCCTGGGCACCTGGTCTCACTCCCATATTGGGAGTTCGCTTCTTTTCATATGGTGGAGGTTTTTGTTTGTTTGCTTTGGTTCCTGTTTTGTCCTGATTTTGTATGCCTTCGGTTTCCGATTTTTGAATTATCGATTTTGTGCTGTATACAGGGATATGGTCATTGTCCATATTTGTCATTCAATTGTTTTCAGTATGTAAATGTGTTCAGTTTTTAATCCGTCAATCATCTTCTTTATCTCACACATTTGCGTAATAGCTGATCATATTGGAACCTGTAATTCTTGACAATCAAATTTTATTTTCATTACTTTTGATATAAATCAATATAAATTTTGAGAAATCTAGGGAAAAAATTGTCTTCTGATCAATATAATCTCTCTTTAATTATCTATGAAGTATACATGTATGTTATTATATAGCTGGTAGTTTGTTTGTTTTTTGATATTGTAGTCTAGAAAGAGAAATCCATTTTTGATTTTTTGCGTTTATTTTATCATTATTTCATTATTGATTATCTCTGTGTCTCTTTACTTCATTGTTTTCTATTTTCATCACTCTAATTCAGCTATATGATAACTAATTTCACTTAGACACAAAATTCAATGTTCAATCATTTTTCATTCGATTTATAAATAAAGTTTCAGTTTTACAATAATTTTTTTTATGATAAGGAAGATAAAGAACTGAAATTACAGTATTGTACATTTTACAAGTATAATCTTGTATTTCATACCTAATGCATGTATTGGTGCATCACCTATTTATTGGATAGAATTAAAAAATGTTTTGAATGTATATATATATATATGTATTTTTGTTTTATACCTTTGCCTTAGCCTGGGATAGAGATTCATTGATTCATTATAAATAAAAAAAAATATGTCAGGAACATCATATGTTTCATTCTGTAAAATACCTACCAAGGTCAAATTCTCAAAGGTCGAGGTCACAAGAGTAACAGTCAAAGTGCCAAAATGAAAGGTCTTATCACAAGGAACTAGGTAAAAAAAATGGTTCCAATACATGGTATATACTCATGAAATATGAGGGAGGTACTGTTTAAAGTTGAAAGGTCAAACTCTTTATTCGTATCCTATCATTGTCTTGTCTGTTATTCCCACACAACAAATTCAATGACCAATGGAAGTACACGTACCGGTAGTTTCACCAATGGACCAGAACAGGGGATGTACTTTGAAAGTCTTGTCTACATATATGTATGTAAAGACATTTAAGAAAGCTACAACGTCCAAAATGGATAGAGTAAGAAGTGAGAGTGGTGCCCTGATCAAGGCCAGAGCTTCCTTTGGAAGCGGAAAGAATATAACCATCAACAAATTCCAAGGGAAAGTATATGTACACCTCTTTGGGAAAGCGGGAAAAACAATCTCGCTGGAGCTGGACGAGTATGCGAAATTAGTGTATATGCAGGACACTGTAACCGAAGTTGCCGGAGAGTTATTGAAAGAGGTTCGTATTCGATTTATAAACTTTATATTTGTATCTTTATAATTGTAGAAATCGGCTTTTAATTCACATTTCTGTTGCATTTATATTTGTGTTTACATTTTTTTTGGTCTCAATTTTAGGACATAAACAGGGACAGAAAAGAGTCCGAGGCTTTGAGACTCGCCACAAGCGACGACTCGGGTAGTCACAGTACCGGAGGGGCACATGTAAGTTGAAAATTGTAATATTTATTTCAAATGAAACCTGTAATATTCTCAATTAGATGTAATATTTACTTGTTTGACTGAAAAGCATGCTCAGAAGGGGGGGGGGGGGGTATTTGATTAAAAGACAGTTCTACACGTATAGAAAAATATAAAAGAAAAATATACGTTTTTTGTATTAATATCATTATCTTTTTGGTTTATTTTACAGAGCCCGCCAAAGAGGAAACGTGTAATCCGAGATTAGGAGCCAATTTAGGCATTTACTATAGCGGTAAGTTTGGGGCTTTTTTTTTTTTCATCTCTTCTTTTGCCATGTTTCAATATGATGAAAGAATATAATTCATAAAACCATTATAATTTTTTTTTGTTTTTAGTCATGTCAAGAATATTATATTCATTAAAAAGAGATGTTATGATCATTATTTGTTGGATGAAAGGAATTGGAGAAACTTGACTATATAATACTTTATTTCAGATTCCTACATGTACCATGTTGAGTTTGAAAGAGGAAGCAATAAAGCTACTGTGGACCACATTGAGGACCAAAACTACATCACAGGTCCATAATCAGCTATGTAGACTAAATACAGATCTTTTAGAGGAGTTTGAGGATATGAGCTACGAACTGTTTCAAGCCGATCGTTACTTTAACCGGCAGAGTATGGAACTTTATTTACAAGCCTATGATTTACTTCGACAAAGACAACTTTCTGTGTCGGGACATACTTTATATGACCAATGTTTGCGATTTATTGTAAGAGAAATATCATTTTTAACGGAGGAAGAAGCCACTCAATTAGTTTTGCGTTTACCTTTACAAATGATGCACGATCTACAAATGACTTTTGTTGGACATTGGTGGAGTGAATTTTGCTATAGACTTCGCAGAAGACTTCTAAATAATGTTTCAAATGCAAATAGATAAGTATACCATTTAGTTTCTTGGTACTAGACAAAAAAAAAGGGGGGGGGGGGGCATTTTTTTCCCTACATTGTAATGTTAAATACCTTATATTGTACCATCAAACTTAAGATATTAAAGAGAAATAAAAAAAAAGGGGGGGGGTTTAGATTTTAAAAAGGACCATTTGGGAGAGCTGATAAAACCTAGTTGTGGTACGTTGTCAAAAAAAAAAGTAATCTTCTCTACATGTAGGATAAGATCAATATCGCTATGGTAAATGCCTAATTATGAGAAATCAAATTTGAATATTAACTAATAGGAGTTAATATGTAGTCCTTTTTAGTTTCAATATATACGAATGAGAGTTAATCAGTTTCAATTCTTGTGTAGTCCTTTGTATTAGTTTGATATTGCTAGTGTACTTTTAACATACATACATGTACATTTTTTATTTTAGAATTTCCGCGAAAACCACTGATTGATTTCTTTTTGTTTTCTGTAAATCTGTATACATGTATATGTGAACGTGTGCTGAAGTAAGGCGGTGCACAAAAAGTACTTCTTCCATGCTCAAGTTGGGTAGCATTATGTTTCATGATCTGTGTATTTACTAATTTTTCAATTCATACACCGGCATGTGCCTCAGGTTAATTCAAATAATGATGATGATGATGAAGATGATTAAAGAGAAAAAAAAAGTCAAAGAAATGTACTCATTTTTATGTGTCTTCTTTATTTCTATACAGAGTCTTTATTCAAACAGTGAGAAATCATATACACACGTATATTGTTATGAAAACCATACAGATGATCATTATACAGGGCATTGAGAAATCAAACGTTTGATCTTGTAATGACCATATGCAAGCGTGTCGCACTTGTTACCAAGTACATATCGCTTGTCATCTGCTGCACTGAGTCCTATCTTGTTAACATGAGTCAAATACAAAGTGTGCTTATCACTACGAATATTATAGCATTCACTCATTTCTTGAATTTCCTCAAATAAGCATGTTTTGTACTGCTCAAAACGTAATTTAGAGGATATGGTGCTTTTCTGTACACCCTTAGCAATTTTGGTCTCCGACCCTTGATTACAAACAAAAGCGTACATCTTACTTCTTAAACCAACGAATTCGGAGATGATTTTTCCTGGGCATTCATCTTTCATGACACCTGGTCGTCTTTCATTTACCTTAGAGTACAAAACATGGTCTCTGGGACAATTTGAAGTATCGTATAAATGTAGAGTCTTTGACATGTCTTGATACAAATCAGCACTCTCAATCAAGTACCCTAAACTGTCAGTGTCTGTCCACAAAAGTTTGAGCTTTGTGCCTGGGTACCTCGGTTTCATTTCAAAATAATGAAAGTTGTAAATGACTGTTTTTGACATATCCAGAACACAAAACCCTGTATAAATCGGTTTATTCAGGTGTAACCGGACTTTAGCGTGTTCCATACCGACAAGGTCGTTCGAGAAAATAGTAAACCCCTTAAAGGAAGATTTCACAACTTCTTTCAAAAATTTACGCTTTGTATGAATAAGCTTGAAATTGATTCGTTTTCTTAGATCTTCACAAGTTTTGCCGAAAAAACTGTTTGGTAGTAATTTGAAGAACTGAGACTGGGCTTTACTATTTGACAGACGACGTTTTTCTGCGCAAAAACGTATGTATGGAGCGATCCATGCCGACTGTTCAAATTCAATTACTCTGGGAATTTTTGTCAAAACAAGCCCCAAATCCAGATACTGTTGCAAGTTTCTAAAATGTAAGATATACTTTGTCTTCTCATTTAGATTAGGGATAAGTTTTCTCGTCGACACCCGAAACAAGTTATTTTCACTGTCCTTGCATAGTTTTTTACCGATTTGGGGACTTTTTCCATGATGGAGTTTGTGAAATAAACGCCTTGTATAAGGTGATAACTGGTCGTCAGATACCGTCATTTGCTCTGGAGCAACAGGTAAATCAGAATGATCATCATGAAGGTGATCTGGGTACCTGATATCTACCTCTAAAACATAACCTTTCGACCCTGTAGGTGGTATTGACTTTATATCGAATCTGTCTATTTCGTCGTCTGTCAACCAACGAAAACCCCCTGTGGGCAATTCCATTGTCATTGTGTGAGCATATAGAGAATTGCAATCTAAGTATTGAATCCAGGTGTGAGGCAACGTACTGTCATAATCAGCAACATAAGGATTGTTAGCTTTAGCATACTTATTAGATATCATTGAAACACCACCACGTAATTGCTCAAAGAAAAGATACATATCTGGGTCACTTAGGAGTGTCAACGTACATTTTGTCATCCTAAATGCTGCAGACCACGACAGTCCCGGGGCAGTGTAAAAATAACATGGATCTAAATGAAAGAAGTCCAAAATGGAGTCTCGGAAATGTTCAAAAACGTCTACATGAAGTAAAACGTCTGTCTTTAAATAAAGATCATGGTAGTCTCCTAAATTACGCATATTCATTGCAGTCCAAACGTTTTTAGCATGTGTGTACTGTTCTTTAGAAACGGTATCACCCGTCAAATGACTGTAAAAACATTCGATTGGTGGCAAGGCAGAGTAATTAAACTTTTCTGGTTTGTCAACAAATTCATAACAGTAAATGCCCTTTTTTAAGAGCAATTGACAGATTTCTGTGTTTGGAAATGCTTGTCTAAAATAATGAAAATGTCGGGTGTCAACAATATCGGAGTCATTTTGTTTTCTCGCTAAATTATTCACAAGTGTTTCTAAAGACTCGCCTAGGAACTGAAAAGAGTCAATGAATCTCAAATTACCAAGTGAAAATGAAACTTACCTCTCACTATTTTGAGCAATACAATTGATTTCATGTTCTTTGAAATAGCCTAAGGCGTTACATATGATATGGCTGTCAAAATTTTTCAAATTGTGAAAGATTACAGGTATGAAATTAGGGTGTTTAAAATTGAGATTACATGATTGACATGCAGCCCCTCTGTATTTACCACTTATATGGCAATGATCGCGCACTTTAATGGTCGATTCAGAAAAAGTTTCGGTACAGATGTGGCATTTTCTACTTTGTTCAAAGTCTATTTCATCTGTCTGTGTCATGTCCAAAGGTTTTATGATCTTGAGTATACTTTCGATTTCATTTTTTTCTTTGATGATTCCTTCTACAAAGGTTTTACCCACATCTTTTCAACGATAAATAACGGGATCCTTAGAATACGATTTGTCCACACAGACAACCTGATAACCGAATCCACATGGTTCATATTTTTGAATATTGTTTGTAAACGATTTGGAATATTCTGTTGTATCGTCTGTTCGAACAATAGGTTCGCAGAATGTCTCAAAATCAGCGTATATAACAAATGGAACTCTGAGTTTCTTGCTCCACTCATTAAAACTGAGAGTGTCATCTTTCCCTTTCTTCGGATACGTCACATGTTGAGCATCGATTTTCGAGCAATATTCTACATGCTTTTGTAAAACAGGAACTGATGTAAATCCCTGAAGGCAGGTTTTGCAAAAGACATACCCTCCTTTCTTTTGAGCATGGTTCATAAATCGATGGAAGTTCTTTATTAGGCACCAGTGCGATTGGTCATCATTGCACACGTATAGCAAATCAATATGGTGAATTGTATCGTTCGTATGCTGCTTTGAAATGTAGATAGGGAATGTACAATTTTCCTCGTACCCAAATACACTCACAATCAAGTTATTTTGTTTTTCAAATTTGCGAACGTCTGAAGGATGTACGGGAAAATCAATTCCTTCCATATTGAGTTGATTTTCATATGGCAAGTAGTGTATCACACGATTTGGATTGTCAGCCTTTGGATACAAAGACGCTAATACAGACCATAGAAAACATTTATCGTCTGAATTTTTAATGTTTATGATTGAAAGTGAATTTTTCAGAGCAGGAGGTAATTCAAAATGACCTCTTCCACCGATTGGTACATACTTGGCGGTAAACACTTCAAACTGGATTATCTTTTTCAGAGTCCAGGATGATCCTCGCTTTACGTACTCGTCGAATGATGCAAATATCTTTTGAAATCCAATATTGATTGAATGGTCGTCCACCTCGTCAGGACTTAACAAAATCTCCATTTTGCTCCTAAAATGAGGTTTTGATGTGTCCTCCTCTCCGCTTGCTGTTTGCCTTCTCATTTCAGTTTGTAAGTTCATATAATATTTGATTTGTTTCATTTCTGAACATCTTTGTTTTAGATGATCTTTTATTTCGTCCTTTATATTTGCCAGGAAAACAAAAATGTTATATTTGTCATCTACAACTGGGAAAATGTAATGCTTGTTAGCCAAACCATCGAGTGCTATCTCATCAGAAGACTTGTGCATAATTCCTGCGACATTTCCACCAGTCTGTGCATTCTCAGTACGATTCTGGCTATGTAGTGTATTCATTTCTTCGGACGAATGTATATTTTTCATGTGTCTTTGCATATTGTATTTTCTACTGAATTTTCTCTTGCACACACTACAAGTAAATCCAACAATTTCACCATCACGTTTTTGTTTTAGATTTTGAAGTTCATGTTTTAATTTTTCATTTCCGAAAGGATAACGTCTCTTTAAAAAATCGACAAAATCTTCTCCTCTTTGATCCATGGTTAACAATAAATCCAAACTGAAATTATGCTGACATTCTATGTACGTTTCTTATACTAGAAAGAAAGACTAATGTACAAAACAAGATGGGGCTTATATATAAATGTATATTTACACACACCCTCACATCCACTATTGGTAGAAGGCGTAACATAAATTTGTATAAATAGAAGTCACACCTCTCCTTTTTTTTGCCCCCTCCCTATTTTTTCCCTGTTGTTGTAAATCTACATTTTAAATTCCACCCACTGAATCCTTTTCTTTTTCTTCTTCTTCATTTCAGAACGACTGGTATCATCAGATTTTCTAGTATCTTTGAGGCTATCATAGAATTCGACAGGAGACAATCTTATATATTTTTGATTGATAGGCGCATCCCATTTTAAACTATTCGAACTATCTAGACCTCCTCCAGTCTGATTGACATCAGTTGTCTTTTCGGTTACATTGTCATGTTCTGGATACCGGGTCTCATTTTTAACATCTGCTATTTCATTGGTAACAGTTTTCGTGGTATTCTCAGTCTCTAAACATTCATTATAGTCTTTCATTAACTGTAAATACTTATCCTTTGCCAACAAAATTACTTCTTTTGCCATATTTTCGTAAAAGATGATTAAAAGTGGTAATATGTTTGAAATTAAAATTAGACGGGATCTTCTTGTCTTACGTCCAACACCTTTCACCGTTACATTCCGTATACGCGTTTTGTACCTTACGATAAGACTTTTATCACTATGTGTCAACGGAATAATGCCCTTGAGGACATTATAAACAATCGATATTAAGAGTTTCAACTGATCAACTGTTATACACTTTAAAACGGCAGTTCTTTGTTTATTAGATGTGACGGCCAAATAATTCAAGAAAATAAGGTCACCCTTGGATAGTTTCATTTTAATGGTAAATACACACTAATATCCTCCCCAGGCAAAAACCCGCTTCTCAAATGATATTTTCTGTTGGCGCCAATACTTAAATCAATGATCAGATAACCATGTCGCTTTTCCCCCACGGCTAGTTTATATGCCATTGTGAGGTATTTAGAATTTTCTGGATGTATTGGTCGAGCTAGTGTACGTACTTGTGATTCATCTCGCATTTTTCGGAATAAGACAATATAAGGGGCATTCAAACTTATTGTCCGCATCATTTTACCTTTTTCAAAGATATTGTGAACAATGAAGATGATGGTAACATTCCGATGATGTGATAAAATACAAAAAAGTTTTTGTACAAAAGGACTGTCTTTTGCTTGATAGGCAAGATCATCTAAAACACATATAGAATGATTTTTATTCTCTGACAGCTTTAAAATATCCTCTTCAGTCGGTAGACCTTCCATGAAGTTAATAGTAGTGATTTCTTTCTGCATTTCATCAAATAATGGTTGCCAAATATTATAACAGAACAAAACATTAATAGGATTTCTTTCGAAACATGCATATCGGTTGACCAAAAGGTCCCGTACCATACTTGTTTTTCCTGTCTGAGAAGCCCCTGAAACCACCATTGTTGGAGGACTCTGAAATTTAAGTAAGCTCTCATTTTCCCTCCAACCCATCTTCATCTAAGAAAAGACCAAACTGAAAATCTTATACGAAAATTTATTTTTATAAATCTATTCTAACATGTTACGTATTCGCGAAGGCGCAACAAGTCTGTACATGCAATTTCTTGGAATTCAAGAAACAAAAAGGGAAAATACTAGTCATCAAGTTATATACAAATGAGTCATTCAATGATGTGTCACCAGTGAAAATATCTAATACGTTAGAAAAACGTTGTTTTCTACATAATCGAAGTAAAACATAACAACAGTACAAACCACAGAAATTAGATTGAACATTTTGTATTTGCTTATCATTGTATTGCAACGAAATTTTATTCTTTTGGAAAAAATTAAAAAAGCGTTGCGAAAAATAAAGGGGATGATGTCCATAACTGTCAAAAAAGTATCCATGACCTTCAGGCGAGACGAAAATCGCAATCCAGTGTTTACCTGGTTGAAACTGTCTATCAGTATTAATGATTTATCCTTTAGGTCTATCATATAATGATAAAGGAAAGTTGTCCTCAGCGAAAACGCCTAGCACAATAGAGTCAAGAAAAGCGTCACACTGAATGATACATCGGAGCTGGTTTGCATTCATCCCTGAAGAACTACATCTCTTGCTTTATTGATTTCAAAGTAGCCAGGTGTTTCTACATATAATACACAAGTTACCGCCTCTGGCAATGGTTTGTGAAACTGACAATCTATACGAAGATTACCGTATTTTAGTAAACTTAGATAGTGATCGGTGTGAAACTGAGGCTCTATATCAAACGCATACAGCGCAGTACCCGTAGAGATGTCGTCCCTATCAATTCCATTTCCACTGTCACTCATCCATTTTCCAGTTGTCTCCATCAGATTGACTAGTGCAGGTACTGTTGTTATCCCGTTTACGTCATCAAAGTTCAAGCGTAGAGGGTTCCCACCTACTGGCAAACCATCTAAAGATAATGTTATTTGACTTAAATCATAATGTTGAAAATGCCATGGACATAAATTATAGGCTCCACTGACAGCTAATGAGTTAACAAACCCCAATACACATCGAAGTGGTCGAACGCCATTGATACAATTATCCCATGTGAAGTTCACCTGCCCTCGGGGAATGGCCATCATCTTGACCTAAGTTTTTGTAAAGGGATATTTAGCATTTGTAGATTCTAGTATCTGTGCATGGGCGTATATAACGGCTGGATTCAATTGAACTTTGCATATCTTGATGACCATTTCTTCAATTTCAATTGCATAGGATGTAGAAACTTCGTTTGTCATGAGATAAAATTCAGGTTTTGAACGATAAAACTTGAGAGTCAGTCCAACCTGATTAATAATGTAACGATCAAGACCAAACAAGTCATGATAGATAGGTCCTTGTAGATCTACTCTCCGCCCTTTTGAAAAGTATTTGGCTCTTTCGTAGAGTCCTATATTTGCCCCCGTTTGGACATCTGCATCATCATAAGAACCCGCAGTATCTCGTATCCATAATTGCGATGTTAGTTGTGATTTTTTGGCTTCCTTATTATATCTTAATAGGCACTGAATGTATGCTTTAAATGGGTAGTGCCCAGCCGTTGATGATATTTGTTTATTCTGAACACCTACATCAACTTGTGAAAACAACGCTTGTAAGGGTAGATTTATTGGTCCGACATTATCTGACGAAGAAATTTCGGATTTGTGAAGTCTACACTTTACATACATTTGGGATCTTCTCATATCAATGTATTCCATTCCATTCTGGCTAGCAATGTTAAATTCTATCGGATAGTTGTTAGACAGTTGAGAAATGGGTCTGTATTCTTGAAAGTAATTTTTTTCTACAGCTGTTTGTGTTGGAGGGAGATGGAAAAGAGATAACTGACTAGGTTGAGCCTCTTGAAACATATCAGAACTTGTTATCATTGCCATATTAGTTAAATATATCCTTGTTTGCCTTCTTTTGTTTTTTCCTTTTCGGTGTCTTGTCCTGATTTGCCTTTTTCCTCTTTTGTCTCCTCACACTGCTTGACCCTTGTTTACGATGTTGATTTCGAATGATTTTCTTTCCTGGTTTTCTCTGTTTATAATGCCGTTTTGTCAAGTCACGTGTAATTTCACTTTTTGCTTGTTCAACCACCTGTTGAGCTGGAGATACTAAATTTATTTTCATATCAGACTGCGAGTTACTGTTTTTTTGCGCATGCTCAATAGGAACCATATAGTTGGGTGCTGTTGATGCTATAGATCCTCCATGTTGATTTGCATAACGTATTTTACTATATGGTCTGTGTTTCTTTTTTATCACAGTATCATAGTATTGAATCCATTTCTTAGCGTTAGGAATATATGTTTTACTTGATAACTCCATGATTTGTTAAAAATAAAAAGGATGTGCTTTTAAATGCAGTGTAACGGTAACAGGTTGATTCAGAAATGTGAGGAAATCGCCCTTGTCATCCTTTATAAAGAAATGAATACTACTGATAAGGTCTCTAATCACGGGTTTATATTGCCTATCTTTGAATACAACAGAGTTTTCACCACTTTTTGCGTCACCAAAAAACGCCTTAATAGTGGTTGCATAACACCATCGACCACTGAGTCACCACAGAGAACACAATATAGATAACATGTCTTGTGTAAAAAAGTGGAAGAATCTGCTTTGAAGTCCACAAGAGCAACCATCCATGCACCATTCAGCTGGAGAGGAGTTGAAAGGTTAGCTATAAAATTGAAATGTTGATTTCCTGGGTGATACCTAGTGTGTTTATCGCTATTAAATACCATGTACATTGTCATGATGACGGACGGTCTTTAATGGAGTCCTCTGTAATCCATTGATTATATTTAGCGGGCCAACCATCAAACTTAACGAGCCATTCAGTTTGACCGTTCCCACGCCGTTTACGAATCTTTTTTTCAATAAACCATAACGCTTGTTCAGATTTTTGTACACGGGCTAATTCAAATTGATGAAAGTTACCTTTAATTGCGTCTTCGTGAAAGTCTACTAATTTGTACATGGGGACTGCTTGCATTAAAAATCGGTCTTTAATTTTGAAAATTTCGGAAGACCAGTTCTGATTATATCCTTTACTAAAGGGTAACTTTTTATAGCTGACTCGAACCATGTCCCCTATTTTGTATTCGAATTTCTTCTTGTACAATCTTATTTGTTTTTTGTCTATCTTAATAACTGAGGTCTCTTTTGTTGGCTTAAGATAGAGCGCAGCCCAAATATCTGGTTCGTTTGATTGATTAACATCTTTTGGGGCTATATTTTTGAGTGATCTATGTGGTGTTGCATTATACCCATTCACTACAGCTTGTATCACATCAATGTAACGATGGGTTCTGTTCTTTATGAAATATCGCCATAATCTCTGCTTTATTGTTAGGATCACGCGTTCAGCATAATTCGCTTTTGCATCATTTCTTGCAATGTGATGGTATATATTCAAACTTTTGAATAATTGTGACACTTCTTTGTTTGTGAATTCAGATCCAGAATCCGTACGAATTTTTTGGGGTGGTCTACCTTTTTCAAATATGTGTTTGAGAGATTTCACCATTTCCACTCCTCGTTTAGTTTTCAAAGGCTCAACCCATAAGAAACGTGAAAACACATCAATGACTATGAGTAGATATTTATAACCTTTATTCTTTTTAGAAAAATACGACAAATCAGCTAAATCTGCATCATATTGATCGAATTTACCTTTAACAATTACTTTTATTTTTCTTTGTCTCCTTTTTGCAGGTTTCTGTAAACTATATTCATCATTTTTTCCATCCATTTTTGAATTTGATACAGACTTGGAGAATTTGGATTTGATTTTTTGAGTGTTTGGTATAATTTTGATGGACTTCTATAGGCTCCGGCATTTTCAACATCGTAATAATACTTGTGAATCAAGGATTCGTTCAAAGGATTTTTCTTCATTTCTATTGGAGTGGTACATCGAAGTAAGAGCCCTTGGAAATATTTCTGAATATCTGATCTCGGTTTTCTATATTTGTTCGATACTTTTCCCACCAAGATTCTGATCGAATTGTTAAAGAACACTTCAGTGTTATACAATCTAAGTGGTTTGTGGAAATTATGCAGTCGATCCACTTTGAATAGACATCATCTAACTTTAGATTATGGAAAACCTCTTGAAACTGTCCTTGTAATTTTTTCGTATTGTGTACATGACTTAATCGTAAGAACGACGAAATCTAAAAGTCTAAACAAATCCTTTTCATATTCTGCTCGCTCTATTTCATCCATTATTCCATCACTAAATGTTTATCTACATTTGTGTATTTATTTTATATACTGTACTATTTAGAAGTCAAATTGTGAAATAAAGTAGATAGCGCGTTTGTAAATCTCATGACGATGATGTTTAAATATACCCTCAGGTAAGACAGAGTTAAAATAAACCTTTAAAATGGTCTCGCAAGTATGATCAGTACAAACACAAGCTTTACAGTTTTACAAAATTGCTTGCTCATTGAAACACAGTCGTTAATTATACTTCTGGCCACTGTATTAGTATCACTTTCCTCAGGACATTTGCCGGGTTGAGATGGGTTTAAGTCGTTCAGCCTCATGGAAAGATTTGTCAATGTGTGCCGCACTTCTTTTCAGAAATAACCATTGGTATGTTGTTATATCCAAGTCAACTAAATCTTTAGAATCTCTGACATACTTTTCAAATTTTAAATAGGTTGTATTTTTTCTGGTACAAACTGAAATGTAAAGTTCCTCTGTCAAAGGGTAACGATGAACAATGTAACAAAATGATGTATTCCTATCCAGATCGTGGGATATTTGCACAATGGAACAGTTACACGGTCTATTTCTAAGATCAGATTGTTGTGGTATTGCCAGTTGAATAAGAGATACTATGCAACCGATTGTTATAAGGACTATTAATGCCCCGCCCCCTGCTTTAACAATTTTTAGCTGTTTTTTCAACGGTCGCAGTAAATCTACCGATTGTGTAATGAAATCTGTTTGCTCCATCGTGATCGACAAAGTTAATATGAAAACGATGGGCTTATTCAAGAGTTTATATTGGTATTAAATATAATGCACCTGTAAGTATGACAATGTCCATTTCGTTCGCATCCTCAACATGGGTCAGCTACACCTGTATCGATGATAATGTTTTTCTCGACTCCACCCTCACCCTTTACTCCTTCAGAATTTTACCGCTAATGGGAATTTAATGTGAGTTTTATGGGATTTTAGCGTGAAACTCCTCCCATCCATTGTTCACTTCGTCCCATCCTTTTATCACACAAGGAAAATACATTGTTCTGCCCATTGTTGCATATTTTACTCCATCTTTTGTTTGTATGAAAAGATTCTTTCGTTTTGGTAATGCCAAAATAACCTACTATCGACCACCAGGCATTCAAATTTTCACTTTAGTACAAATATTAAATTTCTCAAGAATTTAATTTTTTTAATACAGATGAACTATTTTAAGCATAAATGTGACCTTGACCTTGATGACTTAGTCCACACGGAAGCATGTGACTGAACAAGTGTAATAAATATGATGACAGTCAACATTGGGTTATGTAAAATTCTTTTCAAAAGTTTATTTTCCAATTGCTTTCAGCCCAGTTGATCCAAAATGAATGGAAATATGAACGATCCATTTGAATAGGATTGTACTCATTTGACACGTCTTAAAAGGTGGACAAGGCATGCCTCCAAATGAATTTGTTTTTTATTTGTTTAAAAAATACCCTCAAGGAAACCACGAACGATTTGTAAAAATGTGATACTATCGAAAATTAGTCGAAGCTCAAGAGGGTGGTTTTCTTGGTGAGATAGAAGTTTGTCGATAATTTTTTAAGTTGTAGACTCTATTCTTTATTAAGTGAAGAAATTTATTGAAATATGTAATTTTTTTTTCTTATAAGATAAATGCCATATTAGAATTATGTTGTAAAGCCTCTTGTTGTGTCCCACTGTGTGTTGTAGTTTTGTCTGATATATATGTCACTTCCTTGTGGGTGTGTTCTGCTGGGTCAGTTCAGGGTAGTCATGCTGGAAATGGTTTCCCTCTCTTAGTATTTTGTGGCCGAAAGTCTACTCTCTTGGACATGGGTTTGAAAACTTGATTTCTTTGCAAAAAAAAAAAACTTTTCGTGAAATCTAAATTAAAGATTTCATATTGTCTTAAATCATGAAATGAATCCACTGTGATCAGGAAACTATTTATTTCTTAATGGGAATATTATTGAAATCCATCAACAGGGGGAGGGGTTATATCCCGGACAAGGTTTTGACCATGGTGTCTATTGTGACTTTGGCCTATGACCTTGGTTCAAGGTCCTGACACACCCTTAGGTCCCAAAGAACATTTCTGTGAAATATTATTGAAATCCATCAACAGGGGGAGGAGTTATGCTCCGGACAAGGTTTTGACTATGGTGTCTATTGTGACCTTGACCTTTGACCTCGGCATAAGGTCATGACACACCCTTGGGTTCCAAAGAACATTTCTGTGAAATATTATTGAAATCCTTCCACAGAAGGAAGAGTTATGCTCCGTACAAGGAAAGTGGGACAGACGGACGGACTAGGTGGAAACTTTAAGTCTCCTCGGCTTTGTCGGTATGGGACTAAAAAAAACTGGGGGCATCATTTTTCGCAATTCATGTGATGCCTGCAAAAAATAGCAACATTTAGGATTCATGCATGACATCTCTCTGATTTAAAACAAATACACAGTCTTACCCCTTCATCATATTAAATCATTCTGCGCTGCTGCAATTTCTTTAACTGAGAAATCTTTGGTATAGATGACTAGGAAATTTCCCTTTTCTAAGAAATGGTCTTGTATGTCCTCTGCATCACTAGATGTTGTCAACTCTGGTGTTTTTGAAGCAAAAGCTTGTATGCATGAATCAGTCATTGTGAGCTTCACAGTTATAAGTGGCGAAATCATAAGATTAAAAGTCGCATTCAAAGTGTAATTAAGTTGACTGGTCAACTGTTTCATTTGGCAATGCGTACATCTAACAAATTTTTGGCCTTCTTCAATTTCTGGGATCCTTCTGTGACATGAAGCACAACTAACAGTTTTTCTCACAATTATTTGCGTTACACTTCCTGTTGTTGATGTGTCGTCTGCTGGAACAACAAAGTCTTCCATTATGTCTGTTTCATCAATGGAAGTTTGAAGTGTTGAACTTAAAGACTTGGTGTTGTTGAATGATCTTACTGATACAGATTACTAACCAGTAGGCCAAAAACGATTGTAGAATCCCCTGGCCTACTATACATGTTTTTTCATCGAAACACGCAGTATTTTCAGTCATATTAAGTCTACTGTCTACTTTTAGATGTCTGTACAACATGTACATGTACAATGCACAGGGAATCAGAATGAAGTAAAATTTAAGTCTACATAATTTTTACATAAAAATATATATGTATGTCAGATAATCATGACGGGAAAGTCAGTGTCTGTATGACTTTTGTAAACTATTTTGAAAACCCAATTTATCATAATTCGCCTTGCCCTTCTAGTGCATTTCATCGTATCGATGAAAATGCTTGAAGGATACCCAGCCCTTCAGTGAGATATTTATGAAGCAACAAAATGCTGTACATGTATGTCAAAATAGCTACATAACATATAATGAATAAAAAAGATGTGTTTGTGAAACATGAATGCCCCCGTTGGCATCTTTGATAGTAAAGAAGCTGATTTCTCAAGTAGGTCAATCTCCAAGGTCTAGGTCACAAGGTCAAAAATTTTTGTATCCATGGAAAGGTCTTGTCACAAGGAATGCACATGTGAAATATGAAAGCCCTATCACATACCGTTCAAAAGTTATAGCCAATGTTAGTTTTTCAAAAGTAGGTCAATCTCCAAGGTCAAGGTCACATGATCAAAAATTTTTGTATCCACGGAAATGTCTTGTCGCAGGGAATACACATGTGAAAAAACAAAGCCCTATCACTTACCGTTCAAAAGTTATGGCCAAGGTTAAAGTTTTTGCGCACAAACAGATAAACAGAAACAGACAAACAGACGGACAGACCAAAAACTATATGCCCCGAATCTTCGATTACGGGGGCATAAAAAAAAATATTATTCACGAAAAGGCACAAGAAAAAGCTATAGATACATGTACCTATGCCTGTGATTTTCATGATCCCATCTGATTAGGCAATTGCTAAAACATGTAAAAGGCTAGGGTTCGACAGTAAGGACCATCCGAACTTTTTTTTTCTTCTACGGACTACATTAAGATATTGACATATTACATCTGACGTTGAAGTATTCTATTAGCGTTACATTACTATTAAGTTCAAGACGAATCCATATCCCATCCATTGTATGTCTTAGAAAGCGTATCCTAAAAAAAAGGCTTTTGTCATAGAGTGGCTTCCATCGGTCTATCATGAAACTTTTCGTATTTTTAGCTCACCTTATAAAGTGAGAGGGAGCGTATGCTTTCACCCTTTTGTTGGCATTGGCTTCCAAACTACTGTATATGTACTATTTCCTAGACTAACACAGTGAAAGCATTGCCTTGAGGCCTATTATTATGATTATCTTTAATATAAATCCAACTTGATGGAATTTATGCTTTAATATAGATTTTGTACAAGTTTTTATTTTTTAGACCCTAAGAATCAAAGATTTTGGGTCATATATGTTTGGTGTTTCTGTCTGTTTGTATGTCTGTCCTTCCTTTTTGTCCAGGCTTTGATATTTCAAATGTGTATTCCAGACCATATGAAATTACTGTTGGAGAAAACCAATTGTAGCGACTTATTTAAAAGGAAGCATAGCAATAAAAACCAACAGTTGATTCTTACCCTCAATGAAAACCGTAAGGAATCATAACATATCGTCGTTGCACTTATACATCGGAGATATGGTAACAATACGTAAACTCAAATTCTTAAACTTCTTGAAGAAAATCACAACCGATTTTAATGCACCAGTCACATGTTTCGGATCAGTTGTAGTTAAATACCGATGTGATTTATTGGCACAGCCAAGTGCATGTCACTGATTGTCCATTATGTGTAGTCATTTGTGAGTAATGTTTCTATGTGATTTGGCGCTCCTTGTATCATTTGCGTGTCTGCTTTTTGCATTTGGGATTTTTTCTATTGGTTCTGCAATCCCGTATTCCTTTCCGTAGCGCTTTCTGGCTTAACAAGAAGCTTTAGGATCTCTAACCAGACATGGTTGCAGTACCAACAACTAAACACCCGAAGCGAAAACACGGAGAAAGACGGAGAAGACAAGTTCAGCAAGAGACGATGTAACAAGTTTTAATATATTAAATTGACAATTTAAATTTACAATCTACACTTTTTTATTCTGTGTTCATATGAGATAAAAGGATATTTTGACGACAATCTTAACAGCACTCATAATGGAGAACCAAATAGAGCATTGCAAGCTGGAGGTGGGACCAGGTGTCCTGTCATATAAAACAGGGATGAGGTATTTTACGATTCATGAACTTCTTTAAGTCAAATCTTAATACAATACATTATTTTTCCTTTGGCGTTACATACGCTTCTGCAGATGAAACAACAAAC
This sequence comes from Pinctada imbricata, assembly GCA_033119305.1. Classification (NCBI taxonomy): domain Eukaryota; kingdom Metazoa; phylum Mollusca; class Bivalvia; order Pterioida; family Pteriidae; genus Pinctada; species Pinctada imbricata. The sequence goes on from VSWD01000002.1 coordinate 17,422,446, forward strand.
TCCAACAAAGCCAGTAGTATTTTACTTGGTCCATGCACAGATCAAATCCTTGTTGCACGTCTATGTGGAGATGCTCAGCGTCTTAATAATACATGCAATCAAGATAGAGATAAGTGCAAAGTTGAAAATAAAACATCATAACTCATACACCGTCTGCTACTGACGTGGCAGATGGCCGTCCTAAGTCGGCACCGTTTACCCATTGGTCTCGTTGGTTTATGTGTAGTTTTTTGTGTTTTATGTTTTTCTGTGATTTGACGTTCCTTGTACTACTGCGTCGATAATATTAGAGTCGTTCCTGCATTTTTATCAAATATAACTTTTTATGTCTTCTTCTTTCATCTATCTAAACGCTTTGGAATACATTTTACGTTTTCAATAAAAAATTATTTTCAGGAACACTGTATCTTATTATTATTATTTTTCCTTTGGCTTTACATACGCTTCTGCAGATGAAACAACAAACTCCAACAGAGCCAGTCGTATTTTACTTGGTCCATGCACAGATCAAATCCTTGTTGTACGTTTATGTGGAGATGCTCAGCGTCTTAATAATACATGTAATCAAGATAGAGATAAGTGCAAAGTTGAAAATAAAACATCCTAACTCATAATCGCGATGATACTATATTTATTAAGAAATGCGTCAGAATACAGGCTCTTTTTATAGCTAGAATTACAACGTTAATCCTGACGACAATTTCAACAGCACTCACTATAGGGCGCCAAGTTAAGCAGACAAACTAACAACATCAAAACGGGTTGTAAGATTCCGTTTCCTCCTCAAATTGATTATGGTCATGCTATGTTTATTTTTTTAAATTTTTGTTTTAACCCGGGATCCAAGGGTCTGTCACAACCCAGATACATGGGCAAATACCAAGTATATAGTGTAATCCATAGGCAAAACCTTGTTTGGGCCATAATACTCATCTTATTATTTGTTGATTTCAATTTACCATCAAAGTTCAATCTCAATATTGTTTAATGCTTTATTTTTCATAAGGTTTCACATACGCCTTTGCTTCGAAAACAACAAACGCCAACAACGCCAGCCGTTTCTTACTCGGTTCCTGAACAAAACAAATCCTCGTTTTTCTACGTAAATGTAGAAGGATGGCAAAGAACTCGTGTTTCGGTCACAAATATTGTAAACATACTCAGCGTTTTTATAATACAGGTCATACAGATGGAAATTTTGGACAAACTGATCTACATTCTTTGAGCTAGACGTGATCTGGATAAAAGTTACTTTAGTGTGACTTTAAAGTTGCACAATATGCAATTTCCATAATGATTAAAGAAGATCCTGACGACAATCTGTGTTCAGCGTGGACCGGTTAAAATCGTTCCCTTTGAACTGATATCTCATCGAAAGACATCGAAATTCAAGGAGGTTAACATCTGAGCATCATCCCTCCAATGCTATTTTGTACATAGATTTTATTTGGATATGCAACTGAATCGACTCTGCAGGAGTTTTGCATCCTCGGTACCCCAGGCTATTTGCGCTTTGACTGAACAGCACTTTGGCTGGAAGCATCACTGATGAGAATTTAATATTCGAAACACGTGTCTGGTACATGACAATTAGTTAGAAATTTTTTTGAAATTTTCTTCAAGAAGGTATAGAGTTGGAACCCTTCCGCATTATTACAATCTACCCTATCCACCATCCTACATCCATCTCTTACCCACTCTATCCAATCCACCTCATTCCAATCCAATTATATCCTTTCCTACATCCTATCCTATTACCTTTATCTACTTCTGATTGTGATGTATGTAACCGTTATGGATTCTCATTTTATTGTGTACCTGCGTATGAATACATTTGGTAATTTGATACACAAAAGTAGTTCCGAATAAACGCCATGTTGAAATGTGTATTGGACTTTGTGTCTGAATATTGAACGCCCACATACTGTGTGTATGAACAAACAACTAAACATTACATGGTGTCAGTAAGTAAAACAAATAACAATGGATCAACTCAAACCACCATCGGAGCTCAGTTTCGAAGGAAACATCGCCGAAAACTGGCGAGAATGGGAACAAGGATTTCGTTTGTATCTCACTGCGACAGGCATCGATGAGAAATCGGAGAAAATCCAGGTTGCTACGTTCTTACATGTTGCAGGCGTTGAGGCACGCAGAATTTATAATACACTTGAGATAGCTGATGATGATAAGGACAAAATTGAGCCTTTGATCACGAAGTTCAAAGAGTACTGCGAACCACGTAAAAATCTTACCTAAGGCATGTATTCTTCACGAGAGCACAATCTCCACACGAGTCCAAAGACACTTATGTTACTGATCTTAAGAACAAAGCTCAAAAGTGCGAATTTGGTACTCTAAATGACAGTCTTATAAAAGATCGGATCGTGTGTGGTATCACTGATGAATCCTGTCGTGCACGTCTTCTTCGAGAAAATGACCTAACGTTAAATAAGGCATTGGACATTTGTCGTTCATCAGAAGCTAGTTCGTTACAAATTAAGTCGCTTCACAACCCTATGATCGCTGCGGACGCTGTCCAGAAGAAAAAGCCTCCGTTTAACAAGCCGCAACGTAGGTTTGGTCAGAAACCAAATAAGGGCCAAAGCGTGAGTGACAAGTCTAATGATAGACCGCGCAACAATCTACAAACTATATCATGCAAAAACTGTGGTAAAAAGCATGTAATAAATAACTGTCCTGCGTTTGGTAAAATATGCTACAACTGTAAAGGGAGGAATCATTATTCCAATTTATGTCCTAAACCGAGGTCAAACCCGAATAAGCATAAAGTTGACACAGTTGATCAGAGCGATGACCTATTTCTTGGAATGCTCAGCATTGACTCGCTCTCCGATGCAGAAGATACATGGATTGAACCGATCAAGATTCATCGCAAAACCGTGAACTTTAAGCTCGATACCGGAGCAGAGGCTAACATCATACCAGCTAAAATCTTCGATACTTTGAGATTGCGTAATGAAAAGCTCAAATCTACCAATGTAAATCTCATCACATATGATGGTACTTGCATGTCACCGAAAGGATCTGTTACCTTGCCGTGTGTTGTCCGTAAAAAGACTCACCATGTTAATTTCTTCGTGACAGAATCAGGTTCGAAACCTATACTAGGGCACGCGTCGTGTACGAAACTAGGGCTAGTACAACGCATACCCGCATCTGTAGATTCTGTTGAGATCACTAAGGACTCAATTATCAAAAACTATAAGGATGTCTTTGAGGGGTTGGGTAAACTTCCCACTGAGTATCATATTGAAGTCGACCCGAGTGTCAAACCGGTAATTCACCCGCCACGGAAAATTCCGTCAGCCCTACAAAAGCAAGTTAAAGAGGAACTCGACAGAATGGAAAATCTGGGAGTTATAACTAAGCAAGATGAACCAACCGATTGGGTTCATAGTATGGTAATTGCTCGGAAACCGGGGAAAATTCGAATTTGTATAGATCCCAAGGATCTAAATGCTGCGATAAAGCGAGAGCATTATCACTTAGTAACAGTTGAGGAAATAGCTGAACGCTTACCGAACTCTACCGTATTTTCGAAGTTTGATGCATCCAGTGGATTTCGGCACATAGAACTGGACGATGAGAGTTCAAAGTTACTTACCTTTAACACACCCTTCGGGAGGTACCGTTACCTCAGGCTTCCGTTCGGAATCACCTCAGCATCCGAAGTCTTCTCTAAACGGCTACAAGACCTTATGAAAGACTTACCAGGTGTCGAATGTCTGGTCGATGACATATTAGTTCATGGAGCTACCAACCATGAGCATGATGAAAATGTCACCCGTATGCTAGAGCGTTGTAGAGAAATTAATCTGAAACTTAACCGTAACAAAATTGAACTTCGTGTACCGGAAGTCAGATATGTCGGGCATGTCATCAGTAAGGATGGTCTTAAGGTTGATAACGAAAAAGTCAACGCTATCATCAAAATGCCGGAACCTACTGACGCACAAGGTGTTCGTCGCTTCCTAGGCTTAGTACAGTATGTAGGAAAATTCATACCGAACTTATCAGATCTATCTGCACCATTGCGTGATCTTACGAAAAATGACGTAGCTTGGCATTGGGACAAACCCCAACAGGAGAGTTTTGACAACCTTAAAAAGGTGCTTACGTCTACTCCCGTATTGAAATTCTATGACTTAAACAAAGAGGTTACAATTTCTGTTGACGCAAGCTCAAAGGGGCTAGGAGCTGTTTTGTTGCAAGATAAACAACCCGTTGCATTCGCTTCACGTGCATTAACTGAAACTCAAACTCGTTATGCGCAGATTGAACGTGAACTGTTAGCAGTTCTGTATGGATGTGAAAAGTTTCACCACTACATATATGGTCGCACCGTTACCATAGAAACTGACCACAAACCATTATTGGCTATTCATAGCAAACCGCTATACCGTGCAACACCGAGACTTCAACGGATGTTGATGAAACTTCAGCGCTACGATGTCAAACTAGTATATGTACCGGGAAAGGAAATGTACATATCCGATGCACTTAGCCGAGCGTATCTAAGTGAAACTAAGGAAACACTCGTTGATGAGGATCTCGATATTAACTCCATAGAACAATCTCTGCCTATGAGTGCTGAAAAACTTGCACAGTTTAAAATATGCACAGCACAAGATGACCAACTACAATCGTTAGCCGAAACTGTTGTGCAAGGTTGGCCAGAAAATCGTCATGATGTACCGATGAATATAAGAGCGTATTGGCACTGTAGAGATGAAATATCGTTCATCAATGGATTGCTGTACAAGGGGTCAGCTATTATCATACCAAGTGCATTACGTCGAGAAACACTGAACAAGTTACATGAATCGCATTTGAGTATTGTAAAAACCAAGCAACGCGCTCGAGAGATCATATTTTGGCCTGGAATGACCAGTAATATTGAAGATGTTATTCAGAAATGTGCGACTTGCAACAAATTTCAAAGGTCAAATTCACACCAGCCTTTGATTCCACAGGAAATACCGGACCTACCATGGTTAAAAGTTGGAGCAGATTTATTTCATTTCAAGAACAATGAATATCTACTTTGTGTTGATTACTACTCCAAGTATCCTGAGATTATTCCGCTAAAAGACATGACATCTGCTACTACTATATCAGCATTTAAGTCCATATTTGCTCGTCATGGCATACCGTCAGAAGTATTCACCGACAACGGTCCGCAATTCAATAATGCGAACTTTCGAAAATTCTCTTATGATTGGGAATTTACGCATAATACTTCAAGTCCTTACTACCCAAGATCCAACGGACAGGCTGAACGCTGTGTGCAAACCGTCAAAAATCTACTAAAGAAAGCAGAAGATAGCGGAAATGACGTATATATTGCGTTACTGGAATACCGGAATTCACCACTCGATGATATCGGATTATCACCAGCACAACTACTCATGAACCGTCAATTGCGTACAAAACTACCGATTGCGAAGGCATTACTCCGACCGTCAGGAATCGACAATGCAAAACCGCAACTTGATAAAAGGCAAGCAAAGCAGAAGTTTTATCACGATAAAAATGTTGTCATGCTTCCGAAAGTTTCACCAGGTGAAATAGTGCGCATGCGTGATACGCAAAATGCTACTTGGCAAAAAGCCAAAATCGAGGAGAATCTGGGAAACAGATCATATATTCTGAAATCCGACAAAGGATCACTCTATAGGAGAAATCGCGAACACGTCTTGAAATCGCATGAGGATTCATTCCGTGTGCAAATTCCAGTCGATCAGCAGTTCCAGGATGATTGCAATTCTACTCCGTCCGTAATTACTCCTCAACCGGAACCACCTACTGCATCCGATAAACCGCCGAATACTCCAGTTACAACAAGATCCGGGAGGGTATCTAAGGAACCAGGGTACCTATCCGATTATGTATAAATTTCATCCGTGTGTGCATCTTATTAGTGCTTATCCGTGTGCAAAAAGTCATTGCTAGAATGTGAAAATTTCTATATTGTGAAATTTGATGTAAAATTCAATGTCATTTCATGTTGATCATACATATACATATATATTTCATTCATGTGCATGATTATTTTCATTTCAGGATTGACTCTGAACTATTAAATGACATTAATTTTGATTTCATAAAAAAATTTACGATTGATAATTGGATAATTTTAATTTGAATTGATTGTACATCTCTCTGGGGTATTATTAAAGAAAATTCTAAAGAAGGGGGATGTGATGTATGTAACCGTTATGGATTCTCATTTTATTGTGTACCTGCGTATGAATACATTTGGTAATTTGATACACAAAAGTAGTTCCGAATAAACGCCATGTTGAAATGTGTATTGGACTTTGTGTCTGAATATTGAACGCCCACATACTGTGTGTATGAACAAACAACTAAACATTACACTGATCACCTTTACCGAGATTATAATTAAGACTAAATGATTCAACAAGGATTCATGAATTAGTAGTAAATGTATTTAATGAATAATTATTTAGATGATAAACTTTGGCTGCGGAAGTAATAATTGCTTATAGCCATAACAAAAGTAGGTTAGAATCCGGCCTTTAATTTGCCCCATTATGTATCACGTCATATTATAAAGGTACATAAAGGTTTATATATTAGCAATCTGAAATGAGATGATCCGAAATGAGCAGGAGCTATTCTGATATTGTATTTTCTTTGACTTTCATTCTTTTTTGTAATGAAACGTGAAGTAAATACATCGATCTGTTATATGTAACAAAGACATTTAAAAGATATATAAGCTATCTCTGCGCCCTTTAAATGCCTCAATTTAAATGTTGATCTTACGAGGCACAAGAGGGTGCAAGACCGCGATCTCGTGACTTTAAAGAAGGAATCTTAATTTGTTTTATTTTATCTTCGTCCCTGCAAGGACTTTTAAAATGATCCCGATGTGGGATATCTAAGTGTATTATTAGACAGAGTGGGACTGCTAATAAGAGCATTTGTACAATGTACATGTTGCAAATTCATTGTTTATACACTCACAGGGCCTTTCAGATATAGCGAGAGTATGTTGCAAAGAGAAGAGAGAAAGAAAAGTGAATATGAGAGTTTACAACTGCTAGGAAGATTTATGGTGACCTCCCTTTTCTTTCTCTCTGTACTCTAGTACATAATATCTGTATAACTGATAGGTCCTGTGTATACACTTAGGAAAAAAACAAGGAAAATTTAACGATTTGAAATGTTTCGATAATACTTCTGATTATTGTATACAGTATAGCAAAATATGTCAATGCAAGCTTAAAAGAAATCTAAATTGCTCCTGTTATTACTAATATGCAGGATAACCTCCAAGCAGAAGGAAGGGATCGATTTGCCCGGCGTCCGTCTGTCACACTTTTAATTAGCCACACTTTTATGTAGTCACAATTTCATATAAAAGTCACAGGGCCTATCAGTTTTACAGATATTATGTACTAGAGTAAAGAGAGAAAGAAAAGGGAGGTCACCATAAATCTTCCTAGCATGTGTAAACTCTCAGATTCACTTCCTGGTTTCAAAAGACAATTACAGGATGACCTCTGATTAGTCAAATATTAGTATGCATATATTTTCAACCAATCAGAACCAACCTTGAAAGTAAATCATATAACTGGAATGTATAGATTGTAGGTGGCGCTATTCGAAACAAATTACTTTAAAATTATATTTGGCAAGAACATTTATAAAATAAGTGCATTACCCCTGTAGCCTTTAATTTTGAATGTACATATTTCTTTCTCATCATCTATGAATTATGTTCTGGTGTTTTTGGAGATCCCCTCCTTTGACATGTGCGAAATCACATAATATTTACATTTTGAAAAAAGGTATAGAATATGCTTGTTTAAAACCGGAAGTGACTTTGAGTGTTTACAACTGCACCGCCTTAACGATATAATAGAGCAATATTTCATTTATAAAGCAGCTTGGGAGAATTCTGACTATATAGAGATATATATGCACAGCCAATGTAAGTCCCTGGGATGTTACTATTGAAAGGAACGTGCTGCAATTTGTGTATTAACACTCGTGACGTCACACTGCATAAGATCTAAAGAAACATGCCGCGACGGCTGTTCTAACCTGCAAACTGAACCCGTGGCGAGATGAATTTTGACGTCACCCTTTTACCTAGAAAAAGCAATTTCAGAAAACAAGAATGAAACCGACAATTATGGTGCATATATATATAGAATAAATGTCATAATTTGTGCTAACGCGCACTACATGTACGATAAATGCACTTGCTGTGTGTTGCATACCCGTAACAAAACACAAATTAAGACACTTATTCTCTATATGCAATTATTTACAAGACAATAGCTGACAGTATTAATTTCGTTGAAGAATACGGAAATATGTTTGGTGACCTCCCTTTTCTTTCTCTCTTTTCTTTGCAACATACTCTCGCTATATCTGAAAAGCCCTGTGGCGGAAAGCGGGTAATCCGAGTTTAGGCGGTATGTAAGCACAGTGGGACTACGGACGCTGTGATAACACTAGAAAAAGAAATATTCAACGGTATAACGATACAAACAAAAATTAATCTCCTGAAAGGCATCACAGTATTAGGTTGGGTTCGTTTCCTCGATAGATTCTATTAATCTCCTGAAAGGTATTTCAGTACTAAATGGGGGTTCTTTTCAAGGGTCGATTCTATTAATCTCCTGAAAGGTATTACAGTGCTAAACGGGGGTTCGTTTCCATGATGGATTCTATTATTCTCTTGAAAGGCATCGCAGTACTAAACGGGAGTTCATTTCCATGATATATTCTATTAATCTCCTGAACGGTATCACAGTACTAAACGGGGGTTCGTTTCCATGATTCTATTAATCTCATGAAAGGAATCACAATACTTGTGACAAATATGGATGATGCCCATATCCCAATACGAAGTTGGGATAAGTTACCATGATAGATTTGTTTTATCTCCTGAAAGGTATCGCAGTACTAAACGGGGGTTCCTTTCCACGATATTTTCTATAAATCTCCTGAAAGGTAATATACTACTAGACAGGGGTTATTATCCATGATAGATTCTATTCATCTCCTGAAAGGTATCGCAGTACTAGACGGGGATTCCTTTCCATCAAAGATTCTATTAATCTACTGAAAGGTATCACAATACTAGACGGGGGTTCGTTTCCATGATAGATTCTATTAATCTCCTGAAAGGTATCGCAGTACTAAACGGGGGTTTGTTTCCATGATATATTCCATTAATGTCCTGAAAGGTATCACAGTACTAAACGGGGAATCGTTTCAATGAAAAATTCTGTACCAAATATACGGATTTTGTTCTGAGAGCTAGGCGTCTTTCAGATAAGCTTCTCAGTCAGGGATGTTTGTAACCGACAAGCATCGTCACTGAGGAAGATATACGGTCGGTATGGGGAATTCGTCATACACTGTGATGTCCCACTCTCCAGAATGGTGGATGATATTCTGTCATAGACCATTTCAACCATCCAATAAAAGATTGTACTCTTTGTCTTCCGAAATGGAAGTTACCGGAAGTGACAGTTCTACCGAACTGAAGCGCCGGGTGTTGCATGCAAGCAGGAGATGCTTACTCTTCCTAGGAACCTGGTCTCACTCGCATATCGGGAGTCCTCTTTCATGTGGTGGAGGTTTTTGTTTGTTTGTTTTGGTTTCTGTTTTATCCTGGTTTTGTATGCCTTCGATTTCTGATTTCCTGAATTATCGATCTTATGCTGTATACGGGGATATTGTAATTATCCATATTTGTCATCTATTAATCTGCCGATGGATATCACAGTACTAAACGGTGTTCTTTCCAACGAAAGATTGTGTTACTCTCCTGACAGAAGGGAGGGGATCTCCAACAAAACCTTGTTGCAGAATCAACACCAAAACACCCGATGCAAAAACACAAAAGACGAGTACAGCACGAGACGGAACAAAAACACGACATGTTAACATCAAATACAAAAGACTACACATAAACCGACGAGACCAATGGGCAACCCGTGCCGACTTTGGACGGCCATATTTGCAAATGGTTTGGTTATCCTAGATTACATGCTTACAACCCTCTCACTTCTCCAATTACCCAGAGGTCTCGAAGAACGTACAATTGTGGTGTAAAACAACCTCCTCACTGTAAGATGACCCCACACAAACAAGACCCCGAAACGTAGAGGCTAAAGAAGCACAGATGAATATGTAAAAGAGGGCATGCGCAATACAGTCCATTTTGAGCCACAGGCCTATCAGTTATACATGTATTATGTACTAGAGTACATAGAGAAAGAAAAGGGAGGTCACCAGAAATCTTCCTAGCAGTTCTAAACTCTCAGATTCACTTCCTGCTTTCAAAAGACAATTACAGGATGACCTTTGATTAGTCAAATATTAGTACAGTGAAACTTGTCTAAACCGGATGCTGTTTGGACTACGAAATTTGGCCGGATTAGACAGGATCCGGATTAAAGAATATGTGATTTGATAGGCCAGACAACTGACAAAGTGCCTCTGACATGATGCTACGTATGACGATTTTATCAATATGACTCTACCATGCAATAATACACAATGCAAAAATACAACGACTTGATATCAACTATGATGTATGTTAAATAACTTGATATCCAAAGACAACGTACGTATTTCAGATCGTGTAAAAATCAGTATGATCAAACAGTTAAATTAATTCACCGTACGAAAAAATCCGCTTTATTTGTCTGTCGTCTGGTAGATTTCTGTTTCAAAATTATGTCTTCTGTCATTTGTTTGAGTTCGATAGTTTTCTAAAACAAAGGAGGGGATCTCCAACAACACCCGGTTGTAGCACCCACAGCAAAACCCCAACACCCAATGCAAAAACACAAAGCAGACAAGCACGGAAAGAGACGCATAAGGGACAAGGAACGTCAACGCACAACACAGAAACATCAAACACAAAGGACTACACATAAACCAACGAGGCCAATGGGCAACCGATGCCGACTTAGGACGGCCATCTGCCACGGAAATAGCAGAAGGTGTGGTTATCCTGGATTACGTGCGCACAACCCTCCCACTTTTCCGATTACCCAGGGGTCTCGAAGAACGTACAATTGTGGTGTAAAACAACCTCCTCACTGTCAGATGACCACACACAAACAATTTATTAAGACCGCAAAACACAGGGGCCCAAACAACACAGATTAATATGTAAATGGATATAAAAAGAGGGCGTACGTAATACAATCCGTGCTCTGCCGCCGCGAGCTCATGTATGTTATCACCCGAGGAGTTCGACTGACATTCAGAGAGGACAGGTGGTCGGGGCCCTGTCTTCTCTAAAGAGATTTGGACAGGACCCGTCATGGAGTCCCGTCGTCACAGTCTGTCAGAGCGCAAGTTTTAAGAATGCGCTTGTAAAAGACTGTAGATTGGTCAAGTACCAAGCCTAGTGTCCGTCTGGTGACATTGAGATCATATCCACGGTATAAAAGGCGTTTGATGATTCTAACGCATTTTCGATAGTGATGTTGTTTATCTTTGATCCTTATCTTGTTAAGAAACGTTACATCCTTAGCCACGGCAAAATCGTGTATTTTTTCTAGCATTTCCGACATATCGACCTCATTGTTTTCTGTTTCAGAACAGCTTTCTGCAGATTTTACATCTTCGATGAGAGTTCGCTCCCAATCGCCGTCATAAGTTGGTCACTTTTAATGCGATCATTATGTTCATTTAATTGATCTTAATTTAAACCCCATGTCGTCTGTGCGTACAAGCTGCGCTAGTGGAATGTCATCATCGGAATCCGAGTCACTGTTTCTCTGATAAACAAATTAGTTCAAGTTTTGTTCCAAATTAAGTTCCTTATTGTGACGGAATCGCAGTAGAACTTAACAATTTACGCATTACTGGTGCCCCCGACAATTTGAATTTGAACGAGTTTCTGTTGTTATTAGATGTTAAGATTTGTTTAAAAATTACTTGGGTGCTTTATTAAAATTCAGATTTGAAATCAGCAGTGATCGATACATAAAGTAAAGTAATCGCTTGTGGCATATCAAAATTATCTAAACACGGGTGATACGCACAAATCAATTGACCCTAATTAGTCTCTGGGATTTAAGAGTTGGCCGGTTTAAGGAGGGTATTTATATAGTAATTAACGATGTTTGATCAAGAAAATCGTCCGGTATTCAGAATAGAGAGGATCCGTATTACAGAGTTGAATTTAAACATAATAAAGAAGGATTTTGCCGGGACCACAGAAATACACCGGTATAGACAAGTATCCGCTTGAGACAAGTTCCGGTTTTCACAAGTTGCACTGTATACATATATTTTCGACCAATCAGAACCGACCTTGAAAGTAAATCATAGAACTGAATGTATTGATTGTAGAAAGGAGGGGATCTCCAAGGTGGCGCTATTTGATACAAATTTACTTAAAATTATTTTGGCGCAGAGATAAATAAAATACGTCTGCAGTGCCCTTGTAGCCTTTTATTTTGAATCTTCTTTTTTTTCACTATCTTTAACTTATGTACATATGCGAAATCACATAATATTTACATTTTGTAAAAAAAATAAAGAATATAACTGTTTAAACCGGAAGTGACTGTGAGTGTTTACAACTGTACCGCCTAAACGATATAATAGCACAATATTTTATTAATAAAGTTGTTTTAGGGAACTCTGAGTATATAGAGATACATAATTATCTACAAGACTATACCTGACAGTATTAATTTCGTTGAAAAATACCGAAATCTTGGTAAACGAGAGTTTTCCCGAGGTTTAGTGACCTCCCTTTTCTTTCTCTCTTTTCTTTGCAACATACTCTCGCTATATCTGAAAGGCCCTGTGATAAAAGTATCCTTATTTGCTGCTATTTTTCCCAGATGAAACATGCATTCCTTGGAATAATGCGACTGTTTTGAACTTTGATGAACAGAGGAAGAACTGTTTTTGAAAGACATGAAAATAGCTGCTGACAAAGTCATATTCTCAATCAAGTTTATGATTATATCGAGATATCAAGGCCAAATATGGTGATGTATCCGGAAAAAAACAGATGTAAGATAAAAATTAAAGAAAAAATTAAAAAGAAGCCATTCGATAAGAAATCTTAAACAGGGATAAGTTTCTGCAATTAAAAATAGTAGAAGTTACAAAACGTTAATTTTCATAAACTAAGTTTATAAAGAAGGTACCAACTGACTGCTGCTTCAATGTGTGTGTTATAAGTGGAGAGATATTAGTAATACAATACCCAATAAAAAATTACGACACAAACCACAATCACTTGGTTCATTACCATTATCACCATGTCCACAATTCCTGTATCCATTACACCATAAGTCGAAAGCCACAATCACTAGCTTCATCACTATTATCACCGGGACCACAATTCCTGTATCCATTACACCACAAGTCGAAAGCCACAATCTGTAGCTTCATCACTATTATCACCGGGACCACAATTCCTGTATCCATTACACCACAAGTCGAAAGCCACAATCTGTAGCTTCATCACTATTATCATCAGGACCACAATTCCCGTTTCCATTACACCACAAGTCGAAAGCCACAATCACTTGGTTCATCACTATAATCATCAGGACCACAATTCCCGTATCCATTACACAATAAGTCGAAAGACACAGTCGTGTTGAAAAATAAGGTCATCAATCAGCCAGACTCGCCCAAAAATTTACTAGGACCCTACACTCATAGACCAACTCTCGTAATATTTCACTAAGTATGATGTCATTTATGAATTATTATATTTTTGGAGAGAGTGGAGTGTTTCGGCGGTTTTATCATTTTCTAAATAATCGCTAAGGCCCGCCTCATCAGGGGTCCACCTTAGAATAATAATCTTAAGAAAGACGTGCTCTTATGATAATTTCTCCTATATTTCTGTGTTTCTGGTATGCAACAATAGGTTCCGATTTGAATATTTCCTTACATTTTTTATCTGATTGCAAGTCTTTCCAATATTTCAAAATTCTCCTTTTTAAGCCTTTTATACACGGGTTGAATTTAGTTATCATTACAGTAGGTACTGTTTTTGTTTCAGATTTAGATTTGTTTAAAGCTGTTTTTCTGTTGGTAGAAAGGGTCTCAGAAATTGTTGGATTTATTTCCCCATCGGAGTAACCTCTGTTCAAAAGATGATTTTTGAAATCCTGTAAAATACTAATTAAATTGTCCCTGTTATTAGTATTTCTTAAATGCCGTGTGCACTCGCCCTTAATAAAGCCTTTGAATACTGATTGATTGTGGGCGCTTTCACGATGCAAATACTGAAAGTTGTTTGTAGGTTTGATAAATGATTTAATATCAAGTTTCTGACTATCCTGAAACAACTTCCCCTTAAACACTGTAGTGTCTAAGAAATTTGCACTCTCCTGTGATATTTCAAATGTGAATTTGATATGTTTGTGGCACCTGTTTCCGATTTCAAAAAATTGAAGAATTTCTTGCTCTGAGCCATTGAAAATCATAAATCCGTCATCTCTATATCTACCATGAAAAAGGACTTTGTCGGAGTGTTCAAACTCTGTCATAATGAATTGTGTAATTTGGTACATTCTTATATCTGAAACCTCAGGTGAAACTGTAGAGCCCATGGCACAACCAATTATCTGTTTATAATATTTTCCATTGAACTCAAAGTAGTTGTTTTCTAATACTGTTTTAATAAGAAATACTAGACCTGAGGCATCTGGATACGGTAAACTCAAGTCGTTTTTAATTGATGTTTTATATGCCTCTTCTACTGCCGATATAAGTTCAGTGAATTCCATGTTTGTGTACATACTAGTTACATCATAAGTAATGAGAATAACATTCTGTGGCAGACATAATGATTCAATTTTGTTGATAAATTCAGTCGTGTCCTTAATGTAGGTTAATTGTTTCTGGACGATTGGTACTAGAAAGTAATCACAGTATGCACCAATTTTGTAAGTCGGCGCACTGCATTGAGAAATTATAGGCCGCCCAGGTGGTAACTCTTTAAGGCAACAAGTGCCGTCGGTCAGCGCAGACAAGATGGTTCCTTTAATTTTGTGTATCTTAGGGAGCAGATAAAGCTGCCCGCATTTCGGAGGTGATGTTTGATTATTTAGAAAACGATAAGTTTCATCATCTAATGTTCCTTTTGAGAACATTGCGGAAATTCTCTCCTCTATGATTTTTTGTATATTGAGCAGATTAGGTTTACTAACCTCAACGTAATGTTTTGAATTAAGTTGTCGATTACCTTCAGAAATATATTTGTCTCTGTCCATAATGACAACTGTATTACTTTGGTCCGCCTTTTTAATGATCATGTTTTTATTATTTTTGAGTGAAAACATTGCTTCCCTTTCAAGACTACTCAGATTGTTCCTTTGTTCTTTGATTGGAATTGATGATAATTCTAGTTTTGTTTTTTCTATGTAATTTTCAAGTGCATTACATGTAGGAGGTGGTTTGTATCCTGTATTTGTTCTAAAAGTATGGAGTGTTGCGTTTGTACCATCATCGAATAAATATTTACATCTTAGTTTTCGTGCGAATTCATCCAAATCTTTCAAAAGTAAATTCTTTACATTGCTGTGTGGTGGTGTAGGAATGAATTTGAGTCCTTTTGCTAATAACATTATTTCGTCAGTACTGAGTGTGCATTTCGACAGGTTTAAAACAAATTTTTTTGCATTTGCCAATTTTCCTCTGAGAATACGATGTTTCCTCGCTACTTTGTTTGAAGCTCTTTCTTTACATTTTTTCTCCTTCCTCTTTCTATTGAAGCGTCTCGCCATATTGGTTGGCAGTAAATATCAACAATATGTTGACACAAAAAACCACGTTTATTATACGTCTGAGCGTAATAATAGAGGGTATATATAAGTTGTTTCCGTCTATTAGACGTCGGAACGTGTAATAGAGGAATAAATAGTACAAAGTATACAAAACACCACGTCTATTATACGTCGGAACGTAATAATAGAGGGTAAATATTAGGAAGAAGTCCGTCTATTAAACTAGAAGTTGTAAATCTTATAATGAGCCACTGCAAATGATATGTAATCCTTAGATAATAGTGTACAGTAGTGACCTTACTTCGATCAGACGAAGTTTTGGAGTGTGTTGTTCATAAAGCAATGTAAGATACGATGAGTAGTCTTGAGGGTTACAGTACGTCCATCGCTATCTTTGTCTATCGTATCCTATCCTATCAGACATCGCGCATCAGACATCAGACATCAGACATCGCGCATCGTACATCAGACATCGCGCATCGTACATCAGACATCGCGCATCGTACATCAGACAACGTACATCAGACATCGCGCATCGTACATCAGACATCGTACATCAGACATCCTATCGTATCATATCAGACACTCTATCAGACATCGTATCAGACACTCTATCAGACATCGTATCAGACTTCATCAGACACCCTATCAGAATCTGATTAATCAGACATGTTTATCGTGTATCACGCATCCTAAGTACTACGCTTCGCGCGTCGTATCAGACATTGTTATGTTGGTAAAATAAGATTAAATCTTGGTTGTCTCAATAAAAGGAAATACAACCTCGCCCTTGATAGTATCTATGATTAAAACCATCTCTATCTCTTTACTAAAAACCAAGCATCTCAGTTCTGTACGATCCGGCGTTCCGCAGTGAACCCCCCCCCCACTTGTCAACGTCTGATTCTGAATTTGGTCAACACAAAGAAGACTGAATTGGTTCGAAGGACATGATAGCAACATTTAAATTTATCATTTTTTTTTATCACGCAATATTCACATGTATTCAGATTTTTTTTTAAATCCCAGATTTGTCGGATTCACTGTTTGATGTAGACTGCCGCTACTTTCGGTTTCAATGCCGCTCGAAGAAAACATGAAAATCGCATAGCACTAAAAGGGTTTAAAACAAAATAAAGGAAGCTGCCTGTTACCCATATTCACAAAGATCCATATGAGGGTTCAATGATCTCTTGAAACTTTAAAGTATCGGTAGACAATGGCACAAAACGAACGAGAATTTGACCCATATCTTAGCCTAATTAAGACTTGGCCATTGACCATTCGCAACACAGTTCAAACGAAGTTACAAAAAGATCAGGTCATCAAGGACATCAGCAAGCAGATAAAAGGAAAATACATTGTACTTCCAACAATATGTTAATGATGGTAAGTCAATTTCTTTCTGTTTTGGCAGTGGCTCCGGATACGAACGTTCGTATCTTTAGACCTATGTATCGGCGTACGAACACAAATCGTAGGGTTCCTTTTTTTCAATGCATCTTGTGTTCAAATTGTATCTTTTTTGTAACATATTCTGAAAAGTTAAATAAAAAGCACGGAGTTGTATCTACATGTACGTATTTGTTATCATCTCAAAACTTTCAAAAACTTCAACTTCCGCTGGACCGACGGAACGTCAGTACGTGCACACAACAGCCGACAAGTGCGCGTCTATTACTGATCAGTGATCTCTATAAAGTATAATGATTGAGAGCATAGAAAATAGCATCTTGTCCCGGTTGCTAAATTACAGATGACACAGAATAAAACTTGTATACCTTGATATGGTTACAAAAATCAACTTTTTATTGTTATGGACACATGACCCGAGTCAAGTGACAGTTACAGACCAATCAGAAACATGTTCGTACGCCGAGACATAGGTCTAAAGATACGAACGTTTGTATCTGGAGCCACTGCCTTCTGTTTTAGTGGTTCTCAGGTATCGCCGATATAGTTCGAATCAAGGGCAACTTGGACCTTGAACACTCGGCCCATAGTAGGTCCACTCGGGCCCGTAGATGTAGGTCCACTCAGCCCGTAAACATCTTTTAAGTAAAAACATCAATCTGTTGAACAAAAAAAAAAAAACCTTCACATCGATTAAGAACACAAAAAAATATGTTTAAGGTCGATTGATTTTAGTTTAAGTTTTATTCAAAACGATTTACCTTCTGTTAGTTTTAAAACTAACAGAAGGTAAATCGTTTTGAATAAAATACAAATTCTACTTACTGCTTAATATTATACATAGAGAATAAGTGTCTTAATTTGTGTTTTGTTACGGGTATACAACACACAGCAAGTGCATTTATCGTACATGTAATGCGCGTTAGCGCATTTCATGCGATAAATGCACTTGCTGTGTGTTGTATACCCGTAACAAAACACAAATTATGACATTTATTCTATATATATGCACCCTAGTTGTCTATTTCATTCTTGTTTTCTGAAATCGCGTTTTCTAGGTAACAAGGTGACGTTAAAATTCAGGTCACCGTGGGCTCAGTTTGCAGGTTAGAACAGCCGTCGCGGCATGTTCATCTCAGGGAATTACATTTGTTGTGCATATATATCAGTTTTGAGATCCCAAAAACAGACTGCAACCATCTGATTTTTACATGCAAATTTCACTGCCTCAGTCTCGTCGTACTAAGGTGGGATGCTACTTACATTTTGTTGTATATACATGTATGATACATAGCATTTTAAATCTTTGAATGCAAAAAGCGAGATGAATCGGGTAGTACTTAAATATGGTCAGTGTTCAAATCCTAATATAATTTGCTTCAGAATTCTTTCAGTCATATATCTTCTCATTCTAACTATATGGGCCCCATTCATAGATATTACATAACTCCGGAAGCCAGTTCCTGCCATGTTATATTTTTTTACTATTTTGTAGTTACGCAGGGAGTTTGTTTAGCACTCGCCCAGTCGCATTTGCGACTAAATTTGGCGCTGGGCGACTTCAAATTCGGAAATTACTCGCCCAACTGGCGACTGAGTAAAATCTTGTCCGAAAAAATCCGTTTCGTATTTTTCCGTTCCATTTAGTTCGAGGCAAAAATCATAGTCAATCATGGGCTTATCTATAGTTGAGGAGTGCGCCGTTGTGAAATCAAGCGCTCATATTACCAAGATCACTCCTTAGTTTCATTTTGCAATTTTTATAAAGAATTTGAGGGGGCGAGTGTTGCACACCCAGCGGCATGTGGCGTTTCATTAAAGGGGTAGGAAAACCTCAAAGTAAGAGGAAAGCAATTGATACCTCTTATTTTAAAGAATTGTGATTACAAAAAAAATGCCGAAGAAAAATTGGGCTCCTAAAATTTAAGCTGGGCCCCTAAATTTTCTGTTGCCAGGGGCCCAATTGGCTACCAAGGTTTTCAAGTTAAACAAACTCCCTGTTACGAGAAACAAATCTCGTAGTTACTAATCGAATTTTTTCTTGTACACTAGGAGAATCTTTTTTCGTAACTACGAGAAACTTTTCTCGTAACTACAAGAATCTTTTTTCGTAACTACGAGAAATTTTTTTCGTTACTGTAACGAGAAACTTTTTTCGTAATTACGAGAAACTTTTCTTGTAACTACGAGAAACTTCTCTTGTTACTACGAGAAAATTTTCTCGTAAATACCAGATAGAAAAAAGATATAACATGACATGAACTGGCTTTCCAACATAACACAATATATACAGAAGGGCTGCAACGATTCACCACGGTTATTGATGATGGTACGATGCACGGTATGACAGTGTCTACGTATCGAGCTTTTAGATACAGTTGAATAACAACTTTACGACATTTGCATTTTAGGGTTAAGTTTCAACATAAATTAAAATGTATTGTAGTAGGGTAGGAAAAGATGTGCCCAGACCGGGGTTTGAACCTGGGACCTCTATACCTGCAGGCAAGCACTACTAACCACTGAGCTATCAGGGCCGATACACCCGGCTCTGCCACAATATGTACAACCTAGGCACTTGATATAAAGAGATGCAAGATATCTCCAGGTAATTATTATTACAAATTAAATTCAATATTTATTATTACATCATAGAATTGCTCGCATATTGGGCAGTTGGAACTCCTCTTTTATACTAGTAGAAAATACAATTTGAGAGTTCCAAAAGCTATATCCAAAGTTGATTTCATCTTTCAGCAGATATGAATTAAAGAATTGTGTTACAAATTGCACTGAAAGCAAATATCGTGGTATATCGTATTGTGAGCATAGCGCATCGTTGCAGTCCTAATATACAGGTGTCGTACCTTTTGCTTATGGTGCATGTAAAAGTCGAGTAATCCCGGTCTGTAACACGATCTCGAAACTCGGGTAATTTATCAATATTCTATCCAAAAAAGATTTAGCAATTAAGTTCTTTGTTCAATCTAATATATTATGGGTTAATATTCCACTATTTGTTTTCAGCTATAATATAAAGCCTCGTATAGAACCCTGATATCGTACCATTTCACAAGTGAGACTGTCTCTAGAAAGTACTTGATGGGTAAGTAAGAATGTCAAAATTCATAGGAAATTATTATTTCCGAATTGAGATCTGAGCTGATCCTTGTTGCAATGAATGGTTGTTAACTTTGTTTAGGGAGCAACCATTTGATTTTTATGGGGGGGGGCAGGAAGACTTTGCAAAAAAAAATTTCTGGATCGAAATTTTAGGGAAAAAAATTTTCCGGCCCAAAGGGCCGGCGAAAAAATTTTTCCGGATCAGGAAAGTGCCTCTCACCCCTCTCTTCCGACCGTTCCACTGCCCAGTAAACACTTTTTTGTGTATCATAAACAAAGTATTAAAAATGGAACAAACTCTGCGCAATTTAGAGTGAATAAATCAAATTCAAAAGTCATTAGCACCATATTGCCTGTCTCCGTTGAGTATCATTTTAGTAAACAGATTATAGGCACCATATGCCATTCAAGAAATTAAAATGAAGTGAGCTGCTGGCAAGAGATGAACTCATTGTGTGTTTGATGTTTAATATGGCCGAAAAATCACGCTGAATTATTTAAACTTAAGGGTAATTTTCAACATTGGAAAATTACTCAAAAAAAAAAATCCGGCCCGAAGGCCAAGGAAAAAAATTTTCCGGCTCTTAAAATGGCCGAAAAAAATTTTCCGGCTGGCAAAAGTCTTCCTGCCCCCCCCCCCCCCCATAAAAATAAAATGGTTGCTCCCTTAGTTGTGCCAGATTTTTATACAGGACTATATGTCAACGTCATTGTATTGTAGAGAGATATAAATTCACGGTAGTGTATAACGTGATATGCAAATAATCTCTTGCACGATTATTTGCGTATCATGAGGGCTGGGACAATACTGCACCCAGCCGATCTGATACATATCACGATACCTGATATCTAATATGATACGTATCGCAATACTAAGTTAATTAATAAAACCCTCTCAAAAAGCTATTTGATCATATTTATTTACATATAAGTAGCTTTAATGGTTTTGTTAATTGTCTAGAATAAATGAAAAACAAAATAATCTAAGGTATTAGGGGTATAATAACAATATCGTTAAAAAAGCTAGAAATTATGTACCTTAATTCAAATCCTACATATTTTTAGATATTTGATATTTTTTCATATTTCATTCTACTCACCATGAAAACAATTGGTCCGGAACATTGTCTAAGTCGAGCGTCTTCGGCCAACTTTGTGGTATTTAATTTTTCTGTTATTAAAACAACCAGAACTCTGAGTATTATACCCCTAATGCCTTAAAATAATAAGAAGTCATAAAAAATTGGTATAAAAAATCAAAGTTCTTACCATTTTGCCATTATATCTATATGTAAACTGAAGAAAGTTGGATTTAAACTTGAGTACATACGGAAAATTCGAACACATATTTTTTTGTAAATTTTAACTTAGGTATCGTCGGGATGTATCTATACTTGGATTGCAAAAAAAAATATCGCGATGAATCGGAGTATCGTCCAAGCCCTAGTATCGTGTGATACACTACCATGAAATTCATTAACATGTTAAACATCTTCAAATTACATAATATGTATGATTTTATGTGATGATTATATGTTATGAAATTTTTAGATCAACAGACAATGACAGATGGACCTGCAATATTAGTATTTTAACAACTATCATGGGTGAAGGTCAAAAGATATAAATATTTTTGCTTTGACGGAATACATCATTACATGTATCTCTTGATTTTGACATTTGATATTCTGATACATTAATGATAATGCAAGCTCAGGGGGTTGGGGTGGGGGGGGGGGGAGTGTAGGGGGTCAGTGTTTCACAAATGCATTTTCTTTGCCTATGTCTTTCTACATTGAATCAGTTGTACGTTAATTTCCATCATTTTTCAGGGGTGCTTAGCTATTCAAGAAAGGAACACATTACATGAGGCACATCTGAAAATCAAGAAAAACTACACTTGTCTCCAGACCACAGGTGTTTGATGCTGCATGAATATATCAATATTTGCCCATCAACAAAATCATCGCCATATACAAAAGGAAGCTATATATATCTTGGGACCTCCTATTTACTTGAAACTTTTTTTTTCATGAACCATATATCCGCTATTTTAAAATTTGTACTCACTGTTACATTAATTTGAAAAACTTAAACTATATGGCTTCATTATACATTAATTAATATATTACTTTGATAAGACCTTTATTTTTATGCAAGTTAAAATTTGAAAATGTCGTAATAGCAAGTTTGCATACTTGAATAAGCATGCTTGCATCAATTTAATCCTTTTCATACTGTTTCTGTGTTTCAAAGTGAAATAAAAGTCTGTAACTGTGATACAGTCAGTTAACTTGAAGTACATGTTAGTTCATATGAAGTCAACACTCAAAGCTTTTTTTCAAATCCCACTTCCGTTCATTGTATGCATTATTCATTTCTATATAATTATGCATATACATGTATTTGAATAAATATGTTTAAACTAATGTTACCTCCAAGGTCACTCTGTTAGTCAAACTTTTTACATGAAATTTATCTCGATTAATTTTGTTATCACAGTAAATGTCATAGCGTAATCAAACAATAGATATATAATCAAGAAATTTCAAGATCATGGATAGCAACCAATGTAGATTTGTTTACATAATAAGTCATAGGGTCCTTTTATACAAGGACGCATATGAAATTTATATACATCCCTGTTTTACACAAAGCTACAAAAATGAAACTACATAGTAAAATGTAGTGATCACTGAAAGGCTTAAGTTGTCTGTCTTTGAGTTCAGCAAAATTGAGACTTTTTTATCTATATTTACAATATACATGTATTGTCAGCAGTCTGTATATAAAGTGCAGTGAATTATACAATGTCATATTGACATAATTAAGTTGGTCTTCAATGCATCCTGGGTTCAAACTTTGGTTTACTCATGTATTTTACTATCTTTTGAATTTTCTCTTTTTATATGTGATTCAAGTTTTTAAAGTATATATGTGTATCTGGAATCTTGTTGAATTTTCTTGAAGGCTCCAGTATCACAGCTACATGTGTACAGAAGCATATTTTGATGGTATTGCAGGAAAGGATATTGGCCTAGATAGTTCAGGCTGTAAGAACATATATCTCTTTAAATAATGGCTAAATTGGTATCTGATGAAATTTCTGGTCATTAAATAGACAATTTTCAATTTACCCCAGTAGACTTGTATTTTATGCAGACCAAGACCCAACATGACAACATTTGATGTAACTTTGGACTGTGATGTCGAAACAGATCTATGACGTAATAACTTGAAATAACGTCAAAAGTTGTGATGTCTGGTCCTGGAGTGTCTAAAATGCTAGACTTAAAGCCCCTTTACACTTTCGTGACTCAAGCCCACAACTCCAAAAAAAGATGATCTATCCGTGGCGAGTTGGGACGCAAAATGTTCCATGAACCTACGACGACAGTACAGATTGCTACAGATTGGTACGGGTTGATACAAATGGATTAAGAATAGCTAAGGATAACTACAGATATTATCCCGACTTTTCTACGGATTGCTGCGACACACGTACCGATTGATAAGGATTGCGAAGACACGTATATGGATAGATATGAATAGGTACGGATTGCTTAGGAAGACCTACGGATGATCACAACTCCAGTACAGATAGCAACGATTCGCGCAAGGATAGCTACGACTTCAGACTTGAATTTTCTATGTACTTTTAATCATAATTTACTTAAACATCTAATAATTTCAAGTCAGTATGGTCTAGCTGACTTTTTTTATAACAGTATTCAGGTTTTCCATGTCTTTCTATCGATCATTAACTGAAATTGATTAGTTGTTGTTTTAACTCATATAATTTGAAGGAAAAACGCACAGAATACTGATAGATTTGAAATTAACAAAAGACAGAATCTGTAGCCGAGGCTATCCGTAGCAATCTGCAGGTGAGTCCTAGCAATCCGTAGGAGAGTCGTAGAGCTATTTTGATAAAAAAAAATTGTCCTGGATTGCTACAGATGTGCTACAGTTGCTACCACTCCCCTACTGATAGCTAAGACTTCACTACAGGTTGCTAAGACTCCCCTACGACTCCGCTACGACAAATTAATCGTTACATATAGAGTTGTAGAAAATTTGAATATGCTAAAAAATTTTCTGTCTCATCCCTGATTGCTACAGATTGCCAATAAGGAAAGCTACGACTCATCAAGACTAGTGCTGGATCGAACTACCAATGGGTTCGGATAGCTACGGATGTAAAAAATCTCTGGATCCGCAGCAATCGCGGCCCTATCTGTGAAAATGTGAAGGGGGCTTAAGGGTAATTTGAAAATGGTCTATGACTTCGCAGCTAAAAGACAAATGGAACCCAGAATATTTTGCTATATACTAACAGTCACTCTAAGCCCGGCCTGGCTGTGCCATGATAGTCGATACCTATATATATATGCATTTGACAGGTGCAATGAAAAATTTTGAGTGCTCCTATAGCTGGACACTCTGTATGCTATCTTGGCAGATGTTCTCACAGAATGGGCTATAGGGCTCCATCACACACACCCTGCAAAAATTTGAGGTTTCCCCAGTTGCATGTTTACTGAAAACCATGAGACACATAATGAAAGACAATTAAATCCCTAGTTCTCCCCCATAGGTGACCTAGCTATAACCCAGAAGCAACTCTGAGTTTCCTTATATAGTGTGACAAGCAGAATGGTACCATGTGACAAGCAGAATGGAGAATATATATGTTGCCGGTATAACCCGAGAACTAAATTCTGCTGTCGGAGCAGACGCTCTTATCGACTGCGCTACCACAGGGCACCGTGATCGGATACCCAAACTGTCATAATGGAGAATGACGTGACCGGTCTTGGAATTAATCCCGGCCGAGACCCTCGATCTATTTTGCTGACATGTCCAACGGTCTGACCGCCTGAGCTAACCTATAGCTGAGGGCAGGATACCTCGAATTTATTTTATGGTCAACATGGTCAATTGTATTACATTAAGCCATATATATAATCAAGAAAAGATGAACATTTTAACATTTTACATTCTAATATAGAAATATATATACTGTAGAGTTTGTGGAGAGTCTCCAGAATTAATTACATTTAACAAAATTATGTTATTTGCAAGATCAGGTCCGACTCGTATTCGTATTTTTGGAGTTCCCTCCTATCTAAAATATGTATCTGAATCATTGAATCTCTTCCCTCTGTGTCTTGATGAATTTCCCGAAATTCTCAATATATGTTCATGATTCTGGAAAACGAATCTATCATAAGGTCAGTTGTTTCTAATAAAGCGCGGACGATCGCAAATATTCGTGTCCGAGGAAATTCGGGTTTCTACCGACATCCAGCTTTCGATGTCTTTTCAAATCCATATTTAGACTAGTGTCATGATCGCAAAAATTTTAAACTCTGACACATATCTCAAATAAGCTTAATTATTTTTAACACCGACTCTACAAATCTGCACATCGAACTCCCGTTCGACCACGATCAATTAACATATTTTTTTTTATTTTGCTTTTGCTATTACATGTATTTCTATCACTTCTCAGCTGTAATACAGTACAGTACAGTCTTTTAAAATTTTAAAATCGGTAAATTAATTTTACTCGAAAACTAATTAAAGTAAAGATATTGAAATTTTTTTTCCTGAATTCTTGCGCGAGACACGATAGAATATATATAGGATTCGCTTTGCCTGATAAAATTTGTATGATACGATGTCTGATAAAATTTGTCTGATACGATGTCTGATAAAATTTGTCTGATACGATGTCTGTTAGGATTTCTGATACGATAGGATTCAATCGTATCAGACATCAGACATCGTGCAACAGACATCAGACATCGTGCATCAGACATCAGACATCGCGCATCAGACATCAGACATCGTGCATCAGACATCGCGCATCAGACATCAGACATCGCGCATCGCGCATCAGACTCTATCAGATCGTATCCTATCGTATCCTATCAGACAAAGTGACAAAGATAGCGATGGACGTACTGTACAAAACACGCCCACTTGCGTTAACCAATAGAAATGCTAGAGCTATATGCTAATCTTATAAAAAGAATCACTCAAAATGATGAGTAAATAAGATGTATTATTGATATATACAGATGTGTGAAGAGTATCACAAATTATATAAATGTTAAAGTGCAATCAAATGTAAAAAGGTGTACCTTTCGTATATTGGCTGTCCATAGCGAAAATAATCAATAGTCAAATAACAAAAATGATCGTTGATTGAATTGCACAATATCCAATAAGTACATTTAGAATAATAGAACAAAAGCAATTACTGAATTGAACATCCTTAAATTTATCATTATTTCTTGTGCACAATCCGGGGAGAGTTATCTCCTTCAAAAAGCGGCATGAAGTTAATATGGTTTATACTGATTTCTTCTAAAACCCCTGTATCCTCTGTTCTCACGTTTTTGTTGAGGGTGGTTCCAGGTGCGTGGTCTGGTATACTCCTTTGGTGCCTTTGAGATTGTGGCAGGTAGACACTGAGTGCTGGATAGTTGAATTCTAAAGTTATTAAGTTCTGTGGTGTTCTCCTCATTCAGTTTTATTATTTCTTTGTCCAAATTCTTTCTTGCTAGCGCACTATTCTCAGTGGAGAAGCCAATTTTCCTTATGGTTGAGGCCCGTACTTGATTAATCTCACTCTCCTTTCCCTTAATTTCAGTGTTCAGGTAGTCCACCACTTTTTGTGCTGCATCCCGAGATACCCCTTTGGCTATACAAGCCCAAGCAGACTTAAATTTGTCGTCATCTTCCTCGCTTTCCAAATTCATGTGACATTTAGGTTTTACTGAGAACCAAACAGGGTAGATGCCAGTCTTTTGTCCATAAACGAGACTCTCTCGTTTTTTCGAAAGTAGTTGTCTTTCTTTCATAATTTTAACGATATCCGAAATGCCACTGGCTGCAGTTTCATCAAAGCAGCGGTTGGACTCTGGTAGTTTAATGCTAAGATCTAAGTCAGTGATTTTGGTCAGGGCTTCCTGGTTAGATGGTATACTATCATCAGAATCCATTTTCGTATGTATTGTCGCAGAATATTTCGTTTTGCTGAGTGATAGTTTGCTGAATTTCTTTATCATAACGATTGCAAGAATACGTGTGTATATTTTAATAGAATCGTTGGATTTTGTAATCATGACTCGGATGACTGCAAAGTAATTGTCACTCCTCTAATCCTGTAAACTTTCTTTGAAATAAGCGGATGTAGCTTTCATTTGAGATGTGTTAATGTGCGTGCTTTTGTTCATTAGGAAATAAAATATCTGAGAGAGGCCAAAGTTGGGCCCCAATAAATCAAGAACAAGCCGATCGCTTTCAAAGAAAGCGATACACGGGATGATGCCTGTGGAACATTGTTCCCAGCTCAAAGTGTTGAAAAATAAGGTCATCAATCAGCCAGACTCGCCCAAAAATTTACTAGGACCCTACACTCATAGACCAACTCTCGTAATATTTCACTAAGTATGATGTCATTTATGAATTATTATATTTTTGGAGAGAGTGGAGTGTTTCGGCGGTTTTATCATTTTCTAAATAATCGCTAAGGCCCGCCTCATCAGGGGTCCACCTTAGAATAATAATCTTAAGATAGACGTGCTCTTATGATAATTTCTCCTATATTTCTGTGTGTCTGGTATGCAACAATAGGTTCCGATTTGAATATTTCCTTACATTTTTTATCTGATTGCAAGTCTTTCCAATATTTCAAAATTCTCCTTTTTAAGCCTTTTATACACGGGTTGAAAAATAAGGTCATCAATCAGCCAGACTCGCCCAAAAATTTACTAGGACCCTACACTCATAGACCAACTCTCGTAATATTTCACTAAGTATGATGTCATTTATGAATTATTATATTTTTGGAGAGAGTGGAGTGTTTCGGCGGTTTTATCATTTTCTAAATAATCGCTAAGGCCCGCCTCATCAGGGGTCCACCTTAGAATAATAATCTTAAGATAGACGTGCTCTTATGATAATTTCTCCTATATTTCTGTGTTTCTGGTATGCAACAATAGGTTCCGATTTGAATATTTCCTTACATTTTTTATCTGATTGCAAGTCTTTCCAATATTTCAAAATTCTCCTTTTTAAGCCTTTTATACACGGGTTGAATTTAGTTATCATTACAGTAGGTACTGTTTTTGTTTCAGATTTAGATTTGTTTAAAGCTGTTTTTCTGTTGGTAGAAAGGGTCTCAGAAATTGTTGGATTTATTTCCCCATCGGAGTAACCTCTGTTCAAAAGATGATTTTTGAAATCCTGTAAAATACTAATTAAATTGTCCCTGTTATTAGTATTTCTTAAATGCCGTGTGCACTCGCCCTTAATAAAGCCTTTGAATACTGATTGATTGTGGGCGCTTTCACGATGCAAATACTGAAAGTTGTTTGTAGGTTTGATAAATGATTTAATATCAAGTTTCCGACTATCCTGAAACAACTTCCCCTTAAACACTGTAGTGTCTAAGAAATTTGCACTCTCCTGTGATATTTCAAATGTGAATTTGATATGTTTGTGGCACCTGTTTCCGATTTCAAAAAATTGAAGAATTTCTTGCTCTGAGCCATTGAAAATCATAAATCCGTCATCTCTACATCTACCATGAAAAAGGACTTTGTCGGAGTGTTCAAACTCTGTCATAATGAATTGTGTAATTTGGTACATTCTTATATCTGAAACCTCAGGTGAAACTGTAGAGCCCATGGCACAACCAATTATCTGTTTATAATATTTTCCATTGAACTCAAAGTAGTTGTTTTCTAATACTGTTTTAATAAGAAATACTAGATCTGAGGCATCTGGATACGGTAAACTCAAGTCGTTTTTAATTGATGTTTTATATGCCTCTTCTACTGCCGATATAAGTTCAGTGAATTCCATGTTTGTGTACATACTAGTTACATCATAAGTAATGAGAATAACATTCTGTGGCAGACATAATGATTCAATTTTGTTGATAAATTCAGTCGTGTCCTTAATGTAGGTTAATTGTTTCTGGACGATTGGTACTAGAAAGTAATCACAGTATGCACCAATTTTGTAAGTCGGCGCACTGCATTGAGAAATTATAGGCCGCCCAGGTGGTAACTCTTTAAGGCAACAAGTGCCGTCGGTCAGCGCAGACAAGATGGTTCCTTTAATTTTGTGTATCTTAGGGAGCAGATAAAGCTGCCCGCATTTCGGAGGTGATGTTTGATTATTTAGAAAACGATAAGTTTCATCATCTAATGTTCCTTTTGAGAACAATGCGGAAATTCTCTCCTCTATGATTTTTTGTATATTGAGCAGATTAGGTTTACTAACCTCAACGTAATGTTTTGAATTAAGTTGTCGATTACCTTCAGAAATATATTTGTCTCTGTCCATAATGACAACTGTATTACTTTTGTCCGCCTTTTTAATGATAATGTTTTTATTATTTTTGAGTGAAAACATTGCTTCCCTTTCAAGACTACTCAGATTATTTCTTTGTTCTTTGATTGGAATTGATGATAATTCTAGTTTTGTTTTTTCTATGTAATTTTCAAGTGCATTACATGTAGGAGGTGGTTTGTATCCTGTATTTGTTCTAAAAGGATGGAGTGTTGCGTTTGTATTGGATTACAACTCTCGGACTTTATCCATCTCTGCTGTGTTAGAATTGCTCTTCTCTAACAAATGTTCTGAAATTTTCACAACAACCATTCAGTTGTACATAATAATGTCTTGATCAAGTTGATGAGAATTACAAACAACAACATATTTTAAATAATGATAGTGAGAGTGTTACATCCTTGAGACTTGCACTCTGACTGACTGTGACGACGGGACTCTATGACGGGCCCTGTCCAAACCTCTTTAGAGAAGACAGGGCCCCGACCACCTGTCCTCTCTGAATGTCAGTCGGACTCCTCGGGTGATTGCATACATGAGCTCGCTACAGCCGGCAGAGCACGGACTGTATAATGCATGCCCTCTTTTTATATCCATTTACATATTCATCTGTGTCTCTGGGGCCTCTGCGTTTTGCGGTCTTGTTTGTGTGATGTCATCTTACAGTGAGGAGGTTGTTTTACACCACAATTGTACGTTCTTCGAGACCTCTGGGTAATTGGAGAAGTGAGAGGGTTGTGCGCACGTAATCCAGGATAACCACACCATTTGCTACTTGCGTGACAGATGGCCGTCCAAAGTCGGCACCGGTTACCCATTGGTCTCGTCGGTTTATGTGTAGTCTTTTGTGTTTGATGTTTACATGTCGTGTGTCTCTTTTCCGTCTCGTGCTGTACTCGTCTTTTGTGTTTTTGCATCGGGTGTTTTGGTGTTTTACTGTTGATGCTGCAACGGGGTCTTGTTGGAGATCTCCTCCCTTCTCTTTATGTAGATTTGAAATTTCTTCTGAAAATTTATGTATAGATTTTTTGTGTCGCCTGCGAAGCACAGCAACACTTAGGGATCACTTTGTCCGTTGTCCGTCTGTCTGTCCGTCCGTCTGTCTGTCTATCCGTCTGTCCGTCACACTTGGGTGTCACATCCCATTACCTTTGATTGGTAAGTGATAGGGCTTTGATATTTCACATGTGTATTCCTTGTGACAAGACCTTTCTACAAATATCATAATTTTTGACCTTGTGACCTTGACCTAGATATTTGACCTACTTTTCTAAAAATCTAATATTGGCTATATCTCTTGATTGGCAGGTGATAGGGCTATGATATTTCACATGTGTAATCTTTGTGACAAGACCTTTCTACGCAAACCAAAATTTTTGACCTCGTAACCTTGACCTAGATATTTGACCTACTTTTCAAAAAATCTAAGATTGGCTATATCTTTTGATTGGTAAGTGATAGGGCTTTGATATTTCACATGTGTATTCCTTCTTGTGACAAGCCCTTTCTTCACATCCTATATTTCTTGACCTTATGACCTAGACCTACATATTTGACCTACTTTAAAAAAAATCCAAGATTGGCTATATCTTTTGATTGGCAAGTGATGGGGTTTTGATATTTCTCTTGTGTATTCCTTTTGACAATACCTTTCTACACATACCATAATTTTGACCTCGTGACCTTGACCTAGATATTTGACCTACTTTTCAAAAAAAAATAAGATTTGCTATATCTTTTGATTGTTAGGTGATAGGGCTTTCATATTTCATATGTGTATTCCTTCTTGTGACAAAGC